>JAJPUD010003096.1:92162-117647 GCA_023553655.1 Myrmecobius fasciatus | reverse complement strand
AAGTCCGAATTACTCCTTAAACAAGGCAAGTCTGCCAGAACACCTGCCCCTAATTAGGGCAGAGTGTCCCGAGTGCCTCAGATAAACTCCAGGAGCTTGGAATTTGGAGTTTGGAGTTTGGAGCTTCTGCCACAAAGAGCTGAGCTGAGCTGAGTCCCACCCTCACTTCCGGCCTACACAGAAGTCGTCTATTTATCTCTCTGTCCGAGTCCGACTAACCTGATATGAAGTTATCCAGAGAGCCGTGCCCAAATATTTCTGAGTTCGTTGACTTGAAGATCAGTTCAGAGGCTTATTTTATTGTTGATTTGAGAGAAGATCGGAGGAGAGGCAGAAAGTCACCTTTTCACTCCGCCATCTTGGCTCTGCCCCCTCTTGGTCTTTTATTCTTTAAGACAAATTTTGTTATTATTTATTTTAGCTCTATAATTTTTTGGTACTTTGAAAAGTATGACACTGAATAAATAGACTAATTTAGTTAGAATTGTCATTTTTGTTATATTAGCTTGGTCTACTCATGAGCCATGAATATTTTTCAAGTTTTTCAGATTTGCCTTTATTTGTGTAAGAAGTATTTTGTAATTGTGTTTATGTAGTTCCTGGGTTTGTCTTGACAGCTAGACTCTGAAGTATTTATATTGTTTATAGTTATTTTAAAAGGAATTTCTCTTACTGCTTGACTTGGTTAGTAATATATAGAGTTAATGATGATTCATGTGTTTCTTTGTGATATCTTACAATTTTGCTAAAGTTGTTAATAATTTCAATTAGATTTTTAGTTAATCTTCCAAGTATACCATTATATAATCTGCAGTGGTAGGTTTCCTCGTTGCCTATTTTAATTCCTTAAATTTCCTATAGCTAAAAGTTTTAGTTCAATATTAAATAATAGTGGTCATAATGGCAATTCTTGCTTCACCGCTGATCTTTTTAGGAAGACCTCTAGTTTATCCCTATTATTGATCATGCTTGCTGATGGTTTTAAAATGATTCTACTTATCTAAGAAAAGCTCCATTTATTCCTTTGCTTTCTAATGTTTTTTATTAGGAATGGGTAGAATGTGTATTATATTTTGTTGAAAGATTTTTCTGATGCCCAAAGGGCTATCAAACTGGGCATATTCTTTGATCCTGCAGTGTCTTTACTGAATCTGTATCCCAAAGAGATCATAAAAAAAAGGAAAAGGACTGACATGTGCAAAAATGTTTAGCAGCCCTTTTTGCAGTGGCAAGCAACTGGCAACTGAGATGCCCATCAGTGGGGGATGAATAAGTTATAATATATGAATGTTATGGAATATTATTGTTCCGTAAGAAACCATCAGCAGGAGGATTTCAGAAAGGCCTGGAGAGACTTACATGAACTAATGCTCAGTAAAGTGAATAGAACCAAGAGAACATTGTATATAGCAACAAGATTATGTGAAGATCAATTGTGATGGGCTTCACTCTTTTCAACAATGAGGTGATTCAGACCTATTCTAATAGACTTGTGATGGAGAGAGCCATCTGTATCCAGAAAGAGGACTATGGGGACTGAATGTGGACCACAACATAGTATTTTTACCTTTTTTGTTGTTGTTTACTTGCTTTTTTTTCTTTCTCTTTTTTTCCTCTTTGATCTGATTTTTTTTGTACTGCATTATAAATGTGGAAATATGTATAGAAGAATTGCACATGTTTACATATTTATAATCCATATATTGGATTATTTGCTGTCTAGGGGAGATTGGTGAGGGAAGGGAGTAAAATTTGAACGTAAGGCTTTGTAATGGTGAATGTTAAAAACAATTTTTGCAATTATTTTCAAAATTTAAAAAAACTATTATTTTTATGTGATTTCTATTGGTTTTCTTATTGATATGATCAGTTATGCTAATATTTTTCCTAGTGCTGAACCAGCCTGTGCTACTAATTTAATCTTACTTGGTCACTGAAACATACTGGGTTTTGTTTGTTTGTTTGTTTTCTACTTTTTACATTTTTCCTGGAGATTTTTTGGTCTCTGTTTTTCCTCACAATATAACCAATATGGAAATATTTTTTGCATGGCTATACATATGTAACTTAAATCAAATTGCTTGCCTTCTTATTAAGAGAGAAAGGGAGAGAATTTGGAACCTAAAATTCTATTAAAAATGAATGTTAAGATTTTTTTTTACATGTAATTGTAGAAAAATAAAATATTTGGGAGAAAAGGAAAATAGATTGAGGAAAAAAGACTGAATAATCATCAGATTCTATTAAAACCATGACTCAACAAAAATGCTAGATATCCCATTTCAAGAAATCATAAGAAAACTATCCAAATCTTTTATATACAGAGGACAAAATGAAAATCCCTGGATACTTTTGAAACCCTAAATTAAAGATACCCTGGAATGTTGACTGTCACAATAAATATCCAGAGCTTTCAGATCAAAGAAAAAATATTGCAAGTAACCTGAAAGAAAGAAATGAAGGACTAAGGAACCACAGTCAGGTTCAGACAAGGCTTTGTTGCAACTATGAAAAAGAGAGGAAAAAACTTAGAATATGATATTCTGAAGGGTTTTCAGAAGCAAGCAAACAAACAAAACAATTTAACTTGGTGCAAGTCTGAGTATAATCTTAAAAGGCAAAAATGGATCTTTAATTAGATAGAGGTCTTTCAAGCATTTTTTGATAAATAGACCAGAGTTGATTAAAAACTTGGAAGTGGGGGCAGCTAGGTGGTGCAGTGGATAGAGCACCAGCCCTGAAGTCAGGAGTACCTGAGTTCAAATCTGGTCTCAGACACTTAACATTCCCTAGCTGTGTGACCCTGGGCAAGTCACTTAACCTCAATTGCCTCAGCAAAAAGCAAAAAACAAAAAAACAAAAAAAAAAAAACTTGGAAGTGAAGGAAAGATGTGAGAAGGAAAATAATGGGGAAAGGAATAAGAATTTATTAAGTGCTTGCTTGCTTGTTTGGTTGTTGCCCTTCATTTTCAAAGAAAACCAAAATGGCACCACTATGTTAGTGTCAAGGTACATTGTGTCCAACTATGTTTGATTAGACCAATAAGAGCTCAGAATGCTCTGTCATAGGTCAGACACAAACAGTCCCTATGAACATTTGGAGTGAATTCTCTAATTTTGTGTATCCCCCTTTTTTTTTGGGGGGGGGGTTCAGTTCTGCTTTGCTCATAGAACACAGCAACTTTTTTTTTTTTGATAAGAGTATGCCATGCTGGATGGTCCTGTGCTGGTGTCTTCCCAGCACAGAATAATAAATTCTAAAGTTTTTAAGAGAGCCCTTGAGAGTATCCTGTATCACTTTTTCTAACCATCACATTAGTGCTTGTCCTACGTGAGTTCTCCATAAAATAGTTTATTTGGCAAGCGTGTGTTTGACATTCTAACAAGGTGGCCAGCCCAATGGAATTGTACTCTCTGTAGTAGAGTTAGAATGTTTGGCAGTTTAGTTTGAGAAAGGACTTTATTGTTTGGTATTTTATCCTACCAGGTGATCTTCAGAATCTTCCTAAGATAATTCAAATGGAAATGAGTGAGTTTCCTGGCATGGTGCTTGCATGATGTCCAGATTTTATAGGCATTATGCTAAGGAATTTGAAAATATTTTAATATTACATATGATATATACATGTAGCTATAATTATAATATATATTTATATGATATAAACATTGTAATATTTATAGATATTATCTCATTATCACAGTAACCCCGAAAGGCAGGTTTTGTTATTATCTATATTTTAATGGCTGATGAAACTGTGGTTCAGGAAGCAATTAAGTGACTTGCCCAAGTGTATCACACAGCTATTAAACAATTGAGGTCTGATTTGAATTCAGGTCTTCCTGATTCCAGATGCAGTATTCAGTGCTTCTGAAATGCAAGCACAAATTTCAACAGAAAACAAGAAAGATTTTGTTTATTTTGTTTTACATTTGAGCATCTGGAAGAGATTAAAGGATGATTAATTGCTTATACTTTAATAAAAGGGTTTTTGTTTTGTTTTGAAAGACAAAAATAGCCTGGAATAGAAAAAGATTGGTTGCTTTGAATATTTTAAAAGAGGAAAACAAAGGGAAGAAGAGGAATATAGTTGGAAAGAAATAAAAGATATGTACCATTTCTTACCTATGGAATACATGAGAAGAAGACTATCCAAACCAAAGAGGGAGGAGGCATCTCACTACAAGCCCCCTTGTCTCCTCTCTTACACTCACCACCTTAATCCACACCTTCAGCACCTTTTACCTCTTCTATTCCAAAACTGTTCTAATTGAGTTCCTTGCTTCAGGTTTCTCCCCTCTCTAATCCAACCTCTATTTAGCTGCCAAAGAGCTAGGTTCAGATCTGACCATGTCACTCAGTAAACCATGGTTCCCTATTGTGCCTGGGATCAGCTATAACCCCATCTTTGTGGTTTTTGACACCCTTCACCATTTTGGCCCCAACTAACTTTCCCAGTCCTTATTATATATTATTCTCCTTTACACACTTGGTAGTGGGACCAATTTTTTTTTTCCTAATCCTTACCACAAAATGTATCTTTTGTATCATGTCTTTGCACCTATTTTTTTATGACAAAAATGGACTCCTTTTTCAGCTCTACCTTTCAGAATCCTTTATTTACTTTAAACTCAGCTCAAGTACTTCCTTCTGTGAAACCTTTCACCCCTCCTTCCTATTAATCCATCAATAAATAAATATTTATTAAAGCACCGACTATGTACCAGGTACTGTGCTAAGCACTAACAGTCACTATCCTCAAGGAATTTATGATCTAATGGGGGAGACAACATGCAAATAAATATATATAAAGTATACCAAAATCCCACCTTCTATGGGAAGCCTTTCCCACTGACTCTTAATTTCAGTGCCTTCCCTCTGTGAATTATCTCCTACTTATCCTAAATATAATTTACTTTGTATATATTTATTTGAATGACGTGTCTTGCTAAATTGAAGAGTACATGTCAGACTGGAAGGTAGAAGGGGGCTAAGTTATGAAGGAGTTTGATTACCAAATAGAGTATTTTATATTTGCTCCTGGAGGCAATAGAAAGCTAAATTGTATGCTGCCATTTCAGATATTTGGGGAAATCTATTAAAGTGGCTTTTTAAGAAAGGAAAGGGGTTTTCTCCCAAAAATGTAATCTAAATTTCTGTATTTAAATTTCAATTATGTATAATTAGAATCACTTTCAATGGATGCATTTGGAAATAAGATTTCAGAAATATGTGTGCATTAATATTGAAATCTACTAGATTTTTACTAGTACTACTAGAAATTTAAATCTGTATTTTATTTGATATAAGGGATAAGAAAAGTTGGTTGTAAAAGCATTTGATAAGATTAAAAAGGTAGTAAGAACTTTGTATTAGCATTAACCAGAGTCAGGTTTATGGGGCTATGCTGGTGAAAATCTCAAGATGAAAAGGCCTGTATCTTGAGGTAAAAACAGGCACTTGGTTCCTTCTTGGCTCACAAAAAGAAACAGTTTGTATGAATTGGGAAACTACCAAAGGTAATTGAGTTTGAAGGGAACATCTAGTTAGAATTTAGGGAATCTCACAAACTATTAGTTTATTTCAAAATAACTTTTCCAATTGCTGTGTATGTTAAAATTAGGAAATCTGACTGTAAATTACATGAGATTCCTATCCATTTTTCTGATAGATTATGTATATTTGCACTTTAATAGTATCTGGCTACCACTTATGAAAACTGTGAAATTGTTAAATTTATTTGTTGTTATTGTCATAGTATTGAAACCTAAAATTGATAATTATTACTTGTGGGGAAAAGGCGTGTTGGTGATCTAAGAACATAGCCCATAGCAACTTTAAGGTTAGAAAGAAGGAAGCAGACTTAGTCCCTGCTCTGGAGTCCCTTCCTCTAATTTGTAAACTTGACAGGTTCTTTGAAACCATTCTGCTTGCAAGGTCATCAGCCCTAGGGGGAAAAAATTCTTGTTTCTTCAGTATAAAATTCCCTTGCACAGGTGAAATAGTTTTGAAATTCATTCACTTTTAATTTTTTTTTTAATATTCTGGATTAGGCTTTGGGGGACTTAATCTGAAATAGGATTGAAAACTGTATGCTAGTTATTTGCATAATATCATGGTTTTAATTTAAATCAGTTGGCCCTGGAAAATGAAGACATAGTCCACCATTCCCCCACTGGGTGTGGCTGCTCCTTAGTCCTGCCTGGCCTGAGTCTTTTGTTTGGAGGGAATGAAAAAAACTCTACTTATGCTCAGTAGACTTTGGCAACAACTTAGATATAGAGAGGCAGAGAGAGTGGGGAATTCAGGATGGCTCACTGTTTGCAAGCATAAGGGAACTAGGAAGATGAAGTTGTCCTCTAAATAATGGGGAAGATAAGAGGGAAGGTTTAGATTCTTTGAGTTTAAGATGTATACTGAAACTCCAATTTGAGATATCTGAAGAGCAGTTCAAGATGTCACATCACATGAAAGGTCAGCAGAGTCTTTGGGGCAGAAAAAGTGGATTTGAGAATCACCAGTATAGAGATGACAATTAAATCCATGGATACTGATGAGGTCCCCCAATGAAGTAGAAAGAAGAAGAAAATAAGGGAGCCCAGTACCAAACCCTGAGGGACACCTACAGTTAGAGGCAATGTTCTAGAAAAGTGTCCAGCAAAGAAGACAGAGAAAGGACTCTCAGAAAGGTAGGAGGAAAATTAGGAGAGAGCGGAATTCTAGAAAGAAGAGAGTAATAAGGAGGAGGATGAATGGTGGCAAAGGCTGCAGAGAGGTCAAGGAGAATGAGGATTGAGAAAAGGACAATAATAAGTGGTCATTAATTACTTTGGAGAGAGCAGTTTTAGTGCAATGATAAGGTCAAAAGCTAGACTACAAGGGGTTAAGAAGTTTGGGAAGTATGGATAAAAGTGGAGTTACAGGTTACAGATCCATTTTAGTATTTGACAGTCACATGCTTAGTTAACTGAGTGTCCCAGTTCATTTAACAAGCCACAGAAAGATTTGTATTTCAAAAAAAAATGTGACGAGATACCCCCAACACTCGGGGGGGGGGGGGCGGGAATTGTATGGTTTTATACTTAAGAACTAGAAAAAAATCAAATATTCACCACAAAATGATTATTTTTAGAAGTTGCATTCTTCCACTCAAAAGTCATCCCTTTATAACAGAATAAAAGAATACAGAAGAGCCATTCAGCAGCACTTCCTAGCACATCCCTGTCAGCTCACTGCCATAATAATCTCTGAAGTCTGAGAGATGGCTTGTGATGATTAAAAATGTTCAAGAGACATAGTTTCTGGGTAATTTAATCATTTTATTAATAGGACCTAAAGCTTATTAATAAAAGCAAAGTCATTTGATTTGCTTAATTAGACCAAAGACTCCTAATGGCAATGAGGTCAGATTTTAAATGCTCTTTGAAGAGTAGGTGTTCCTGAAGGATGGTAATCAATTTGGATTGGTAAACACAATGGAAGGTGTGGGCTAAATAAAAATGAAGGTCTTGGAGAATGTGACTTAGGTTACTCCAATACTGGTCAGAGGCATTGCTTTACCTATCATCTGTCTTGATAATAGGGAAATAAACTTTTCTTCAGACGTCTGAGCAGCACAATGACCAGGAATACTCCCACAAGCCCAAACTTAGAATTTCTTTTACTGTCTGATTAGATCTTGACCTGGATATATCTTTAAGAGATTTCTGGTTTCTGGATAAGGATATAAAAAAGGAGGAAAACCTTGGTCCTAATACAATAATTAAATACAAGAGAGAAATTATTAACTTCTTACAGGCCAAATGACCATCCTTTTGATTAAATGCTGCCATTATTAATAAAATGTTTATATTACCCCAAAATTATGTCTCTTTCAAATCTTTTTAATCATTACAATGCCTGGCACATAATAGAGTAAGAATCTCATAAATGTTTATGAGAGAATGACAACAGAATATCTGGATCAAAGAACATGAACATTTTAGTTACTTTGCATAAAAATTCCTGATTGTTTTCAGCATAATTAGATCAATTTATAGCTTTATCAATATTTATGTATTTATATGCCCCTCCAACATTGACTATTACCCTTGTCTGTTATTCTTTCCCATTTTCTGGTTGTAATTTGATGCATCAAAGTTATTTTGATTTACATTTCCCTTATTATTAGTGATTTGGAACAGTCTTTCATATGATGATAGCTGCAATTCTTTCTTAGGAACTGTTGTTCTCTTTTAACTATTTATCCCATTGGGAAATGACTTTTGGTATCACATATTTCTTTTGGCTTCCTATGTTTCTTGGATATCAAATAAAAATCACATTTTAATAATAAATGAAAAAGCAACTGATTTTTTTAGTAAATGCATAGATATGTAAATATCTTTTTAGTTTTCTTCATAAAATTTTCCCATTTGCATGTATAAACAATTTTAATATTAATATTTAAAAACTTTGAGTTCCAAATTCTCTCCTTCCCTCTCTTTACTTCCCCCTCCCTGAGACAGTAAGCAATTTTGTATAGGTTATACATGAGCTCTCATGCAAAACATATTTCCATGTTAGTCAGAAAATGTTTTTTTGGAAATTCTTTTTTTTTTTTTGCTGAAGATTATGCAACAGTCATAAAAAGTGTACACATTTTTAAATACTGGGGAATTTTTTTCCTAATTTTTTTTTCTTTTTCATTTTTAAAAAATGTTCCAAATAGAATTTTTTAATAGGTTTTGAATCCATTTGTTGAAAATTTAATTTCTGATTAGTTGTAGATATAAATATTCAGTGTCAGGGAAGATGAAAATTTATTAGCTGAATTTCAACAAAAACTATTGCATAATTGGTTTATGGGACTGAAACATGAATATTATAAATTAAGACAGCCAATTAATTACTTCTTTCATTTGAAGTTTCAAAGTCCTTGGAGTGGGATTGACAGTTCTTTATAAAATGGACAATAATATTCAGAATTTTTAAGGAGCAGGGGAAACGAAAGTACTTTAGGTCAAAGGTGAGGAGCACTCCATGAAAACCATCTTCAATGTGGTGCCAGCTCACAGGCACCCCCTGGTCCTCCAGTCTCTTCTTGTACAACAGGGCATCATCCCGTAGGATATCAAACTCACAGCTCACAATCAGGGTTTCGAGGAGTTGGGCAATGATGTCATTGTCAGCAATTAGGGGTGAATTTGTTGTCCATAACAGCTGTTTGCTTTCCATGTAAGCATCTTCATTAAAAGGGCCAAGTATTATGGGCTGGTACCCTCTCTCGTTAAACCTCTTGGGAATGTTGTCCACATTTATCCTTTCCTCACACTTCTCCCACATCTCAGGGGGCAGATGGGCACCATTCAGAACAGCAGTTTTCCAAAAGAAGGGAATATCAAGATATTGGAATATACAGAAAATTTCAAGATTCCGGGTGAGGAATACAACATTTTTGTACTGTTGATATGAAGGCAGCTGAAAATTAAATCCCTGGAGACAGGGATAGATCAGAATCTGTGCTTGTATCTTGGGGAGATCTGGTTGGGTCATGATGATTTGGCAAACAGTAGCTGTGATTGTCCCTCCAGAACTATCTCCACACAGGATGACATGAAAAGGATCAACGCCATAGGTTTCCAGCGTTCTCAGAAAGTGGATGGAAGCAGCCATGCAGTCATTCATTGCAGAAGGATGCCTGTGTTCTGGAGCCGAGCGGTAACTAAGGAGGCGTGAAAGAGCATGTCTTATGACTGACACAAAGAATTACGGGGTCAAGAAATCAGTATAATTGATGTTCTGATGGCCTCTTTAAATGTTCTGCTTCTGCATAGGAATTATGGGATGTGAGATCTGAGTGTACCTCAGAGACTGTCTAATCCAGGGTCTCTTAACTGGTTCCACAGAGCTCCATGGATAGAATTTGAATAGGGAAATTACATCTTTATTTTTACTAACCTCCAAATGAAATTTGGCATTTCTTGAATTGTTTTAAAAATATTATTTACAGAAAGGAACCATAGACTTCAACAGTCAAAGGGATTCTTAACAAGGTTGTTTGCAAGCCTCAAATGAGAGAATTAGCTTGGATCACTTTGTGCTAAATACAAATCAATTATCATTCCTTTTATAGCATCTTTCTTAGTTCCTCCTCCCTTAGGCATCAGAATGAAACAATAAACAAATTTAAAGCATTTAATGAGAGTTAAGTTAAATACCATTGCTAAATTTTAATCTTCTATCTGCTTAGAGGTTGTTGCTCATATACTAATAGCTCTCGTTTTTATAGCACTTTAGGATTCACAAAATGCTTTGCATATGTTATCTCCTTTGATTCTTGCTACAACTTTGTGGCACAGGAGCTACTACTATGCCGTTTTATATTTGAGCAAATTAAGGGAGTGGAATCCCTTCATAAGAGAGACCAGTTGACTCAGGCTCCTTTATTTTGTCCTCATCTCTTCCCATTGTGTTGTCGTTTTTGTTATGTGGGCATATTAAGGGGCATGTATTGGATAACTGTTGTGACATCTCCCCAAACCTATATACAGCATGCGCAAGAATTGGGGAAGCAAGTATGAAGAGATATGTTCTGGATGCAGCCCAGGACTGCCATTCTGAAGAGGATCACAGAGAATACAGTGTGGTCTATGAATGTGATACAATATTATGGGAATGATGACTATGAAGTTAAAGAAACATGGTGAAGATTTCTATGAACTGATGTAAAGCAAAGAAATCAGGACCAAAAGAATACCAAGTAGAAAGATGCATGTGTACACAACTGCAATTGCTTTATTTGATCATTTTGCTTAATTTTTTTAATATAAGATAATATGAAGGGGATGCTTTACCAGGAAGTGATTGATATGCCAAAATGAAATTATCAAGTAAATAAAGTATAAGGCCTCAAAAATATAATAAATAAAAATACCAGCTAAAAATATTCTCATTTTTCTAATTGTAGAGAAGGTTGCCCTTTATGTATTCGTACTTGGCACCTATAAAATAAATTTCCATTGCTTTTAGGTTTCCCTTTATCAAGTTTCTTTTCTCATTATATGAGGAGGTTTTAGCCATTTTTGTGTCACAGATCCCAATTAGCAGTGTGATGAAATGAACCTCTTCTTAGAATTTTTTAAATTCATAAAGTAAAATACATTGAATTATGAAGGAAATTTATTATTATGAAATATAGAACTCAATCTAGAAAAAAGGATTCTCCCTTTTTTGATTACTCTCAGGTCTTCCTCTCTTCTTCCTCCATTTCCCAAACAACATACCAACCTGACTACTTCCCTTCTTTCTCACTTTTTCCCTTACTCACCCAATTGACAGAACCACTGAGTCAGTTTCTCTGGACAAGAAGCAGCACAGACTATTATAATCATCTGGAAGATAAGGAATTTTCATTAATAGTCTGGAGCTAGTTTATCTCTCCTACTCACTGATGTTTCTCCCACATTTTTCATTCTGTAACCCTAGGTATAGAACGGATACTAAGTGATATATAAATCATTTGTTACACACATTTAACGCAATCTCATAAATTTGTTGCATCTTGTATAATCTCTCTGCTGATAATTCTATCCCTCTCTTTCATTTCTTTAAAATGATATTTTTTTGATCCCAGAATATCTGGATAAAACATAATCGGTTTTAAGCAATTGATTTTTTTAAGTTGACTGGTTGTGTGGTCTTTGTGAAAAAAGAAAATCTATTCATTAATTTAACTAAGTTTTTCTCTTTTTCACTAGTTGATGTGGAAGCTTCAGGTTTTAAGGCCTTAAAGGGAAGATTATGGTTTCTTCATCATACTCAGAAGATTGCTCACTCCAGCACATGAATAAGATCACTGCCTAAATGACTACATAAAAATAAGGTGAGGAGAACAGGAACATGAAAGAACTTACTTGTTAACGCTATTAGCTCCTTTTTGTGTGTATTTCTTTTTTCTTAACTTTATATTTATTTTAAACTTAAATAGAAAATAGGAAAAGGGAAAAAAAACCTTGTTATGTGCAATATAAATATAATGTAAAGCAATAAGCATCATTTCAAGAAAGCCTATGTGACACATTGTGTTCAGAGGTGTCCATCTTTTCTTTGCTTCCTTATAGAATTTTGTTTATTCTCCACTATGTACTTTTTATTGTATTCTCTTTTCCCCCTTCCTCACCTACTATCTCCAAAAAGGCTACAGTTAAGTGTATTTACATATTTATGCATACACACATATATATAAATATGTATGTGTGTATATATGTATACATATATATATACCTACATGCACATATATGCATATACATATAAATACCTATAATCATATATGAATGTACATATATGCATTCATATGCCTCTATGTAAGACCATACTGTACTTGTTTTTCCTCTCTTTCTCTGAAAGTGGATAGCATCTTCCTTTGTAAGTTCAAGTCTTTCCATATTTTTCTAAATCTACCAATTCCTTATTTTCTGTATCACAGCAATATTCCCATCTTCTACAATCTAGTTATTTTAAATAATCTAAAAAGGGGGCAGCTAGGTGGCACAGTGGATAGAACATCAGCCCTGAAGGCAGGAGAACCTAAATTGAAATCTGGTCTCAGATACTTAACACTTCCTAGCTGTGTGATCCTGGGCAAGTCACTTAACCCCATTTGCCTCAGCAAAAAAAAAAAAAAAAATCTAAAACACTATTGATTAATATGACTGAAATATAATGGTTTCCCAATTTTTCCTTTTGATTAAATCTATTTTAGCTTTGAGATCATAAATACTACCCATGCTATTTTTATAATAAATTTTACTCTAATCTTTATGTTTGTGTGTCTCTTTTATTTCCTATCATTCCTGACTCCTCTCCTTTACTTCTACCAGCTATTTTGCCCTCTTATTACTTAACTTTTCCATCCCTTTAAGGATTCCTCCCTTAAATGCTCCCCTCTTCCCCCTATCGTTCTTTATCCCCTATCTGTTAATCTATATCCTCTTTTATACCCTCCCATCCTCTTTCCTCATGCTCTTATTTCTTTATACATTTAGAAGATTTTTATTCCCTTCTAAATGTATATGTTATTCTCTCTTTAACCCTGATCTGAAGAGTAAGGTTCCTTCTAAAATTCTTTCCCTCATCCTCTCTCCCTTCTCTAATCCTTTATCATCTTTGTTTCTTTCTGAATTTAGAAGACTTTTATACACTTCTATTATGTGTATATGTATTTCCTCTTTAACCCACTCCTGATGAGTGTAGCATTCCAGAACTAGCAGTCCTCCTCTCCATCTAATTCCTCTGTCAATTCTTCCTTTCATACATCATTTGTATAAGATAATTATTCTTTTTATTTTTTCCTACACTGAATTGCTTTTTAACTATCACATCATACTTAGCTCTACCCCAGTCTTTCTTTCAAACAACCTAATTAGTAATGATAATCTTAGACATGTGGTTTATATTTCTATAAATAAAACATAGAAAGTTTGTCCTTATTGAATCACTTAATAATTAGTCTTTGGCGTTTACCACATATTTCTATTGAATGTTATATGTTGAATTTTCTATTAAGTTCAGGACTTTCTGAAACAAAATTCTGAAAGCCTGGCAATTAATTAAATGTCCACTTTTTTTTAAATTTCAGAATCATGCTTTACCTGTGCTGAGTTTTCAGTCACAACCCCAGTTCTTTTATTCTTCCATATATAGTGTTCGAGACTTGTGGTCTTTTAATGACACTGCTATTAGGTCTTATATGAGTCTAAATGGGACTCCACCATATTTAAATTGTTTTTTTCTTGTTGCTTGTAATATTTTCTCCATGACTGGGGGTCTCAGAATTTGACTGATTTTTCTGTAGATTTTCCTTATAGAATATCTTTCAGGTGGTGATCAGCAATTTTTTTTTTCTATTTACATTTCCCTTCTTGTTCTCACACTTCAGGACAATTTTCTTTAATTATTTCTTGTACTGTTGTGTCAAGATTCTTTTTTCGATCATTACTTTTAGGTAGACCAGTTATTCTTTTTTTTTTCTTGATCTGTTCTCTAGACCAGTTGTTTTTCTTGTGAGATGTTTCCCATTCTCTTCTATTTTTTATTCTTTATATTTTGTTTTATTATTTCTTTATCTCTTATAATCTTGCTGATTTCCCCTTGCCCAATTCTAGTTTTTAAGGAATCTTCTTTAAGATTTTGGAACTCCTTTTCTAATTGCTTGAGTTTCTCTTCATTATCTTCTTGTTTTTCTGGATTTTTAAAAAAAAAATTTTCCCCAGTCTCTCTCATTTAATTTTTAGTCTTTTTTGAATTCTTCTATGAATTCTTTCAGGACAGGGGACCATTTAATGTTAACTTTTTAGGGTAGGAAAGGCTTTTTTTTTGCTTCAGTATCCTCCTCTGAAAATGAACTCTGGCCTTCTCTATTTCCTTAGTAACTAAATACTTAGGTTCTTTTTCTTGCTCATTTTTTAAAAACAGAAGCTTATTAGTGCAGCCTCAGAGTTTTTAAGTTCTCCTCTCTATCCTGGAACTGAAATCAAGATTTTGCTCTCTTATTAAGTGTCCACAACCAGCACAGTCCATGTCCCACTGACTTTGCACTCACTGGGTATGGCCTGTGTCTAGCCAGTACAACTAGATCTTATGTCCTGTATCAGCAGAGGTTGCCTCAATCTTCCCCAACTGAGACATCCTTCTCCTTACACTGTCCGGGAAATGACAATTCCTATTGCTGGGGTCAGAATGATCTCCCAATTCACCTAGTCCCAGGACTGTTTCAGGGGAATTAGCCTGGATGTGTTTACACATCCCATGGCCAAGTCTTCAGCCTGGCAATTTTCTTTGTATCTTCTCCAGTTGTACCAGGAGAACCACTGTTCTGCCCCAATTCTTGTTTATTTTTCCCTGCTCTAAATTAACCCTTATGTGCTATTTTGTCTTGTTTGTGGTGGAGATCTGTAGAGTTTGGAGTTTTCTCACCTATTCTATCATATTCTCAGAATCCTCTCTGCTATTAGTCTTTTGCTCTCAAATCTCAAAGCTAGTATATTTTTGCCCTTTTGGAAATGCTAATCTCTCAGCAATTTACCCAAGGCAAGTAATAATTTAAGACTGCTAATGATGTCTAGTTACTTTCCCTATGATTTCCATGGAGGAAGGTGGCTTTCAGGAAATGTAGAGAATATAAATGGGAGAAGTTAATTGTTATAAATTTATGGGAAGGAATTTACAGAGGTCCCCTTCTATAAAATATTGAAATAAATTAGATTATCTCTAAGATCCTTTCCACCTCTAAATCTTATAAGAATGCTGTGAGTTTTAAAATGAGGTTAGTATAGTTGATACTTAAGGATTTTTCTAATCCCATGAGTCTCAGGCAAAGATAGATAGAAAAATAGAAAGGAAAAAAAGGAAGGAAGGGAGGAAAGCAAGGAAGAAGAATGGAAGGAAGGAAGAAAAAGGAAGAAGGAAAGGAAGAATGGAAGGAAGGAAGAAAAAGGAAGAAGGAAGGGAAGAATGGAAGGAAGGAAAGAGAAAGAAGAAAAGAAGAAAGGAAGACAGAGAGGGAGGAAGAGAGGGGAGGAAGGGAAGAAGGAGGGAAGGAAAGGAAAAAGAAGAGAGAAAAAGGAAGGAAATGAGGGAGGAAGAGATAGTAAAAAGAGAGAGAAAGAAGGAGAGAAAAGGAAGGAAAAAAGGAAAGAAATGGAAGGAAGGAAGGAAGGAGGATAAATATTGAGTAGGAGAATGACATGGTCAAAACTATTTCATTCAAATCTAAAGTAGAATAGTAGTTGGATCAGTATAGAGAAGGTCTAAAAGATATGAAAGTAGAATCAAGATTTGGTAACTGATTGGATTGGATATGAGGTGGGGGAAGTAGGGGAAGGACAAAAAGAAGTCCAAGATGAAGTTGTAAAAATCTGGATGCCTGGAAAGATGATGGCACTTTCTTTAGTAAAAGGGAAAGTCAGGAAGAGAGGTTAGTTTGTGGAGAAAAATAATGTAATATCTATAAAACAAAATCACAGACTATTCATATATGCTTATCCTGTGAGGGTAGGGGAGAAGGAAACAGAAAAGGGGATACCTTTTACTCACTAGTCATTGTCCTCAAGTATAGAACTTCTGCTATGAAGGGGCCTACAGTAGCTTTGAAGTGATCTTTGGATAAGGAGGAGAAAACAGAATTTTTCTCTTTTTTTAATTAAAGCTTTTCATTTTCAAAACACATGCATAGATAGTTTTCAACATTCACCCTTACAAACAACAATATTGAGCAATGATAAATCTACCTCCAGAGAAAGAACTCATGAAGTTTAAATGCAGATTGAATGATGCTTTTTTAAACTATAATTCTTTGTACTTGGGGTTATTTGTTTTGTTGTTGTTGTTGTTTGAGGTTTGATTTTGTTTTTTGGTCTGTTTTCTTCTGCAACTTGGCTAATGTGGAAATATTTTGGTTTTTTTTTTTAAATAATAGTTTTTTTTTTAATTTTCAAAATACATGCAAAGAGAGTTTTCAACATTCACCCTTGCAAAACCTTGTGTTTCAAATTTTTCTCCTTCTCTTTCCCTACCCCTTCCCCTAGATACCAAGTAATCCAATATATATTAAACATGTAATTCTCCTATATATATTTCCACATTTATCATGCTGCACAAGGAAAATCAGATCAAAAAGGGAAAAAATGAGAAAGGAAAAAAAGCAAGCAAACAACAAAAAAAAGTGAAAATGCTGTTATGATTGTGGAAACATTTTGCATGAGTACTGATGTATTTTGATTATTGTTCAGTTATGACCAATTCTTTATAACCCCTAGCACACCAGGCTTTTCTATCCTCTTGAATTCTGTTCAAGTTTATAGTCATTGTCTCCATGACACTCTCTTTATCCTCTGCCATCAGACTATCACTGAAAGGTCAAATACTAAAGCTGAAGCTTAACTACTCTGGTCACATAATGAGAAGATGGAACTCATTAGAAAAAGCTCTAATATTGGGAATGAATGCAGGCAAAAGGAAAAGGCAATGGCACAGTGTAAGATGGATAGATAATATCATAGAGGTGATAAACATGAACTTGGACAGAATTCAGGAGATCATAGAGGGGAAAGGCCTGCTATGCTGTAGTTCATGGGATCACAAAGAATCAGATATGACTGGACAACTGAACAACAGCAACAAATCTCAAATCATGTTGGAATCTTGAGGTAGAGGGGAAAATCAAGAAAAGTCTCCTGCAAATGGCAGGCTTTTACTGAGTCATAAAGGGAAATTTAAGAAGTAGAGGTTAGAAGTGAGAGCATTCCAGCTATGTGGAGCCAAGCATCAAAGTTTGGTTAGATCATTCAACATATCAAGTCAAGTGTTTTAGGAGTTCTTTGGGGGTTTTAAAAAGAATTAGCTTTTATCACCCACCTTTTATGTGATCACCTGAAGAAAATTCCCATTTAATACTTCTCTTAACATCACAATACTCCCAGTATAAATAGGGTAATGGGGCAATACCTTGGTGGACCTGATCTTTTAAAAGGCCAAGGGAAATTTATCTTACCCAGGCTCCCAATTACCAAGCCACCTCCATGGAAGAAGATGATTCCTTTCCGGAGACTTGCAGATGCCACCTTTGGTTGATATAATCTCACGGGTATTGTCCCAAAGCATAGGTTTTTTACTACAGCCTTTGGGTCCTTCTTGATTGGTATTCTACCCAGCAAAAAGGGAACAAATTTTGGCATTGAGCATATTCCCAGCTTCTCACAGATCTTTCCCTATTAGAAGACAGAGAAAGTCAATTAAAAGACTTAGGTTTCAGGCATTGGTGGATCATTTTGGCAAATTGTAATCAGTTCCTTCTACTGGTTCTGATACTTTATTGGCATCTTTTTGCATGTTTGAAGCTGTTTTTCCAGTATTAGTGATTGTTTTTCACAGATCCATCCACACTCCCTAACTCTATTCCCTATTTTAAAAATATTACACATTTGCCAAATGGTTAGCCAGGAGTAATTGAGATGAGGGGAATATTTGTGTATCTCATCTTGCTATATATATGTATATATATATTTTTTTTAAATTGAAATTCTATTATAAAAACTAATTACTGTAATTTGTTCAAATGAGACTACAGTACTAATTACTTGAAGTTAACATTGGTGAAAATAAACTGATTTAGGGTTTTAGCTGGCAGAATTAGAATCACCCCAACCTCTTAGGAATACCTCTTGAATCCTGATGGGCATATATAGTCTTGCTTTGATGCACCTGATTCATTCATTTGAACAAGAGTTGGGATAAAGATGCCCAGAGTTAATATAGGCTACATTTGGGGCCTCATGTAGGATAAAATTATACCCTTCACATTTGTGGGGATCCCCTAGAGAAATTCTTCATTTTAGACTTTCATTATTGGATACTGTTGCTTTGAAGATTCACTAAAGAAAACTAGGCAGGTTTGTTTGTTTGTTTTTGCTTTCTCTCTTTTGTCTTTTAACCTATAATTGTACACACACTCTCTCTTCCTCTCTGTCTCTATCTCTATCTCTGTCTCTATCTCTATCTCTGTCTCTCTCTCCCTCTCTCCCTGTTAGATATGTGTTTTGCAAATAGAACATTTTCTTTCAAGGCAACTTTTGTATTTTTTGCATGTTTAATTACTGATAGCTGCTATATTACAGAATTTTTGAAAAGTAGAGATTTCATGGCCTTAGAATGCTAAGTCCAGCTGGCAAATGTTTCTGTATCCATTCTGATTTTAAACAGACCTAGAATGTTTGTTATATTGTGATATCCTTAAGGATTGCCATTCTGTTGTTGTTTGTCCTTAAATAAAATTCTGACTACTGAATGTGGATCACAACATGATATTTTCATCTTTTTTGTTGTTGTTGTTTGCTTGCTTGTTTTTTTTTTCTTTCTCATTCTGATTTTTCTTATGCAGCATGATAAATGTGGAGGTGTGTTTGGAGGAATTGCACACCTTTGACCTTTATTGAATTGCTTGCTATCTAAGGGAGAAGGGAGGGAGGGAAAGAAGAAGAAATATTTGGAACAATTTCACAGTGAGGGGAGGAGGTGTTGAAGGCTATCTTTGCATGTATTTTGAGAAATTAAAAAAACTATTATTATGAGAGAAAGAGAGAACCCTGACATCAGAGAGCTGATGCTATGACCTTCCAGTGAATTGGATTGAAGTGAGGGAGGCCTATGCAAAATCACCTGCCTCACTTTCCTCTCCAGAGCCATCTAGGTCCAGTGTTAAAACATAGATCAGGATGACTGGAAATGACCCTGAATGCAGTGGGAGACTTTGACCTTTTTAAGCTAACTCTTTAAAGAAGTCTCAGTTTGACTGAGGAAACCACCCTTCCAAAGATTAAGGGTAGGTAAGAATTGAGACAAAAGAATAGCCTCTTTAACCTAGTCACAAAACAAAACAAAACAAAAAACAATCCAGTCTGGGAGGGGAAGACCCTCAAGGTTTCTAGCCCAAACAGAAAGAATTAGTATTTACTTTCACTCTGAGTCAATCAGGGACCAAATGATGATCAACTGGGACTTGGCCTGAAATCTACTGTTGGCCAGTCATTGTTAGCAGAAGTGACTTGGATTTAAAACTTGGTCCTTAAGAAAGAAATCTAGATGATAAACTCCAAAAATTTACGTTCCTTTGGTCAGAGAACCAGCAGGTAAAGGTACACTATCCATAGCCACATAATTGTCACCTAGCCCTAGAAAAGGGATTGAGCAATTAAATCTGATTATTTAGGATTTGTAGGCTGGTGGTCCAACTTTACCTTACACATTGGCCCGTTAAAAAAAAAAAAAAGAAACCTAGCTCGTTGGCAAGTTTCAGCAATCAAAATTTATATTCCTTTGGACTGAGTTGGATCCAGATAACTCCAGAAGAAAGAATGAGGCTGGTAACTTTGTACATCTTTCCTTTACTTAAATCTAATTACTTGCAAGCCTTGTCAGTTCCTTCCTGATATAATGGTTCTCTTTGAGAATGAAGGACAAAAAGTCAAATAGTATGTTAATATATTTGACATCCAACATATATTAACATATAGACTAAAATAATTTTAAATACCTATTTGGGTTTTAGCATTGTCCTAAGCACATTCGAAGTATGACTTTAATCTGGAAAATTAAATGAGAAGTATTTTCCTTTTTACTTATTCCCTCTCCATTCTATTTTACTGATTCCAGAGTAAATTGGACTTCATGATCATTTTCACTATGGTCTTGCAAGGGACTTTTAGAAATAACGTTGATTTCACTATGTTTGAAAGTGCAGAAAGTCTTTCCCTTGAGTATGAGGAGAATGGCCCAAGAAGAAGCTGATTTTCAAAGTAATGACTATTATTTTCCTAAAAATGTTCAAGTGACCCACATTAGAGAAGCACACAGACCTTTGACCAGAGTCAAGATGGACTTTAGACACCCCATCACTGATACTGAGATTAATGCTTAGGAATCAACATGCTGAAAAATATAAATTATTCTATCACAAACTATATGTAAATGCATGGGGAAAAAAATGGGGGGGGGCAGAGGGAGGTAAAAACAGGTAGAAATCAAGTGGGCCTGAAGTAGCTACAGACCTTACAACAAAGGAGAGAAAGGAGGCAGCATGTACAGACAAGGCAAATGACCACCATCTCCCTTCATAGCTCTGCAGAAAATGGCCCACCACTGAGGAGGTCTTGGGTAACCTCAACTTGCTGTAGCCAATCAGAGAGCCGAGATATTGATGTCAAACCCCCATGTTTACATTTCCTATAAATCTATCCATGGCCTATGCCATCTTTGCTGACTCCATTTTGGGCAAGCCCACCATGTGGTCTACCTCATGGAATCCTTCCTCACCTCCTCCCCCATTCCTCATGGGGTCTTTCCTTTTCCCCTTCCCCCATGCCTCATGGTGTCTTTCTCCTTCTTACAGCTAACTATCTCTTTTAGAATGCTAAATTCCTCTTTGGATTTAGCCCCACAGTTGAGGGCATAATCCTACCATAGAACAGATCTGTTTCACAGTCACCATTTCTGGTGTCATTTTGTCCATAGCCTCTTCTCATAAATACATGTTTCTTTGGGTAAAGCGAAAGCCGTTGTAAATTGCCTCCCATGTGACCTGCTCCAAACCCCATTATTTGGCGCCAAACTTCACCCTTTGGGGCTGGCACCTTTCTCTCCTCCCTCTCTTGCTCATAGCTACCACTGCCAGCCACCGAGCAACTGCAGCTCTTCCAGAGAGGTGCTCTCTGTTTCAGACCTCTGGCAGTGATGGTGCCTTCTGGACCCCAGCTCCTGCTTTCCTTCTCATGCCCATTCTCCAAAACCAGCATCCTGGAAAGAAGCCCCTCGGGAGACACAGCCTGGTGACTAGTCCTGCAGGTGCTGCAGCTACAGCTACCAAAGACTTAGAGAAGGAAGTCATTCCACTGCAGTCCTTCACCTGTCAGATAGGTCAACATCAGGTGCTGAACAGGAAGTCCCATGTGACTGTGCTTGGTCACTGTATATCAAGAAACCAGGGTACCTTCTGTATGTGATGTCTTCTCTGTTAGAATGTGGACTCTCGGAGACTCTTTTCTACTTGTTCACTATGCTTTGTACATATTAAGTGTTTAATAAGTGCTTTTTCAGTCTTTCATTCCCCATTGTCCCTGCCTTACTGAGGATAAAGGTCAATGGTTAATTTCCCTTTCCCTCCCCGTGATTGTATATTCCACCCAGCATGAGAGGGTACTTGAGGTAACTCCAGATCTCTCCCTTAGCTCTGCCCCTTTTGTTTATGATTAGAGAATCTATGTACATTTATTTACTCAAATTCTTGGCTCCTGTGGCCCCCACCCATTGAAAAACAACCCTTACTTCCCACTATTATCATATTTTGAAGCAGTTTACTTATAAATATGCTATAAGTGCATATAATTCTTTAATATAATAAGAGAAGAAAATAGAATGAAACCAAATATATTAAATTCTCAGTGAATACTGCAGATTAAGCAGCCAAAAATTAAACAAAACAACAACTCCTTTGGTCTACAAGCAAACCAAAAACCCAGGAGTTTAAACAGTTTAGTTGCTCAGATACAAATCTCACCCTTATCCATAGGAAAGCTAGAGCCATAACTTGTTCTTTCCTCATTACTTTCATAATTTGTCATAGAACTATTTGAGTAGTAAATGTTATTTTATTTAATCCTCAGAACAACTGTAGAAAATTGGCACCATTAGTTTTTTTCTTCTCATTGCTAAAGCTAACATCTCTAATACATTACTGAATAGTTATGGTGATAGTGGGAAACCTTGTTTCACCCCTGATCTTATTGGGAATGGTTCTAGTTTATCCCTATTACATATGATGCTTGTTGATGGTTTTAAATGGATGTTACTGATCATGTTAAGAAAAATTCCATTTATTCCTATGCCCTCTAGTGTTTTTAATAGGAATGGGTGTTGGATTTTGTCAAATACTTTTTCTGTAGATAATCATAATTTCTGTTAGTTTGGTTATTGATATGGTCAATTATGCTAATAGTTTTCCTAGTATTGAACTAGCCCTGTATTCCTGGTAAAAATCCTACTTAGTCATGGTATATTATCCTGGAGATAATTTGCTGTACTCTCTTGGCTAATATTTTATTTAAGGTTTTTGCATCAATATTCCTTAAGGACTATAATTTTCTTTCTATTTTGACCCTACCTGGTTTCAGTATCAACACCATATCTTTGTCATAAAAAGAATTTGGTCTGATGCCTTCTTTCCCTATTTTTCCAAATAGTTTTTATAGTATTGGAATTGATTGTTCTTCAAAAGTTAGGTGGAATTCACTTGTAAATCTATCTGGCTCTGGAGATTTCTTTCTTAGGGAGTTGTTTAATAGCTTGTTCAGTTTCTTTTTCTAAATTGGGAGTATTTAAGCAATTTATTTTCTCCTCTGTTAATCTGGGCAGTCTATATTTTTGTAAGTATTCATCCATTTCACTTAGATTATCAGATTTATTGGCATACAGTTGGGCAAAATAGCTCCTGCTTATTGCTCTTAATTTCCTCTTAATTTTTGATACTAACAATTTGATTTTCTTCTTTCCTTTTTCCAATCAAATTAACTAAGGATTTATCCATATTTGCTTTTTTTTTTCATAAAACCAACTCTTGGTTTTGTTTATTAGTTCAACAGTTTTCTTACTTTCAATTTTGTTATCTCCCTTTATTTTCATAATTTCAAATGTGGTATTTAATTAGGTGGTTTTAATTTGTTCCTTTTCTACCTTTTTTTATTGCATGCCCAATTCATTGATCTCTTTCTCTATTTCATGTAGGTAAGCCTTTAGAGATATAAAATTTCCCCTAAGAACTCTTTTGGCTGCATCCCATAAATTTTGGTACGTTGTCTCATTGTCATTCTCTCAGATGAAATTGTTGATTGTGTCTGTGATTTGTTGTTTCATCCACTCACTCTTTAGGATTAGATTATTTAATTTCCAATTAATTTTTGGCCTATTTTTCCATGGCCCTTTATTACCTGTAATTTTTATTGCATTATCTGAAAAAGATGCATTTACTATTTCTGCCTTTCTGCATTTGGCACTCTTATTATTCCCATATTACAGATGCTGAGATTCAGAGAGGTTGAGGGATGTTTCCAGAGACATATAGCAAGAAAATATCTGAAATAAAAATTGAAGTCGGTTTCTCTGATTTCAAATCCAATGCTCTATATACTGTGATGCTGCTTCTCAGAAGGGAAGAGTATGGGCAGGTTATTCTTGGCAAAACCACAATCATTGATGGAATTCTTATTTTATTCAGAATAAATCCTTAGACTTCCAAATTCTACTACTAGATATATCCCCCAAGGAAGTCATGGGTAAGAAGGGAGTCTCCCTATACAGAAAAATAAACAATACAATTCTGCCTGAAACCCCTCTTCATCAGAGAATGAAAAGCATTTCAAAGCCAGCAGCATGAACACATTACCCAAGGCTCCATCTCCTCCAGGAAGGCCCTTCCAATGTGGGCTCTGCTATATCACTTAGCATCTGCTCTCTTTCAATCCCACTCCCATTCACCAACCCCTTAGTAGGGCCTGAAAGGCAAAGAGCCAAACACTCTCAGAATTTAGGCTGCTTGAAGAGGTTGAGATTTTCATTTGGGATTTGAAGGAAGTCAGGAGGCATGGATGAGGAGAAAGAGAATTCCAAAAATGAGAGATAGCCAAGTGAAATCAGAATCCTAAGTGAAGGCCAGTCTCTCCTGGGTCAGTTTGTCAGGGAACTTTAACCCCAAAGGGAAGAGTACATGAAATCATCCTTTGTACACAGGGAGGAAGGAAGGCTACAAATTCTATTCTTCCTCTAGATCTTGAGCCAATCATGAGATCTGGAATTACAGAGACCGAGCCCATAAGAAGAATGAAGTCCAGCCTCTCATTATTGTAATCTTTGGGATCTTTTGATTGATTTTTTTCTGCCTGTTACATTACCACAAAATCCACAGGTGTAATGTGTGTGTGGGATAATGCAACCCCCAACTCAAAATAACTACTCAGAGATCTCTCAAAGTAAAGATTAGAAGTTTTATTAGAATCTCTGGAGAAGCCAGTGGTCCCTCCCCCAGGGGAGCTGGAGAAGGGAGGCCAATTTACAGAAATAGCTAATAGGATTATATAGTCGAGATTACAGAAACACTTCTTCCTTTAACCTACCTAAGTCCCTAGTTAATTTTTAAAGTTATGGCCAACTCAATATTTTTCTTTGGTATGCAGGTGGGTCCTGTGACACTAGGGTCTTAGTTAAGCAATAAATATTTCTAATACCTTTTCTGGATATATTATTAAGAAAAGGGGTCAAAGGGGCGGAGCCAAGATGGCGGAGTGGAAAGGTGACTTTCTGCCTCTCCTCCGATCTTCTCTCAAATCAACAATAAAATAAGCCTCTGAACTGATCTTCAAGTCAATGAACTCAGAAATATTTGGGCATGGCTCTCTGGATAACTTCATATCAGGTTAGTCGGACTTGGACAGAGAGATAAATAGACGACTTCTGTGTAGGTCGGAAGTGAGGGTGGGACTCAGCTCAGCTCAGCTCTTTGTGGCAGAAGCTCCAAACTCCAAACTCCTGGAGTTTATCTGAGGCACTCAGGACACTCTGCCCTGATTGGGGGCAGGTATTCTGGCAGACTTGCCTTGTTTAAGGAGTAATTCGGACTTAGTCCTAGCCCCCACCGGCCCAGCACCTTAAGTCAACTCGCCGAAGTGCCCCAGGGCAAAGCTTTTCAGCCGCCTTTCAGCCGCCATTTTTTTCCCTATCTTAAAGAGATATCCACTCTGTCTAAAAAAAAAAAATGAAGAAGCAAAAGAGAGCTCTCACCATAGACAGCTTTTATCAAGGCAAAGAAGCAATGACCCCAGATACTGAGGTTCCTTTAGACAAAACTCCAGAGAAAATCAGCAAGGACCATCACTGGTCCCCTTTTCAAAAGGCCTTTCTGGAAGATT
>JAJPUD010003096.1:60758-82162 GCA_023553655.1 Myrmecobius fasciatus | reverse complement strand
AGTGGATATCCTGCCATCTAGGGGAAGGGTGGGGAGTAGGGGGGAAAAATTTGTAACAGAAAGCTTTGTAAGGGTTAATGTTGAAGAATTACCCATACATATGTTTTGCAAATTTAAAAAAAAAAGAAAAGAAAAAAGAAAAGAAATGGCCAACGAGGATTCTGAGAAATGGCAGAGTAGATTGCTAAATTTCATGCTCTCCAGAGTTCCCCCACAAACAGTACAAATTTGTGCCTCAGGGTGAACATAGATTGGTGAAAGAGCAAGCAAGTGAACTTGGGGCAGAACTGATCTTCCTGATACAACTCAAGAAGATCTGAACAAAGTCCTCAGACCAGGATTAACCAATATGAAGTGCAAACACCTCTGGGCTAGCTCTGTCAAAACATCAAGAGCCCTGGGGCAAATTGAGTTTGTCTGGAGCCTCAGCAAGAGCCACAGAGACTTTCAACTCCTGGATTCTTTGTGGAGTTGGGAAGACTGAGTGAACCTTGGCAGATTAGAACACCAGACCTAGCTGAAACAAGGCCCTGAGTGAGAAGAAACCAGCACACCCAGTGGTATAGAAACAGTGGGGCACAGATGCTGTTGGCTGCGGGTACTTGTAGGAGAGGGGAGCTTCTGATTTAGGCTTCTAGGTCAGAGGGGAGAGCTGACGGGAAGCTAGAGACCCATGATTAGAGGTGCTTACACTAATACCTCTTTAAAAACAAAAACAAAACAAACAAACTAAAAAACGAGCTGGCAAAGATCTCAACCATAGACACTTTCCATGGGAACAGAGAAGATTGGTGTTCATCTTTAGAAAAAGACACTGAAGTAAAAAGAACTTCTATCCCAAAGAATATAGTAAATGGCTCTCTGCCCAGAGACAATTTATAGAAATACTCAAAAGAGAATTTTAAAATCAAATGAGAGATGTTGAAGAAAAACTATCCAAGAAAAAAAAATGTTATTCAACTAGAAAAAGTGATACAGGATCTTAAAGATGAAAATAACTCTTTGAAAATTAGAATTAGAGAAACTGAATGAATGTGATAAGTATAGGAAAGCCACAGATTGGTGCTCATACCTTAAACTATATTAGAGAACCAGTATTTGAGAAAAACTATAAATGTAACACATGACAACAAGTTTGCCCTTGTGGCATCCTTCCTTTAATTTATATCATAATAATCAGAGTGACAGAAATTCACTAAGAATTTTGGAATGGTTTTATCAATACCTCATTTTTCAAATTCACAGCTTTTCAGATTTGGCAGGTCCTCATCTTGTCTCAACCTATAAGTGAAAAAGAATCCCTATCAAATGATCATCTAATCTCTATTTGAAGATTAGGGATTCTCTGAACCTCCTGAGGCAGTTTATTATCTTTTTTTATTTTTTTGCTGAGTCAATTGGGGTTAAGTAACTTGCCCAGAGTCACATAGATAGGAAATATTAAGTGTCTGAGACCAGATTTGAACTGAGGTCCTCCTGACTTCAGGGCTGGTACTCTATCCACTGCACCACCTACCTGCCCCCAGCTTATTATCTTTTAAAACCAGATTTTGTTAAGAAATTTTTTTCTTCTGTTGTGCTGAAATCTGCCTATCTACAACTTTAAGCCATTGTTTCTAGTTTTTCTCTGGTGCCAAACAACAAGTTTAGTGTCTTTCCCTTATTTTTGCTCTTTATGATACTTTAGATCAGGTATCCTGTCTTCCTTAAAGTTTTATTTTCTCCAAACCAGTGTTTCTTAAAGTGTGATTCATGACCTCTTTTCATAGGTTCCTCAAGGCCAAAACTATTTTCACAATAATAATGTTAATTTTTAATATGGTAAATAAGTAAACAACAAATAAGTATGGTAAATTAAAAAATAAAATAAAATTAGAATTGGGCAAGGGAAAGTCAGTGAAGCTATAAGAGATCAAGAAGTAACAAAACAGATAATAAAGAATGAGAAAATAGAACAGAATGTGAAACATCTTACAAGAAAAATGACATCTGGTAAATTGATATAATAAAAATAATTTGGAAACAAAAAATAGAAAGAAATGAAAAATGACATCTGGAGAACAGATGAAAAAGAGAAAATAAAAGAATAATTGAACTGCCAGAAAGTTGTGACTAAAAAGAGAATCTTGACAAAATAAAGCAGAAAATAATCTAAAAAAATTGTTCTGGACTAATAGAACATGAAGGGAAAGTAGAAATAGAAAAAAATCCACTGATCACCACCTTAAAGATCCCCTTTGTGGAAAACACACAGGAACATTACTGCCAAATTTTGCATTTTGCAAGAAACAAGAAAAAAACAATTCAAATGTGCTGGAACTACAAGTAGAATTGTACGGGATTTAGCAGCAGCCACAATAAAAGACCACAAGTCCTAGAATCATACATACTGGCAATTAAAAGAGTTAGGCCCATGGCCAAAAATATCATGTCCAGAAAAATTATCCATAATATTCAATGAAAAGAAATGGACATTCAATGAACTTGCAGATTTTCAAGGCTTCCTATCAACCAAACCAGAACGCAGTAGAAAAATTTAACATAGAAGAGCTAATATCCAAATTCAATTTCACGGAACTCAATATTGACAAATTGTCTATGTTTTCTACATGGAAATGTATACAATACATTTATGATTGACATCAGAAATTGAGTAGCTCAAAAAAAAAGATTTATACAAATAAGGTTTAGAGGAAGAATAGACACAGAGGCATTAGAGGTGGGAGGAGGGCTTGTAGTTCTGAAAACCTACTCACATTGGGAATAGATTAAATAGGCAACATGACATATATACCACGAAGGGTATAGTACCCTACAAAATCTATAAAGAAATAAGGAGGGAAGGAAAGGCATAGGAGGATGCAAAGCATGGGGGAGAAGATAATGAGGGTGGGAAGAGGTTAAAAAAAAAAAGAAATGAAGAAAAAATGTCCTCATATTCTAGAACCAGAGAATATTTAGAAATTGAAAAATTTCACCGATCACCTCCTGAAAGAAACCGCAAGATGAAAACTCCCAGGAATATTATAGCCAAATTCTAGAATTCCAAAGTCATGAAAGAAATATTGCAATCATCCAGAAAGAAACAATTCAAGCATAATGGAGCTACAGTCAGGATAACACAAGATTTAGAAGCTTCTACATTAAAGGATCAGAGAGCTTGTAACATAATATTCTGGAAAACAATGGAGCTAGGGTTACAACCAAGAATCACCTATCCAGCAAAAATGAATATAATACTTCAGGAGAAAAGATGGAAATTCATTGAAATAGAGGACTTTAAAGCATTTGTAATAAAAAGGGCAGAATAGAAAATATGATTTTCAAATACAGGAGTAAGAAGAAGCATAATGAGGTAATCAAAAAAGAGAAATCATATAGGAACCTAACAAGTTTTATCTGATAACATTCCTACATGGGAAGATGATACTTGTAACTAATAAGAGCATTCTCATTATTATGACAGTTATAAAATGTTTGTGTAGACAGAGGGCACAAGGTTGAGTTGAATATGAAAGGATAATATCTAAGTAAAAATAAAAATTAAGGGTTGAGAGAGGAATGTATTGAGAGAAAGAGAAAAGAAGAGGTGGAACGGTGTAAATTTGTCTCTATTAATGCCATTTTATATTCAGCCCAGTACCCTAGACCTTTTTGAATCTCAAATTTGTCATTGGTGTTAACTATAGTTTCCAGCTTTGTGACATCAATTAAAGAGTCAATTATTGGACAATTTTTTAATTGTAAACTATTTTTATTTATTTTATTTGAAAAAACAGTAAGAAAAACAGAAAAGGAATACAAAGCAAAATAGAGCAATACAAAAGAGAGGATTGTCATGTGCACAGCAGAACATCAGGGAGATTCACAATATATAACAGCAAATTACCAGATCAAGAAAGTATATATATATATTAGCAGAAGAAATTATATTCATGTATGTCTATTTTTCTTTATTTTCTTATAAATTGTTCTTTGGTTGTCTGCTACTCACCTTATTTACTTTATTCTTTTTCCTTCTCTCATCCCCCCACTACCCCCAAGAAAGCTACAGTTAAGATATAGTTATGTATACATATGTAGATATATGCAAACATATGAGTACACATGCACATACACATGTCTTTCCTATGACTGCTATTTCTTTAATTAAATTTTGCTCCATAACTTGTCTTGCTATTACTTAACCTCTCCCCATCCAAGAATTCCTCCTTTGTCTTGTTCCCTCACCTTTTGCTTTTCCATACGCCTATCCCTCCCCCCTATTTCTTTATAGATTTTGGAGGGTGCTATACCCCTTGTAGTATATATGTAGTATTGCCTATTAAACCCATTCCAAATGTGAATAAGTTTTCAGAATTACAAGCCCTCGTCCCCCCTCTAATGCCTCTGTCTATTCTTCCTCTGTACCTCATTTGTATAACATGATAACTATTTTTATCTTAACTCTGCCAGTCTTTCTTTTGAGCTACCCTATTGTTGATATGAACCTTAAACAAATACATTTCTGATGTTAAAAAAAAAGCATAATTTGTCCATGTTGAGTTCCTTAAAATTAATCTTTGATATTGGTTCTTAAATGTTATATTTTCTGTAAAGTTCAGGTTTGGTTGATAAAAAGTCCTGAAAATCTGCAAATTCACTGAAGATCCATTTTTTTTCATTCAAAATTATAAATAATTTTGCTTGGTATGATACTTTTGGCCAAAGGCCTAATTCTTTTGATTGTTGATAGATATCATTCCAGAACTTGCAGTCTTTTATTGTGGCTGCTGATAAGTCCTCTACAATTCTAATTGTAGCTCCAGCATATTTGAATTGCTTTTTTCTTGTTTCTTACAAAATTTTCTCTTTGACCTGAGGATTTCAAAATTTGGCCATAATATTCCTATGTGTTTTCCACAAAGGATGTCATTAAGTGGTGGTCAGTGGATTTTTTCTATTTCTACTTTCCTTTCATGTTCTATCACTGCAGGACAATTTTCTAGGATTGTTTCCTGCATTATTGTGTCAAGGTTCTCTTGTTGGTCACAACTTTCTGGCAGTCCAATTATTCTTATATTTTCTCTTCCTAATCTGTTCTCCAGATCTGTCATCTTCTTATAAGATGTTTCAGATTCGGTTCTATTTTCACATTTTTAATAATCTGTTTTGTTATTTCTTGATCTCTCATAGCTTCCCTTCCCCAGTGCTAATTTTCAAAGAATTATTTTCATCTTTGAAACTCTGTACCTCCTTTTCTAGTTGGTTAACTTTTTTTTTCATAATCTTGTTTTTCTTTGATTTTTTTTGGTTTTGTTTTCCTTCAATGCTTTTTTTTTTTACTGAAGAGTACTCTTCTGAAGATGAACCCTGGTCTTCCCTGTTTCCATAATATGTTTCAATGGTAGGGGGTTTTCTTCTTTGCTGGTTCATTATTTTTTTTTTAATAAGAGGTATTATCGTAAGCACCTCTAATTGTGGGATGAGGAGATGATGCCTCAAGCTTCTCTTCAGCTCTCTACTTTGACCAGGAACCCCAAACCAAAAATTCTGCTCTCCTGCAAGTGCCAACAGCTAGTAGCATCTCTGCCCTGCTGCTTCTGCATTTCCCCTCCCCCCCCCCCCCCCGTGCTGGTTCCTTCTTGCCCAGCAGTCCAACTGGACCTGGTGTTCCCAATCAGTTCACTCAGTCTTCCTGGACTCATACATACCACAACACAGTCCAGGAGATAAAAGTCTTTGTTCAGGCTGAGCATCCATCCACACCCAGCTAGCCTGAGGAGTCACAACTTGAATTTTCTGTGGAGATAGCCCAGAGGTGTTTGCAACTCTGGGATCTGCTTTTTGGGATCTTTCTTCAGATCTTCTTGGGTTGTATCAGGAGGACCCTTGTTCTGTACCAAATTATCTTGATTTTTCACCAATCTATGTTTGCCCTGAGGCACAAATTTGTTCTATTTGTGGGGGAAATAGGGAGAGCTTGAAATTTGCCAACTTACCCCATGATCTTCCCAAAATCCTCCCCCTGTTGTAAACTAAATTTTAAAGTTTTATTGATGAATCTTGTTTTTATATTGCAAACATTTGCAGATTATTCTCATTTCACTCACTACAATTCTTTGTGACAAAGAAACTGTTAAGGAAAACTAAATAAAAATACAGGAATCTCATTTGAAAGTACATGCAATATGTCGCACATAGCAGCCTCTTTCCAACTCTCTATTTTTTTTTAATTTTCTTTTTTGATAATATTTTCCCATTATTTATTTAGTATTTTTATTTTGTAACTAAATGTAAATGTAAAGACAATTTTAAGTATTCATTTTTTACAAGATTTTGATTTCCAAATTTTTCTTTCCTCTTCCCAAAATGATAAATAATGATATAAATTATATATGTGTAATCATGCAAAACATATTCTCATATTAGTCACAATTGTGCAAAAAAAAAAAACAGATTAAAAAGGAAAAAAACCTAAAAAAAATAAAGTGAAAAAAGTGTGTTTTGCTCTACATTTACCATCCATTAGTTCTTTATCTGGATTTGGATGACATTTCCATCATGAATCTTTTGTAATTGCCTTGGATCATTGCACTGATGAGAAGAGCTTAAGTCATTCATAGTTGATCATCGCACAATGTTGCTGCTACTCTGTACAATGTTTACCTGGTTCTGGTCATTTTACTTTGCATCAGTTTGTACAAATTATTTGAGGTTTTTCTGAAATCTACCTGCACATTATTTCTTACTGCAGAATAGTATTCTATATTTATATTCCATTACATTCCATTACACACACATATCACAACTTGCTCAACCACTCCCCAACTGATGGGCATCCCCTCAATTTCCAATATTTTGCCACCATGAAAAGGACTACTATAAATATTTTTGCACTTGTAGGGCCTTTTCCTTTCTTTATGATATCTTTGTGATACAGACTTTATAATAGTATTGCTAGATCAAAGGACATACACAATTTGGATGCCTTTTAGGCATAGTTCCAAATTGCTCTCAAGAATAATTAGATCAGTTCACAGCTCCACTTAACAATGCATTCCTGTTCCAGTTTCCCCATATCCTTTCCAACACTTATCCTTTTCCTTTGTTGTCATATTAGCCAATCTGATTTGTGTGAGGTGATACCTCAAAGTTCTGTAAGATTTTTTAATAAAAGAATACTTCTTTATATGACTATAGATAGCTTTGATTTCTTCATCTGAAAACTCATATTCTTTGACCATTTGTCAGTTGGGGAATGCTTTGTATTCTTATAAATTTGGCTCAGTTCTCTATATTTGAGAAATAAGACTTTTAGAAGAGATACTCATAATAAAGATTGTTTCCCAGATTTCTACTTTCCTTCTAATCTTTGTTGCATTGGTTTTGTTTATACAAAAGTTTTTTAATTTAATGTAATAAAAATTATATATTTTATAGTTCATAATACCCCCTACTTATTGTTTGATCATGAATTTTTCCCTTCTCCTTAGATCTGACAGATGGACAATTCCTTGCTCTTCTTATTTGCTTTTTGACCTTTTCTTGATATACATTGTGAGATGTTGATTTATCTCTAGTTTGGAGCCCTATTGTTTTCCAGTTTTCTCAGCAGTTTTGGTCAAATAGTGAATTACACTAGAAAGCTGGATCTTTTGGTTTATCAAATACTAGGATACTCTGGGTCATTTACTATTGTGTCTAATCTATTTTACTGCTCTACTGCTCTATTTCTTGGCTAATGCCAGATAGTTTTCTTGATTACTGCTTTATAATATACTTTAAGATTTAGTATTGTTAGCCCACCTTCTTTTGTATTTTTTTCTTTAATTTCCATTGATATTCTTGACCTCTTGTTCTTCTAGATAAATTTTGTTGTAGCTGCATCAAGTAATTTTTGTAGTTTGATTGGTTTGGCACTAGATAAGTAAATTAGTTTAGGCAGAATTATCATTTTTATTATTTTGGCTTGTCCTACTCATGAGCAATTGATATTTTTTCACTTGTTTAGATTTCATTTTATTTCTGTGAAAAGTGTTTTTTAATTGTTTTCATATAGTTCTTGGGTTAGTTTTGGCAGGTAGATGAACAAGTATTTTATATTATTGATGGTATTTTAAATGGAATTTATCTCTTGCTTCTGGGCTTTGTTGGACATATAAAGATATGGGGATGATTTATGTAGGTTTATATTATATCCTACAATTATTCTAAAGTTGTTAATTATTTCAAGTAGTTTTTCACTTGATTTTCTAGGATTTTCTCAGGATGCAATATCATCTGCAAAAAAGTGATAGTTTTATTTACTCATTGCCTATTCTAATTCCTTTGATTTCTTTTTCTTTTATTGCTATAGTTAATATTCCTTGCACTATATTGAGTAATAGTAAATAGAAAAATGGGCATCCTTATTTTACCTCTGATCTTATTAGGAAGACTTTTAGTGTATTCTTATTACAGATAATGCTTATTCATGGTTTTAGATTGGTATTGCTTATCATTTAATGCTCCCTTTATTCCTATGTTCTCTAGTGTTTTTAATAGGAATGGGTGCTTTTTCAGTATCTATTGAGATAATTATGATTTCTGTTGGTTTTTTATTGATATGGTCAATTATATTGATAATTTTCCTAATACTGAATCAACCAAGCATTCCTGGTATAAATTCTACTTGGTCATAATTATGGTCCATGTGATATATTTTGTAATCTCCTTGTTATTTTATTGAAAATATTTGCATCTATATTCATTTTTGAAAATGGTATGTAGTTTTTCAGTTTTAAATCTTTCTGGTTTAGATATGAGCATCATATTTGTGTCATAAAAGGAATTTGGTAGGACTCCACCTATTTTTCAAAATCATTTATATATTATTGGAATTAACTGCTCTGTAAATGTTTGATAGAATTTACTTGCAAACCCATCTGACCCTGGTTTTTTTTTTCCTTAGGTACATTAATGACTTGTTCAATTATTTTTTTCCAAAATGGGATTATTCAGTTTTACTCTAAATCACAGATGATTACTGTTAATTATCATTTGTTAGTGGCAAGAAATTTACTACATTTTAAGCAAGACAATAATAAGTAGGGTAACTCAGTTTTATGGAAGAGATCTCTTGCTTGCTGTCTGATTTAAGACAAATTAACCACAGGATAGCTCTGTGAAGTAACAAAATTTTGTTTCCTTTGTTTATCTACATTTGTCAATTTCTGCAGGTAGACAGAGGTTAAAACATTAGTGCTTCTAGTTTTTATTTATTAACTCAACATATTTTTAATTTTAATTTTATTTATCTCACTTTTGGTTTTGAGGACTTCCAATTCAGTGTATACTTGGGGATTTAAATTTTTTTTCCCTAAATTTTGTTTTTGTTGCATGCCCAGTTCATTGATTTGCTCATTCTCTAATTTGTGGATGTAAGAATTTAGAGAAATAAAATTTTCCCCTAAGTATTGTTTTGGGTATATCCCACAAATTTTGGTATATCATTGTTATCATTCTCTTTAATGAAATTATTGATTATTTCTATGATTTGTTCTTCAGATTACTTATTTTTTATTAAAGCTTTTTATTTACAAAACATATGCATGGGTAGTTTTTCAACATGGATCCTTGCAAAGCTTTCTCTTACAAATTTTTCCTCCTTCCCCCCACACCTTCCCTTAGATGGCAGGTAGTCCAATACATGTTATGTTAAAATATATGTTAAATCCAGTATATGTATACATATTTATACAGTTACCTTGCTGCACAAGAAAAGATCAATGCTATGTTGTGGTCTACAATCAGTTCCCACAGTACTCTCTGTGTGTAGATGGCTCTCTTCATCACTGAACAATTGAAACTGGTTTGAATCATTTCATTGTTGAAGAGAGCCATGTCCATCAGAATTGATCATGGTGTAGTCTTGTTTTTGCCATGTATAATGATCTCCTGGTTCTGCTCATTTCATCAGCATCAGTTCATGTAAGTCTCTCCAGGCCTCTCTGAAATCATCCTGTTGGTTGTTTCTTACAGAACAATAATATTCCATAACATTCATATACCATAATTTATTCAGCCATTCTCCAATTGGTGGGCATCTATTCAGTTTCCAGTTTCTTGCCACTACAAAAAAGGGCTGCCACAAACATTTTTGCACGTGTGTCTCTCTTTCCCTCCTTTAAGATCTCTTTGGGATATAAGCCCAGTAGAAACACTGCTGGGAGGACGATTTCAGAGAGGCCTGGAGAGACTTGCATGAACTGATGCTGAGTGAAACAAGCAGAACCAGGAGATCATTATACACAGCAACAACAATATTACATGATGATCAGTTCTGATGGATATGGCTCTCTGCAACAAAGAATTGTCTCAAACCAGTTCCAATTGTTCACTGAAGAAAACCATATAGACCCAGAGACAGGGATATGAAATATGGACCACAACGTAACATTTTCATGATCTCTATTGATGTTTGCTTGCATTGTGTTGCCTCTCTCTGATTTTCTTTTTTTTTCTTGTAGATAGAATTTTTCTTGCACAACTTGTCAAGTATTTCAACATTATTAACATGTAGTGGACTTCCTGCCATCTAGGGGAGGGGAGGGGATTGGGGTAAAAGTTTCAATGGAAAGCTTTGTAAAGATCAATGCTGGAGAACTACCCATACATATGTTATACAAATAAAAAGCTTTAATAAAAAAAAAAAGAAACACTGCTGGGTCAAAGGGTATCCACAATTTGATCTGAGTGAGACTGCTCTCTCCAAAGTTACCAGTGATTTATTGTCAAACTTGATGTCTTTTCTTAGTCCTCATCCTTTTATGAAAAGAACAAAGCTGGGCAGCTAGATGGTGCAATGAATAGAGCACCAGCCCTGAAGTCAGGAAGACCTAAGTTCAAATTTGGTCTTAGACTCTTAACATTTCCTAGCTGTGTTACCCTGGGCAAGTCACTTAACCCCAATTGCCTCAGCAAAAAAAAAAAAGAGCAAAGCTGAACGAAAAATTTGACCTCCAAATATAGAACTCAAAAGAAGCATAAAAAGGTAAAAGGGAAAGAACTATAAAGTTATAAAGATAACTATATCTCTCTTATGGGTATACATGGAGAGTGCAGGTATAATTTTGATTTTGCTGTAATAATATGAAAAAGAAAATAGATATAGAAAAGGGATTGTACTGGAAAAAGAGGAAAATGAAGGTAAAATAAGGGAAAGAAGACCTATTATAATGAAGGGAATGAAGGGAAGGGGATGAGCATTGTGTGAATTTTACCCTCATCAGATTTGGCTCAAAGAGAGAATATTAAATATATTTGGTTTCACAAAGAAACTTGTCTCACTTTATAGGGAAATGGGAGGGGAAAGGGGAAAGGAAAGAGGGAGGGGCTATAAAAGGGGAGGACTGCTTGAGGGAAGTGGTGGTCAGAAGCAAAATATTGGGGAGGAAGGAAAGGAGGAAGAGGAAAAGGGGCAAAAGAAAGAGAAAAGCATAATTTGGGGTAAATAAGATGATGGAAATACCAAATTAGTCATTTTAACTGTGAATGTGAATGGAGTGAACTCTCCCATAAAACAGAAGTGGATAGCAGACTGGGTTAAAAACCAGAATCCCACAATATGTTGTTTACCAAAAAAAAACAAAAAAAAAAAACCATTTAAAGCAAAGTGAAGGTAAAAGGCTGAAGCAGAATCTATTACACTTCAGGTGAAGTAAAAATAGAAGGGATAGTGATTCTGATCTCAAATCAAGCAAAAACAAAAATAGATCTAATTAAAAGAGATAAGGAAGGAAACTATATCTTGCTAAAGGGTACCATAGATAATGAAGTAACATCAATACTAAACATATATGGACCAAGTGGTATAGCATCTAAATTCCTAAAGGAGAAGTTAAGAGAAATGCAAGAAGAAATAGACAGCAAAACTATACTAGTGGGGGATCTCAACCTTGTTCTCTCAGAACTAGATAAATTGAACCACAAAATAAATAAAAAAGTAGGTAAATAGAGTCCTAGAACAGTTAGGAATGAGAGATCTTTGGAGAAAATTGAATGGAGACAGAAAAGAGTCCACTTTTTTCTCAGCAGTTCTTGGAACCTATATAAAAGTTGATCATATATTAGGGCATTAAGACCTCAAAATCAAATGCAGAAAGGCAGAAATAGTAAATGCATTTTTTCAGATCATGATGCAATAAAAATTACATGCAATAAAAGGCCAGGGGGAAAATAGACCAAAAATTAATTGGAAACTAAATAATCTAATTCTAAAGAATGAATGAGTGGGGCAGCTAGGTGGCGCAGTGGTTAGAGCACCAGCCCTGAAGTCAGGAGGACCTGAGTTCAAATCTGGTCTCAGACACTTCCTAGCTGTGTGACCCTGGGCAAGTCACTTAACCCCCATTTCCTCAGCAAAAAAAAAAAAAAAAAAAAAGAATGAATGAGTGAGTGAAACAACAAATCATAGATACAATCAATAGTTTCATCCAAGAGAATGACAATAATGAGATAACATACCAAATTTGTGGGATGCAGCAAAAAATAGAGAAAGAGAAGTACAGTGAATTGAGCTTGCAACTAAAAAAGCTAGAAAAAGAACAAATTAAAAACCTTCAATGAAATACCAAATTTGAAATTCTAAAAGTAAAAGGGAAGATTAAGAAAATTGAAAGTAATAAAACTATTAAATTAACAAATAAAACTTAAGAGTTGGTTTTAGGAAAAAACAAAATAGATGAACTTTTAATTAATTTGATTAGAAAATGAAAGAAGAAAATAAAAATTTTAGTCTCAAAAATGAAAAGGTAGAACTTTTCACCAATGAAGAAGAAATTAGAGCAATAATTAGGAGTTGTTTTGCCCAACTATATGTAAATAAATTTGTAACCTAAGTGAAATGGAAGGCTACTTACAAAAATATAGATTGCCCATGTTAACAGAAGAGGAAATAAATTATTTAAATAGTCCCAGTTTAGAAAAAGAAATAGAACAAGCTATAAATCAACTCCCTAAGGAAAAATCCAGATGAATTTACATGTGAATTCTACCAAACATTTAAAGAAAAATTAATTCCAATACTATGCAAACTGTTAGAAAAAATAGGGAAAGAAGGAGTCTTACCAAATTCCTTTTATGACACAAATATGGTGCTGATACCAAAACCATATAGGGTGAAAGCAGAGAAAGAAAATTATAGACCAATTTCCCTAATGAATATTGATGCAAAAATCTTAAATAAAATATTAGCAAAGAAATTACAGAAAGTCATCTCCAGGATAATACATCACAACCAAGTAGGATTTATACCAGGAACGTAGGGCTGGTTCAATATTAGGAAAACTTTTAGCATAATTGACTATTTTAATAACCGAACAGAAAAGGCATTTGATAAAATATAACAGCCATTCCTATTGAAAACACTGGAGAGGATAGAACTTTTCCTTAAAATAATCAGTAGTATTTATTTAAAACTATCAGCAAGCATCATATGTAATGGGGATAAGCTAGACCTATTTTCCCAATAAGATCAGGAGTGAAACAAGGTTGCCAGCTATCACCATTATTTATTCAATATTGTATTAGAAATGTTACTTTTGGCAATAAGAGCAGAAAAGGAGATTAAAGGAATTAGAGTTGGTAATGAGGAAACAAAAATATCACTCTTTGCAGATGAAATGATGGTATATGTAGAGAACTCTAGAGAATCAACTAAAAAACTACTAGAAACAATTCACAACTTTAGCAAAGTTGAAGTTAACAAAATAAATCCACATAAATCATTAGCATTTTTATATATTACCAACAAAGTCCAAAAGCAAGAGATATAAAGAGAAATTCCATTTAAAATAACTGTCAATAGTATAAAATATTTGGGCATCTATCTGCCAAGGGAAAGTCAAACTATATGAATACAATTACAAAACACTTTCCACATAAATGACATCAGATCTAATCAATTGGAAAAACATCAAGTGTTCATGGGTAAGCTGAGTGAATATAATAAAAATGACAATATTATCTAAATTAATACTTATTTAGTGCCATACCAATCAAATTCCTAAGAAATTATTTTACATGTCTAGAAAAATTAATAACAAAGTTCATGTGCAAGAACAAAAGGTCAAGAATTTCAAGGGAATTAATGAAAAAAAAAAAAACCGCTGTTGAAGGTGGCCTAGCTGTGCCAGATCTAAAATTATATTATAACGTAGCGGTCATCAAAACCATTTGGTACTAGCTAAGAAATAGAATAGTCGATCAGTGGAATAGGTTAGGTTTATAGGACAAAATAGCAAATGACTATAGAAACCTAGTTTTTGACAAATCTAAAGACCCCAACTTTGGGGGTAAAAACTTATATTTGACAAAAACTGCTGGGAAAAATTGGAAACTAGTATGGTAGAAACTAGGCACTGGCCCAACTAATACCATATACCAAGATAAGATCAAAATGGGTTCATGATCTAGACATAAAGAATAATATTATTTTTTTTACATTTTTTTAAAATTTTATTTTATTTGCATAACATATGTGTGGGTAATTCTTCAACAATAACTTCCATTCTTGAAGACAGTTATCATGTCTACCCTGAGACTTCCTTCATGTACTTCTCTCTCTGTCCCCTTCCTCCCTCCTTCCTTCCCTCTGTCTCTCTGTCTCTCTTTCTCTACTCCTCTCTAATAGTAAATTTCTCATCTAATGACTCCTTCCCTTAGGTTACAATATTATAATACAATAATATTACTTGTTTTCCTCCTATTGTCTTCCTTTGCTTCCATAACTAGATTCCTGGGAAAATTATATTTTTTACTTTACTTTTTTTACTTCATGCCTAATTTATTTTTCCCATTGTTACCAGTTCTGTTTTTTCCCCCAACAGATAAAATATATTTTCATCAAAATGCCACTACAGTTTTAGCCATATTTTATCATTACAGTTTTATCATCAAGACAGATAATACTGTCAGTAATTTTTTGGATTAAAATAGGTATTATATATTTCAATATAGCAATTACATTTTCATTTCTACCTTAATTCTCATGTAAAACTGAGATAGACCATCTATTGGGATAATCATATGAGTTCTGTTGGCTCTATTATTGATATAGTCAATTATGTTAAGTTTTCCTAATTTTTTTTTCTATTTCCTTTCCTATTCAATTTCCTAATATTGAACCAACCCTCCATTCCTGACATAATCCTCCCCATCTGGTCAGTTTATGGTCCTTGTGATATATTGCTGTAATCTTTTTATTAATATTTTATTTAAAATTTTTGCATCACTATTCATTAAGGAAACTGTTCTATATTTTCTTTATCTATTTTAGCTCTTCCTGACTTAGGTATCAACATCATCTTATGTCATAAAAGGAATTTGGTAGGACTCCTTTACCTATTTTTCCAAATATTGTATATAGTATTAGGAATAATTATTCTATAAATATTTGGTAGGATTCACTTGTGAACTCATCTGGCCCTGGGAATTTTGCTTATCTTGTTCAATTTCTTTTCCTAAAATGTGATTATTTACACATTCTATTTCCTTATCTGTTTATCTGGATATTTTATATTTTTCACTGATTTCACCCAGATTATTATATATATATATTGGCATGTAATTGGACAATATATATTCTAATTATTGCTTTAATTTCTTCATGGTGGTAATTTTACCCATTTCATTTTTGATACTGGTAATTTGTTTTTTTTTTTAATAAAATTAATAAAAGATTTATCTAACTTTTTTCCCACAAAACCAGCTCCTATTTTCATTTATTAGCTCAAAAGTTTTCTTATTTTAAATTATATTAATCTCACTTTTGGTTTTCTGTATTTCCAGTTTGGTGCTTTAATTGGGGGTTTTTAATTTGTTCTTTTTCTAGGTTATTTTTAATTATATGCCTAATTCATTGATTTCTGTTTCTCTATTTGGTTGATGTCAAAATTTAGAGAAATACTCTTTCCCATAAGTACTACTTTTGTTGTATCATATAAATTTTGGTGTATTGTCTCATTGTTATCATTCTTTAATGAAACTGTTCATTGCTTCCATGGTTTTTTGGCTCACTTATTCCTTAGAATTAGATTACAGTTTCCAATTAATTTTTAATCTATCTTTCCACTGCCCTTTATTGAAAGTATTTTATTGCATTATGATCTAAAAAAGGACTCATTTAATATTTCTGCCTTTTTACATTTGAGTTAGAGATGTTTATGTCCTAATAAGTGGTCAATTTTGTGTAGGTTCTATATGCTGCTGAGAATAAGGTATATTCTTTTCTGTTGCCATTTAGTTTTCTCCAAAGGTCTGTCATACCCAGCTTTTCTAAGATTCTATTCACTTTCCTTAGTTTCTTTCTTGTTTATTTCTTGGTTGGATTTATCAAGTTTGAGATGTGACAGTTGAGGTCCCTTACTAGTATAGCTTTGCTGTCTATTTCTTTGGATTCTATACCATCTGGTGCATAAATGTTTAGTATTGATATTACTTCATTGTCTATGGTGTCTTTTAATGTATTTTCCTTTCCTTATCTCTTTTAATTAGATCTATTTTTGCTTTTACATTGTCTGAAATCATAATTGTCCCCCTACTTTTTTTTTACTTCAGCTGAAGCATAATAGTTTCTGCTCTAGACTTTTACCTTCACTCTGTGTATGTTTGTTAAGTATGATTCTTATAAACAACATATTGTAGGATTCTAGTTTTTGATCCACTGCTATCTACTTCCATTTTATAGGAGAATTCATCCACTCTACATTCACTGTTGAGATTATTAACTGTGTATTTTCTTGCATCCTATTTTTCCTCCTGTTTGTCCCCTTTCTTCTTTCACCCTTTCTCTCTTCACCAATGTTTTGCTTCTTTCTATAATCCCTACCTGCTTCTGCCCTCCCTTTTGTCAGTCTTGCCCCTTAACTAATCTCATTTCCTACTTCACTATTGGGTACGTTTAATTCTATAATATTGTTCCCTCTATGAATCAATTGTGATGAGAGTAAGGTTCAAGTGATGCCCACTGCCCATCTTCCCTCCAATGTCTTTTGCACCTCTTCATGTGAAATAATTTATCCCATTCTTCTCCCTTCCTCCTGCATCCAATGTATTCCTCTTCCTCATCATTTAATTATTTTTTCTATATCATTCTCTCAAATTCACCTTATAACTGTACCCTCTGTCTGTTATTTCGTCTAACTTCTGTTAGTGGTGCAGTTTTATTTTTAAAATATATTTATTTAAAACAAATCCAAAATAGAAAAAGAAACAGAAAAAGAAAAAAATTATATGCGCAGCAGAATTTGAGAGAATTCAAAATATGTAATTTGAAATTACTCTCATTATTAATATTGCATATAATTTGTATATACTTAATACATATTTTCAGTTCCATTAGAATCTAAACTCCTTAAACACAGGGACTACTTTTTTCCTTTATCTATATTCCCAGTGGAAAGCATAGTGTCTATACATAATGAACACTTAATAAATACTTGATTAATCTGTCTGAGTTCAGAGCTTTTCTCAAATGTGGTAGCCTTTTTAAAGATCTGTCTTATTGGATCTCAAATTGGACATCCTGTAGTCCTCTTAAATTTGACATGTCTAAAACTGAATTCATTATATTTCCCCACAAACCTTCCCTCTTCCAAACATCTCTATTATTGTCAAGGACAACATAATTTTTCCAGTTACTCAGGTTCAAAACTCTTCATCCTCTCTTGCCATTCTCCAGGTCCAATCTGTTGCCAAGACCTACCAGTTTTACCTTTACAACATTTCTCAAATATGTCCCTTTCTTCCGCTCTGACATTGTCACCTCTCTAATGCAGGACCTCATATTGTGCCTGGTTTACTGCAATGGCTATTGGTGTGTCTACCTGCCTCAAGTCTCTCCCCATTCCAGTTTATCCTCTACTCAGCTGCCAAATTGATCTCCCTAAGGCACAGGTTTGACCAAGTCATCCTCCTCCTCAATAAACTCTTGTAGCTCCCTATTGCCTCTATCCCTCACTAGATAAAGACCTCATGAACTTGATAGTTCTAAGTAGTACCACTGGGAATGCTGAGGACAGTGTCTACACTGGGATCCAAGGGCAGACTGTTGGATACAGATTCACAGCTCTACAAAGAGCCAAAAATCTACACTAGGAGAGTCTTTTGCTCTTGCTCTTGCAAAATCCTAGTCAAAGGACTTTCAGGAATCTTAAATTACTCTTTTGGCATATATTCTCTCTAAATTCAAGTTCCCTTTCCCCTGAATTCTGTGTGTACCTTGGATCTCAGTGTTATATAAAGTAATCTATTTCTTCACATCTTCACACTCATCAACTTACACACATGTAGAATATATCTGATTTAATCTAGAAGATTTAGGACTAATTATCTTGCCTCTCATCCTTGATAACTTCAAATGTCATCTTTCTTTTAGGGGATTTAAAAATAATTCAAGCTTCAACACCAAATAAAGTGAGCACTTCCATATATAGAGCAGAGCAAAAGAGAATTATATGTAAAACACCAAATTTATATTCAGTTTTTGTATATAATATATTAAACATGTAACTGCAAAGCCAGCCTCCTTATCTGTGACTCATTTGTTTTTCTTCTTTTCTTCCCTATAGGTTTTTAAAAATATTTTTAAAAAGTTTTTGCAAGGCAACCAAGGTTAAGTGTCACATATATGATGCTGGATTTGAACTTAGGTCCTCCTGATTCCAGAATTGATGCTCTATCCACTGTGCCAACTAGCTTTGCCCTCCTCCCTGATTTTTTAATGCTTCCATGATTCTTTTTCTTTCTTTTTTGTTATTTTTTTTGAGACAACCCTAACCCTGCCATCCATTCTTAACCTTACTCCAGTTGAAACAATAGCCTTATAACAAAAATGCATAGTTAAGCAAAACAAATTCTCCCATTGGCTGGGGGATATGTAAGTCTATATCTTAATAGCATGACTATTCGAATAACAGACCTCATCATTAGTTCTCTGAAATTATGGCTGGTCATTGGATTGATCAGGGTTCTTATCTTTCAAAGTTTTTTTTTTCTTAACAATGTTATTGTATATTACAATGTTGTTATAGTAGAAATTGTTTTGATTCTACTCATTTGAACCATATATATTTTCCCAAGTTTTTCTGAAACTTTCCCTTTTGTCATTGCTTCCATCACAATAGTAATCCATTATATTTACACATCACAATTGCTTCAGCAATTGTCTAATTGCTGGAAACTCCCTTTGCTCCCAGTTCTTTGTATTTAAAAAAAAAAAAGAGCCACTGTAAATATTTCTGTACCTGTGGCCCCTTTTCCTCTTTCTTTGATCTCTTTTAGCCAGTATAAACCTATTTCTGGATCAAAGGGAAATACATCTTTCCACCTTCCAAGTCAGTCACAGAAAGCCACCTGATATGTCAAGTCTCAATCATAGGCCCTTTTGTCACTCTTATTCCCAGCCACTAGGAGTTCAGATAGTGGAGACAGGTGTTCCAGTCAGACCTGAACCTTATCCTGGAATCATGTGCACACTCACAATTCATCTTAGGCCAATATGAATGGCCCACATAACTAATATAGACTTAGAAAACATAACATACGGCTTTATCTGCCTGGTCTCCCTACCACTGTGTCTGTGATCAAGCACTACTTCAAAACATCTTCCTTTAACTATTTATGCATCAGAAACTATTTTGCCATTCTTGATGCTTTGGCAGATAATCCTCCCAAGTTCTCCTCAGCCCCAGAACTTGCCCTGTTTCCTAAATCACTGAAATGAAACTCAACAGAGCCCCTGGTTTTGAACAGAGTCCACACTAGACATTCCTTCCTGAAAGTACTGGGTTCACAGTTCCTTTATAAAAAGAACAACAATATACAGAATTTTTAAGGAACAGGGGAAATAAAACGCCTTCTGGCCAAAGCTGAGGAGCACTCCATGAAAACCATCTTCCATGTGGTGCCAGCTCACAGGCACCCCCTGGTCCTCCAGCCTCTTCTTGTACAACAGGGCATCATCCCGTAGGATATCAAACTCACAGCTCACAATCAGGGTTTCAGGGAGTTGGGCAATGATGTCATTGTCAGCAAGTAGGGGTGAATTTATTTTCTCTAACAATGAGTTAGTTTCCAAGTAAGCATCTTCATTAAAAGGACCGGGAGACATGGGCTGGTAGCCTTTCTCTCTGAACTTCTTAGGAATGTTGTTGACGTTCATTATTTCCTCATACTTCTTCCACATCTCAGGAGGCACATGACCACTTTTCAGAAAAATGGGTATCCAAGAGGGGTGCATATCTAAATATAGGAATATATAAATACCCAGATTCTTCAAAGTAAGGAATGGGATATTTTTGTTCTGTTGATGAGAAGGCAGGAGGAGATTAATTCCCTGGATAAAGGGATAGAGCAGAATCTGTGCTCGTATCTTAGGGAGATCTGGTTGGGTCACAAGGGTTTGGCAAACAGAAGTTGCACATGTCCCTCCAACACTGTCTCCACAGAGGACAACCCGAGACGGATCCACCCCATAGGTGTCCAGAGTTCTCAGAAAGTGGATTGTTGCACATAGGCAGTCATTTCTTGAAGTCGGGTGCCTATGTTCAGGAGCCATGCGGTAACTAAAGAGGAATTGAGAGATAAATGTCATAAAATCAGTTTCACTTATATTCAAGTTTCTAGTTTAAAATGTTTTAAATGACAATCATAGATTGTCAGAGCTAGAAAGGGCCAACTTCTTGATTTTACAAAGGAGCAAAATGAGGCCCAGAGAGAGTTAGTGACTTACTCTAAAGCAAAAGTAAAATTTTTAACCTGAGGTCTGTGAACTTTTTAAAAATTTTTTTCTTTTTTAAATCTTTTTTATCTTAATAATATTTTATTTTTCCAAATACATGCAAAAATAGTTTTCATCATCTGCCTTTGCAAAATCTTGTTTTCTAATTTTTTTTCTCCCTTCCTTCCCTCCTCAAGGATAGCAAGTGGTCCAATTTAAGTTAAACATGTACAGTTCTTCTAAACATATTTCCATTATTCTCAGGCTGTGCAAAAAAAAAATCAAATCAAAAGGGAAAAAAAAAACAAGCAAACCAACAACAACAAAAGATAAAAATACCATGTTGTGATCTACATTCAGTCCCCATACACTTCTCTAGATGTAAATGGTTCTCTCCATCACAAATCTTTTGGAATTGACCTGAATCTCCTCATTGTTGAGAAGAGCCAAGTCCATTAGAGTTGATCATCATATAACCTTGTTGTCACTGCATACAATGTTCTCCTGGTTCTGCTCACTTGACTCAGCATCAGTTCATGGAAGACTTTTCAGAAAACATCCTACTCATCATTTCTTATAAAATTTAACAATAATATCCCGAAACATTCATATACCATAGCTTATTCAGCCACTACTCAACTGATAGGCATCTACTCAGTCTCTA
>JAJPUD010003096.1:11437-52340 GCA_023553655.1 Myrmecobius fasciatus | reverse complement strand
CTAGAAAAAATAGTAGCAAAGTTCATTTGGAAGAACAAAAGGTCAAGAATTTCAAGGGAATTAATGGAAAAAAAGGCTGATGAAGGTGGCCTTGCTGTATCAGATCTAAAACTATATTACAAAGCAGCAGTCATGAAAACCGTTTGCTACTGGCTAAGAAACAGAGCAGTCGATCAGTGGCACAGGATAGGCTATCAGTACATACTGGGAAATAACTTTAGCAACTTAGTGTTTGATAAGCCCAAAGACCCCAGCTTTGGGGATAAGTACTCACTATTCGGCAAAAATTGCTGGGAAAATTGGAAACTAGTGTGGAAGAAACTAGGGCTTGACCCACACCTAACACCACATACCAAGATAAGATCTAAATGGGTTCATGATCTAGATATAAAGAATGATATTGTAAGGAAATTAGAGGAACATAGGATAGTTTACCTCTCAGACCTGTGGAGATGCAATAAATTTATGTCCAAAGAAGACCTGGAACTCTTAATTGAACACCAGATAGATAATTTTGACTATATTAAGTTAAAAAGTTTCTGTACAAACAAAACTAATGCAGACAAGATTGGGAGGGAAGCATCAAATTGGGAAATCATCTTCACATTTAATGGTTCTGATAAAAGCCTCATTTCTAAAATATATAGAGAATTGTCTCATATTTATAATAATTCAAGCCATTCTCCAACAGATAAATGGTCAAGGGATATGAACAGACAATTTTCAGATGATGAAATTAAAACCATTTCTAGTCATATGAAAAGGTGCTCCAAATCACTATTGATCAGAGAAATGAAAATTAAGACAACTCTGAGGTACCACTACACACCTGTCAGATTGGCTAAAATGACAGGAAAAGATAACGATGAATGTTGGAGGGGATGGGAAAACTGGGACACTGATGCATTGTTGGTGGAACTGTGAACAGATCCAGCCATTCTGGAGAACAATTTGGAACTATGCTCAAAAAGTTATCAAACTGTGCATACCATTTGACCCAGCAGTGTTTCTATTGGGCTTATATCCCAAAGAGATCTCAAAGGAAGGAAAGGGCCCCACATGTGCAAGAATGTTTGTGGCAGCCCTTTTTGTAGTGGCTAGAAACTGGAAACTGAATGGATGCCCATCAATTGGAGAATGGCTGAATAAATTATGGTATATGAATGTTATGGAATATTATTGTTCTGTAAGAAATGACCAGCAGGACGATTTCAGAGAGGCCTGGAGAGACTTGCATGAACTGATGCTGAGTGAAACGAGCAGAACCAGGAGATTATTATACAGGGCAACAACAAGACTATATTTTGATCAATTCTGATGGGCATGGCTCTCTTCAACAATGAAATGTTTCAAACCACTTCCAATTGCTCAGTGAAGAAAGCCATATACACCCAGAGAGAGGGATACGAAATGTGGACTACAACATAACATTTTCATGCTCTATATTGACATTTGCTTGCATTGGGTTTCCTTTTTCAGATTTTTTTGTTCATTTAGATACGATTGTTCTTGCACAGCAAGGTAAGTATGGAAACATGTATACATATATTCGACTTGTCAAGTATTTTAATATAATTAACATGTAGTGGACTTCCTGCCATCTAGGGGAGGGGAAGGGACTAGGGGGAAATTTTGTAAAGGAAAGCTTTGTAAGAATCAATGTCGAAGAACTACCCATAAGGAAAAAAAAAAGAATTTGGTGTTTAATTGGAAATACTTAATTTGATGTTTTTATAGAATTTTTTAGTTGCTTGACTAATTTATTGATCTGTTCTCTCTTTTTTATTCATGAAAGTGTTTTAAGGATGTTAACTTTTCCCCAAGTACTGTTTTGGCTATGTCCTAAAACTTTTCATACTAGCCCTGCATACCATACAGAGAAAAGAGCAGGTTTAGAAGTATATAGCAGCAATGTTTCTCTGAAACCTGTAGTGGAATAGCCAGAACAAGAGAATCTTACAATTCTGTTATACTGGAATGTCACAGATTTCCAGATTTTTAATTGTAACTGAGTCTAGGAGTAGTCTATTGTTGCTCAGTGGTCTGTCATTTCCTTCTCCAATGGATTCATTTTGTCAGGCAATCAAAGGTTAAATGACTTGTCCAGCATCACTCAACCTATAAGTGTCGGAGGCTGGTTTTGAGTTTAGATCTTTTTGCTTCCTGGCCCAGCATTCTATCTACTGAATAATTGGCTGCCATTTATGGAAGAAAGAGTAGGAAAGGGAATTAACAGCTTGGCACAAAATCTTTCCCAAGCAGCAAATCATCTGAAAATTGGCATTGGCCAACTGGAAATCAGTGGCACTATGAGACAATAAGAAATGTTTTTAGAAAGTCATAAGCTGGAAAAAAAAATGGAAGAAAATATAAGATATCTCTTAAGCAAAAATAACTGACCTGGAAATTAATTGGAATTAATTCCAATACTATTTATAAACTCTTTGAAAATTAGATAAAGAAGGAGTTTTTATGAAATTCCTTTTATGACACAAATATGGTTATGGTACCTAAACTGCAACACCTCTTCCTGTTTAAAAATAAAAGATCATTACAAACATAAGAAAGCGTATGAATAAAAAGAGCTTTCCTTAAAACAACAAGTAATATCTCTTTAAAACTAAGAGCCAGAATTATCTGAGGTGGGCATAAGGTAGAACCCTTTCCAGTAAGATTGAGTAAGTAAGTAAGTAAGAAAGTAAGAATATTCTTTATCATCATTACTACTAGAGCAATTGAAAAATGACTCAACAACAACAACATAGTACTAGAAATGCTAGCTACAACAATAAGACAAGAAAAAAGAAATGAAGGAATAAGCAGAATCAAAGAGGAAACAAAAAGAGGAATCGCTTTTTGCAGATGACATGCTAACTTAGTTTGGAGAGCCTTAGACAGTCAACTAAAAAACTAATTGAAATAATGAACAACTTTAGTAAAATTGCAGAATATAAAATAAACCCATATGAACCACCTACATTTATGTATATTGACCAAAAAAAATCAGTTGAATGAGATAGAGAAATTCCCTTTAAAATAACTATGAAATTAATAAAATACTTGGGATTCTACCTTCTTAGACATACACAGGAATTATCTTATTATAACTACAAAGCATTCTTTACTCAAATAAAGATGTCTAAATAACTGGAGAAATATTTATGGGAAGGCCAATGCAATATAATAAAAATAACAATATTATCTAACTTGATTTACTTTTATTAATTACCATACCACTCAAACTAGAAAAGAATCATGATTCATCTGGAAGAACAAAAGGACAAAGATATCAAGGTAATTAATGGGGGGGGGAATCAAGAAGGAAGGAAGCTTAGCAATACCAGATTTCAAACTATACTACAAAGCCATAAACATCAAAATAACTTGCTCATGATCAAGAAATATAATCAGTGGAATCAATTAGTTACATAATATATGGAAACCAAAGCACACAATAACCTAGTGTCTGATAAACTCAAGGGCCTCATCTATTGAGGCAAGAACTCACTGTGCAACAAAAACTATTGGAGGGGTTAACAAGGTGGCAGAGTAAAAATTCACATTTGTCAAATTTTACCCTTCTATAAAACCACCACAGAAAACCCCAGACCAAACTCTGAGTGGGAAAATCAATTTTTAGTTACAGCACATCATTTTTCTAGCCCAGGGCAAACTTAGGAAGCAAAAAGGGAAGCCTGTAAGGGTTCTGATAAAGGTCTCATCTCTAAAATATATAGAGAATTGTCTCATATTTATAAAAATTCAAGCCATTCTCCAATCAATAAATGGTCAAAGGATATGAACAGACAATTTTCAGAGGATGAAATTAAAACTATTTATAGTCATATGAAAAGGTGCTCCAAATCACTATTGATCAGAGAAATGCAAATCAAGACAACCCTGAGATACCACTTCACACCTGTCAGATTGGCTAAAATGACAGGAAAAGTTAATGATGAATGTTGGAGGGGTTGTGGGAGGGCTGGGACACTGATGCATTGTTGGTGGAGCTGTGAACGGATACAGCCATTCTGGAGAACAATTTGGAGCTATGCTCAAAAAGTTATCAAACTGTGCATACCCTTTGACCCAGCAGTGTTTCTATTGGGCTTATATCCCAAAGAAATCATAAAGGAAGGAAAAGGCCCCACATGTGCAAGAATGTTTGTGGCAGCCCTTTTTGTAGTGGCTAGAAACTGGAAATTGAATAGATGCCCTTCAATTGGAGAATGGCTGAATAAATTATGGTATATGAATGTTATGGAATATTATTGTTCTGTAACAAAGGACCAGCAGGATGATGTCAGAGAGGCCTGGAGAGACTTACATGAACTGATGCTGAGTGAAATGAGCAGAACCAGGAGATCATTATACACGGCAACAACAGTACTATATGACGATCAATTCTGATGGACATGGCTCTCTTCAACAATGAAATGTTTCAAACTACCTCCAATTGTTCACTGAAGAAAGCCATATACACCCAGAGAGAGGGATGTGAAATGTGGACCACAGCATAACATTCTCATACTCCTTGATTGATGTTTGCTTACATTGTGTTTCCTTTATCTGATATATCATTTGTGTAGATAAGATTTTTCTTGCACAACAATGATAAGTTTGGAAATATGTATACATATATTTGATTTGCCAATATTTTAACATAATTAACATGTAGTGGATATCCTGCCATCTAGGGGAGGGGTGGGGAGTTGGGGGGAAAAATTTGTAACGGAAAGCTATGTAAGGGTTATTGTTGAAGAATTACCCACACATATGTTATGCAAATAAAATTTAAAAAAAAAAGAAAAAGAAAAAGGGAAGCCTGCAGATTATGGAACAGGGACTGGTCAGGAGCATGGCACAGCGGAAGTGACACCTATGGTGGATATAGTACTAGAGAGTGGCAACACTCAGGTAAGGGGACTGACTACCTTTGTCAGAATGAGAGCCTGGGAGTCTTCTGTCATAACACTTACTGAAGGATCAGGTGCCATTTGTAAACTCCATAGTGCCTTTACCCAGGTACACAACAGAGAGGAGCTTTGTGATCAGGGACTAGGGATCCTACCTATGTGAGGACAGAGGATAGACCAGGAGGGCAGTAAACCTTTCTGGATATCACCTCGGAAGCAACCAAAAAATTACTTGTCCTCACATTGAGTTGTAAAAGTAGCAGAAGATCATAAAAAAATCAGATGTTATTCGCTCTGCAGAGGTGAGCAAAGTCCAACACTAACAAAAAGTCCAAGTCAAGAAGTAGGCTGTAAAAATATTTGAACAATAAAAAAAGAATCTAATCAAACACTACTACTGTCACAGGGAAATGTAAAGACACAAAATCAGAGTAAGATAATGACATGAAAACATGTACAAGCAAAGCCTTAAAAAAAATGCAGATTGGATACAAACCCAACAATTTGATACTGGATAAGAAACAGAGTGGCTAGTTAATGGAATAGATTAGGTATACAAAATGAACACATTAACCTTGTAATTGATAAACCCTATGATACCAGCTATTGGGGCAAAAATTAAACATTTCTTCTGGAAAACTGGAAATCAATTTGGCAGAAACTAGGCATAGATCAGTATTTCATGCCATATACCAAAGTAAGCTCAAAATTTGTACATGGTTTAGACATAAAGAGTGATAGCATAAGCATATTAGTAGAGTATGGAAAACATTACCTGTCAGATCTAAGAACAGGGGAAGAATTCATGACTAAACAAGATATAAGAAAGCTTCATGTATGGTAAAATGGATAATTTTTGTTCCATTAAATTTTAAAAGATCTTGTGCAAGCAAAATGCAGCCAAGCTTAGAAGGAAAACAAGATGCTGGGAGGAAAAATTTTATAGCAATTTTTCTGTGATAAAGGCATCATTTATGAAATATTTAGAAACTAAGTCAAACATAAAAATAAGGCCATTTTCAAATGATAAATGGTCAAAAGATATAAACAGGTAGTTCTCAGAAGACATCAAATCTAACAATAGTCACATAAAAATGCTCTAAATCACTAATAATGGGGAAAATATAAATTGAAACAATTCTGAAGTACTTCCTCACATCTATCAGATTAATTAAGATGACAAAAAAAGAAAATGATGAATTTTGGAGGGGATGTGGGGAAAAGTCACATTAATGCCTTTTTGAGTTGTGAACTAGTCCAAACAATCTGGGGTACAATTTAGAATTATACCCAAAGGGCTTTAAAACTATGCATATCTTTTCCAGCAATAACCCCATTAAGTCCAAATCTCCAAATTAAAAAAAAAATCAAAGAAAAAGAAAAAGGACCCATGTGCACAACAATTTATAGTATTCTTTTTGTGGCAGCAAAGAATTAGAAACTGGGGAGTTGCCCATCACTTGAGGAACAGCCGAATAAGTTATGATATATGAATGGAATGGAATACTACTGTGCTATATGATGAAATGGATACCTTCAAAAAAAATCTTGGAAGATTTCTGTCAACTGAGCCAAAGTAAAATGAGCATACCAGGAGAATAATTTCAACAATAGCAAGTATATTTTAAAGATAAACAACTTTAAAAGATTGATCAAAATATTAATGACTCATGAAAAAACATGCTATCTACCTCTGGAGAGAGAGTTTTTAGATTCAGAGTAACAATTAAAGCATATTAAAAAGAAAATATATGGTGGGTGGAGGAGAGGTGGCAGGTAAAGCTAATTTGACTATACATACTCTTAGGAAGATATGATTGCTCTCTTTAGTCATATGAAAGACTGTCATATGAAAAAGATTCAATTTTTCCTGCTTGATCCCAAAGAACAGAAGTAATAGCAATGGGTGGAAATTGGAAAGAGGTAGATTTAGGCTTAAGATCAAGAAAAACTTCCTAACAACCAGAATTTTCAGGAAAGATCATGGTTTGTCACAATAATTGGTAAGTGGTAGGTGACACATCTCTCCCTGAAAAACATGTAGTCAGGATTCCTTTTTTGGATAAGGATTGGTTTCAGTTGTCATGTGAATATTTTCCACCAATAAAAGCCAATAGTCTATAATATCAAGAAACAGGGATTGTCCACCCTGGATTGTTAAAAATCTTCTTGCCTCTTTCTGCTTCCCAGAACACTTGTCTAATAAATTATTCCCTTCCATATGTGCTTTGACCCCCCCCCCCAACTATAGAAAAAACCTGTTACTCACCCAACAGATAGAACCACGGAGTCACTTTCCCTGGCCATGAAGCAGCACAGGCGATTGTAAAGCTCTGGAAAAGAAAGGGTTTTCAATAATAGCTGACTTACCTCTCCCAGCCCTGTCCACCTCCCATGCTTCTTCTCTTATCTACCCCAGGTTTAACCCTTGTGCAGAGCATGTGTAGTCTATCTGCTCATTATTTCATTATTTGCTCTCTTCCTATGGGGGGACATCTGTGAGTCATTCTCTCTTTCCATGACCCTTTCCATCTTTCATGTTTCTTTACGATTATGTTACCTGAGATGTTCTTAATATGATCCTAAAATATTCAGTCAAACCTTATGGTCTTTCCAGACAAATGGGTTGTTTTTATTGGGTTTTTTAAAGCCTAAATGATTGTTTAAAATGAAAATCCACCAATCCTTGTAACTGAATTCCATAATCTCAAGAGGCAAAGCACATAAATAATAGATCAGGTAAATTGCCTCCCCATTTGCAAGAAATACATGGGAGGAATGAATGAACAAGATCATAATAATTGTCTACATATACTGAGTCAGGAAATAATGATCATCTTCACTATCCTCACAAACCTTTGTCTTTGATCATGGCTTAAAATTTGAGTTGTATCACCCAACATGTCAAGTCTGAAATCTTAGGGAAAAAGGAGTACATAATCCTTGATTTTGAAAACCATTGGATACCCAGTTCCTGTGAAAAGCAACAATTTCCAATACACATGTTCACTATTTGACCTACAAGGAGAACAAAGCTTTGGGTAAAGGTTCTTTTTCTTTACTGAGCAGAAAAGAAATCCTTTCTTACTCAGGCTCCCAAATATGCAACCGCCTCCATGGAAAAAGATGATCCCACAACGGGGTCTTGAAGATGGTGCCTTTGGCTTATATAGCCTCACAGGTACCGTCCCAAAGTGCAGTGCAGTTACCACAACATGAGGGTCTTTTTTGTTCGGAAAACAGTCATGTAAAAAGCGTATAAATTTTGGCATTGAGCAGATGTGCAGTTTCTCTAAAATGTTACCCTGTTGGAGAGAAAAGAGAAATGATAATAGCAAACATTTATTTATTAAGCACATACTATATGCTAAGCACTTCACAACTCTTAATTCTTTTGCTCTTCACAAGAATCCTGGGAAATGAATGCTATTATTAACTCATTTGACAAATGCGGAAACTGAGACAAACTTGTCCAGGATCATACTGTAAGGATGCCAGTGTCACTGAATTATTAAGTATGAAGAAAGGGGAAGAGGAAAAGAGAGAAGTTTAAGAAAAAGGTAAAAAAGGAGGCAAGTTATGGAGGGCTTTATAAGTTAAATAGAGGATTTTATATTTGATCCTGGAGTTAATAGTGAGTTGTTACACTGATACATTGTTGGTGGAACTGTGAACGGATCCAACCATTCTGGAGAGCAATTTGGAGCTATGCTCAAAAAGTTATCAAACTGTGCATACCCTTTGACCCAGCAGTGTTTCTACTGGGCCTATATCCCAAAGAGATTTTAAAGAAGGGAAAGGGACCCACATGTGCAAGAACGTTTGTGGCAGCCCTTTTTGTAGTGGCAAGAAACTGGAAACTGAGTGGATGCCCATCAATTGGAGAGTGGCTGAATAAATTATGGTATATGAATGTCATGGAATATTATTATTCTGTAAGAAATGACCAGCAGGACGATTTCAGAGAGGCCTGGAGAGACTTGCATGAACTGATGCTGAGTGAAATCAGCAGAACCAGGAGATCATTATACACGGCAACAACAATACTATACGATGATTAATTCTGACGGACATGGTTCTCTTCAGCAATGATGTGATTCAAACCAGTTCCTATTGTTCAGCGATGAAGATAGTCATATACATCCAGAGAGAGGCCTGAGGGAACTGAGTGTGAATCACAACACAGCATTTTAACGCTTTCTGTGAATATTTCCCTGCATTTTGTTTTCCTTCTTAGGTTGTTGTTTTTTTTTTTTTTCTCTCTAGACCTGATGTTTCTTGTGCAGTAAGATAACTGTATAGATATGTATACATATATTGGATTTGTCATATAATTTAACATATTTAGCATGTATTAGATTACCTGTCATCTGGGGGGGGGGGGTGGGGGGAAGGAGGGGAAAAGCTTGGAACAAAAAAAAAAAGTTTTGCAAAGGTCAATGTAGAAAAATCACTCATATTTTGTAAATAAAAAGCTTTTAATAAAAATTTTTTAAAAATAGTGAGTTGTTGAACTTGATGGAATGGAAGAGGGGAGGGGATGACATGAACTTGAGAAAGTGGAAATATTTGAGGTAGGGAGTTCGGTTCAGCTGTTGTCCTTAGTTCTCAAAGAAGACCCAAATGATATCATATATTAGAGTCAAGTTGGTGTGTCCAGCTGTGGCCAATCAGAAGGCTGGACTGCAGCTCACAGGAAGACCATCCAGCAGTAGATTATTCTGGTGACAGTATCAGAGGAAAAAGGGAGACATATATAAGAGATGTTAGGAAGATAGAAATGATAGGATTTGGAAACTAACGATATGGGAAGAGAGAATAAAGAATCAGAGATGACATAGGTTAGGAAGCAGGAAGAGGAAAAGGTGAGTCAGTCAGTTGTTCATCCTTGATTTCACAGGGCCAGTGACACTGTGGGGTGATACCTTGATTTAAGTGAGACAGAGTTGCTTAAAGCTGTGTCTCTCTTCCAGAGACATCAAAGTCTGGCATCAAGGCAGAAGTAGAGGCTACTGGGGGTGGCTCAGGATTCAGCGATTGACTTTTAGCATCCTCGGTATCTGGCGAAGCCCTAACTAACCAATGGGTTTGAGGCTTGTTGGTTCCCCTCAGCCTGGTTTATCCTGTCTGTCAGAGATTCTTCCAGGCTATGAAGGCTGCCCATGCTACAGCTTCTTAGAGTCACCAGTGAGAGTTGGATGAAAAGTGGACAAAGTGGTTGGCTGCCTTGGTGCATGGGGGTTCAGGGAAGACCAGCAGCTCTGGTGGAAGGACTTGCCAAAAATAAGCATTTACTAACTGCCTACTCTGTAGAAAGACATCCCTGCCCTCCAGGAGTTTACAATTTAATAGGTAAGGCATATAAACAATAATGTACAAGCAAGCTTTATACAGGATAAATAAAAAATAATCTACAGAGGGAAAGCTCTAGAATTAAGAGGGACTGGGGAAGGCTTCCTGTACAGGGGGGGGATTTTAGCTGGCACTTGAAAGAAGTCAGAAAGAAGGAAGAGATGAGTGGGGAGAGCATTCCAGGTATACAGAACAGCCAGAAGGACTGCCCAGAAATGAGATGGAGGGTCTTGTAAGGGAAGGTCACACATAAAGAATACTCCTTTACCAGCCAATGAGGGTCAAAGGACTAAAAAATGAGGATACAGCTGCACCTGTTTCAAGTTCTGCCAATGCTGGATGACTTGAGGGAGTGAGAAACTTCCCCAGACAAGCCAGTGTGACTGGGAGGAAGAAAGACCCCAGCCTGCAGAAGAGAAGCAGCAGCTCTGGCAGCCTGAGTAGGGACCAGGCCAAGCATCCTCCAGGACTCCTGGAGCCCGAGCTGGACCAGTACAGAATGGGAACAGAGAATGGCGCTGATCAGATGCAAGCCAAGATGTCAGAAGCAACAGGAGGGTTGAATATTCAAACATTCAGGGCCCTTCAGACCTCTGTTTCCTCTTCCTCCTTGCCAAAAGTTGGCCTAGGGAAGCTGCCACCTTGTGCCCTGTGGCTGTCAGGCCATACTCTTCCCACTGTGGGAAGAAGGGGTAATAAAACAGTAGGAAAGGAGAGGAACCAAGGATACTTCCTTCTGGCAGTCTGCAGGGGGGAGTCTGTAACTTGAAATGATTGGACCCCTCAATCTTATTTGGGAGGCAGAAGTACAGAAAGGTGCTAATTCAACAATGGTTTCTTTTTTAAAAAAAGATTTTTATTTTCAAAACATATGCCTAGATAGTTTTAACATTCACTCTTGCAAAAACTTTGTGTTACAATTTTTTCTCTCCCTTCCTCCCATCCCCTCCCCAGACAGCAAGTAATTTAATATAGGTTAAACATGTGCAATTCTTCTATACATATTTCAACAATTATCATGCTGCACAAGAAAAATCAGGTCAAAAAGGAGTAAAAAATGAGAAAGAAAACAAAAAGCAAGCAACCAACAATAAAAGTGAAAATGCTATGTTGTGATCCACATTCAGGACCCATAGTCCTCTCTCTGGATGCAGATGACTCTCCATCACAAGACCATTGCAACTCAGCCATGAATTTTTTTAGTAATAGCTAGCTATTATTAAAATAGCTAACTATTAAATTATTAACATTAACATTAAATTATTAAATAACTAGCTATTATTAGCACTTATGTAGCACTTTGAAGTCCTCAAAGTGCTTTACATTATCGTTTACTTTGCTTTCTATCCAAACACATAGAATGTGAGGTTTCAAAGAGAGAAAAGAGACTCATCCTTCCAAGAAACAAGTGTTATTTTCCTCAATAAGTCAAAGTATAGCCCAGAGACAGTGAAAGAGCAAAGAGAGAGTGTGTTTTTGCTATTTTGAAATTAGTTCTCTCAGGGTCTGTGAATCCAAGATCTATCTAGCCTTGGTCTTTCTCCTGAGCTCCACTCCCACACTTTGGGGCACCTCCAACGAGATGTCCTTTGGACATCCCATATTCAGTGTGTCCAACACTGAACTCATTCTCTCCTCCAAACCCTCGCCTCTTTCACAATTCCATATTGTTGCCATGAGACCCCCCAACTCTCAGTCACCCTGATTTGCAAAAGTAGCCATTTTCAGTTCCTCATTCTCACTCATCTTGTATATCTAGTCACTTGTCATGTCTACCTTTAGGACATTTCTTGTATTCATCCCTTGCCCCCCACTCCCACAGTCACTGCCCACCTCTTGTCTGGACTATTGAATAAATAGTGTACTTAGTGATTTCTAGGTGGTTCGGTGAATAGACCACCTGGCCTGAAGTCAGGGAGACTTGATTTCAAACTTGGCCTCAGACATTTATTAGCTATGTGACCCTGTTTTTGCCTTGGCTTCCTCATGTATAAAATGAAACGAGATAACAATTGTAAAGCATTTAACAGTACCCGGCACGTGGCAAGCACTACATGTGTTTTTTTAAAACTCTCTCCTCTCTAGTCCATGTTCCCCTCAGCTGCCATAGTGATTTTAAAGCACAGGTTTGGTTATGTCAAACCCCTACTCAAGAAACAACAATGGCTCCCTATCACTTCCAACACAATTCCAAGTGACTCATGATGAAAAATGTCATCCACAGCCAGAGAAAGAACAATGAAATCTGAATGCAGATCAGCTTAGTATTTTCATTTGTTTTTGTTTTTTCCTTTTGTTCTCAGTCTTCTTTCACAACATGCTAATATGGAAATGTTTTACATGATTGTACATGTATAACTTATATCAGGATGCATATTATACATATATGATCTACATTAAGATGTGTATTGTACATGTATGACCTATATCAGGATGCTTATTGTCTTGTGGAGGGGGAAGGAAAGGAGGAAGGGAGAAAAAAATTGGAACTCAAAATCTTACAAAAATGAATGTTGAAAACTATATTTTCAGGTAATTGAGGGGAAAATAAAATACCATTAAATAAGAAAACACCAAAAAACCCCTCTTCATAATCCAACTCCTTCTTTTGTAGTCTTATGTTTTTCTTCTCTCCTCAAACTCTACAATCCAGGGACATTGCCTCTGTCATTCCTCAAACGTGACACTCCATATCTGATCTTTTTATTGTGTGGAACGCCCCATTCCTCAAATGCTGTCCCTCCTCAAGCCCTACCTTTTAGTTTCCGTTCTTACCTTCAATACTCTGATCAAATTAAGACCTTGTGCACAAAGTCTTTTCTGCTCCTCCAAGCCTTCCCCTCTAAGATCAGTCTCTCTCTACCCTCCCTCTCTCCCACTCCCAATTACTCTGAATATACCTTGTACTTACCCACTACTTCTTTGCATTTTGTCTCATCCATTAGCACATGAGCCTCCTGAGGGCCATATCTGATATTGTCTTTCCTCAGTGATTATGTGCATATAGTAAGCACTTAATAAATGCTTGTTAACTTACTGGCCAATTGATTTTTCCAAAACACATAAAGTTAACACTTCCACAGCAAAAGGGTTACTGGTGTAATACTCCCTGATCAGGAAAATCTATTTAAAATATTTTGGTCTTCACCATAGAACAAGTATGAACTTTATTATTTATTATTAAAAGATAAAATATGTTGATATATATTTTATACATTTCTGAGTTTCTAAACTTTTTTTTCTATCATCTGTTAGCATTGGTGTGTCACCTATAGCTTCCACAAAACTCCCTCAAAATTTCAATTTAGCTTCTTATGCCGACCTGCTATATAAAGATACCACAATGGGAAAAATTTGCGATGTGGAAGGGATTTCTGTAATACTCAACTGAGTTCAAGTTGTTGCCCCCAGGGGGAAAATATTATTTTCTTTTTTCACTTTGAACCTAGAGTGAGAAAAGCTAGATAAAGGATTCACATGTGGTGAAAAGCCATTTTTGCCTGAGGACACTCCTTGCTAGAGAAGTGAGGGAAACTTTCTGCTGCTGCAGTTAGCTTCAAGAAACACTCAAGTCCAAGCTCATTCAGGACCCACATAAACAGACCCCTACAGTGTGGGTGGCTGCTATCCACCAGGTGGTGCTAGACTCAAGCCCCCAGCCTCATGATCTCCTGACCTAGGAACTCAATAAGTTACTGAACTTCCAATGGGCATGAAAGAAAAGCCTAGCAATAGAATTAAGAGGAATTTAGAAATGCTTCCTGTGGAAGGAACTTGGAAAAAAAAAAGCCAGGAACAAGAGATGGAGACGAAGGAGAGGATTTCACGCATGGGGGACATGTTGGGAGCTGAGAGATGGATTATCTTGTTACAAGAACAGCAAGGAAGTCAGCATCACTAGATTGAAGAATACTTGCAAGGGAGTAAGATGGAAGAAGAAAAATGAAGGGTATGTTATGAAGGACTTTGACAAACTGATAATTTTGTATTTGTTCCTGGAGGAGATAGTGTTTAAGGTTAAAGATGATTACTTCAGTTTGGGACATGTGAAGCTTAAGATATCAAGGAGATATCAAGTTCAAGATGTTCATTTGGCAATTGAATATACAAGGCTAGAGGTCAGTACAGGTTAAGACTGAACAAATAAATCTGGGAGGCATCTGCATAGAGATGATAGTTGAATCAATGGAAGATACTAAAATCAGCAAGTAAAAGATTAAAGTGATAAAGACCTAGACTGGAGCCTTAACAGACAAATGTGACTGGATGAAAATCTACCCAAGAAGATTGGGAAGAATAAGGCAGGAAAATCAGATGGAGAATCAAAAGAGAGCAGTGTTATGAAAACCCAGAGAAAAGAGAGTGATCAATGGTGTCAAAGGCAGCTAAGAGGTCAAGAAGGATGAGGATTGAGAAAAAGACATTAGATTTGGCAATTAAGATGTTAGTCAAAATGATAAAGCTGCAAGGACTGCAATGAGGAACTCCCACCCCAAAAGAAAAGTTCCTTCAAACAGATCTAGAAAATGCAACAGGGAGCAGCTAGGTGGCTCAGGGGATAGAGCACCAGCCCTGAAGTCAGAAGGACCTGAGTTCAAATTTGACCTCAGACACTTAACATTTGCTAGCTGTGTGACCCTGGGTGAGCCACTTAACCCCAATTGCCTCAGCAAAAAAGAAAAAAGAAAATGCAACAAACTGAACGCAGATGAGGAAATTCAGGAAAGTCAGTGACTCATTTTCTACCTTAAGTCAGCACTGGGGAAACAAACAGATTAAGAGATATGTGGGATGGGGAAGAATATGGAGCATGCCATGCATGCAGCATGCCAGTACCTAGAGAAAGGCTGTGAACTGAGGCAAGAAGTGGTCTCAGCTCCATATTAGGGCACTATGGTGTGGGCATGTGGCAACTGAGAGCTTTGTGGTCCTCTCCTAGTTCTGGGTCACAGATCCAGGATGGGCTAAGAGACTTGAACCCTACCACCACTTCCTGAGGTCTGTGACTCTGAGTAATATATTGAGAGGGGCAAGCTCAGAAGCAAGCAATAACAGCCTGACTCAGACTCCAGAAGAAGTCTCCAGCCTGAATCTCCAGCCCAGGCTGAAATCTGCAAAGGAAAAATCAGGGCAGGAATCCCAGACCAAAGGAAAATCAGTAGTTCTGTAACTTTGAGCCAACAGAACTTCCCAGCTGTTGGGTCAGTGGTTGAGTCTAGCAGCAGTGTCAGAAACAAACTCAGGTCAGAAACTTGCAGAGTTCAGGTAGCAATCAGACTGCCATGTTTCAAACCATTTTTGTCCATATTTCTTTAATTTCTTTTTCTTTTCTTATTGTTAAAGCCAACGTTTCTAGAACAACATTGAATAACAGTGGTGATAATGAGCGATTTCGTTTCACTCCTGGGAGTGAATGGGAATGAGTCCAGCTTCTCTTTGTTATAAATAATGCTTGCTTTTGGTTTTAAATAGATGCTGCTTAATATTTTAAGGAAAACTCTTTATTCCTATGTTCTCTAGTGTTTTTAATAGGAATGGGTGCTGTATTTTATCAAAAATTATTTCTGCATCTATTAAAATTATCATATGATTTCTGTTTTATTATTGATACGGTTGATTATGGCAATAGTTTTCCTGAGATTTGTTATTACTTTCCAGCTGTATAAAATAATTTTTGATAGTTTGATTGGTATTTCACTATAGATTAATTTAGAACCAACATTTTATTCCATTGGCTCAGCCTAATCATGAACAATTAACATTTTTCCAATTGTTTAGTTATGACTTCATTTGTATGAGAAGTAATTTATAATTGTGTTCATATGATTCTGGGTTTGTCTTGGCAGGTAGAGTCATAAGTATTTTATCTTTTTAAAAGTATTTTTTCTTGCTGCTAGATTTTGTTGATCATTTTTAGGAATGCTAATGATTTATGTGCCTTTTTTATCCTATAACTTTACTAAAATTGTTAATTATTTCAACTAGTTTTTTGTTTGTTTTGCTGAGGCAATTGGAGTTCAGTGACTTGCCTAGAGTCACACAGCCAAGACATGTGAAGTGTCTGAGGCTACATTTGAACTCAGGTCCTCCTAACTTCAGGACTGGTGCTCTCTCCACTGAGCCACCTAGCTGCTCTTCAACTAATTTAGTTGATTCTATAGATTTCTGTAAGTATACTATCATATTGTCTGCAAAGAGTGATAGTTTTCTTTCCTTGTTAATTATTATAATTCTTTTAATTTCTTTTTCTTCTCTTATTCTTATAACTGGCATTTATAGTACAAAATTGAATAATAGTGGTGGTAACAGGCATCCTTGCTTCATCACTGATCTTATTGAAAAGGCTTCAGGTTTATCCCCATTACACATAATGCTTGCTGATGGTTTTAGATAGCTATTACCTATCATTTTAAGGAAAGTTCCATTGATTCCTATGTTCTGTAGTGTGTTTAATAGGAATGAATGTTATATTTTATCAAAGATTTTCTGAATTTATTAAAATAATTATATGATTTCTCTTGGTTTTATTTTTGATGTGGTTAATTATGCTGATTTTTTTTCCTTATATTGAACCAGCCTTGCATTCCTGGCATAAATTCTACCTGGTCATAGTGTATGCTCTTTATGATATATTGCTTTATGATATGATCTGCTTGCTAGTACTTTATTTAAAATGCCTGCATCAATATTTATTAGGGAAGTTGGTCTATAGTTTTTTTTTGTTTTTTTTACTCTTCCTGCTTTAGATATTAGCACAATATTGGTGTCATAAAAGGAATTCGGTAGACCTTGTTTACTTATTTTTCCAAATAGTTTATATAGTATTGTGATTAATTGTTCTTTTAAAGTTTAGTAGAATTCATTTGTGAATTCATCTGCTCCTGGGGATTTTTTTCTTAGGGGGTTCATTGATGGTTTGTTCCATTTCTTTTGTAGCATGGGGTTATTGAAGTGTTCTCTTTGGTTAATCTGGGCAATTTATATTTTTATAAATATGTATCCATTTCACTTAGATTGTCAGATTTATTAGTATATAGTTGGGCAGAAAAAAAATCATAGTAATTATTTTAAATTTCTCTTCATTTGTGGTAAATTCATCCCTTTCATTTTTGATACTTGTAATTTGGTTTTATTTCTTTTTAAAATCAAACTAGCCAAAGGTTTAATCTATTTTTTCCCAAAATAAAATCAGCTTCTAGTTTTACTTATTAGTTCAATAGTTTTCAGTTTCATTAATTTTTTCTTGGAGTTTCAGGATTCCCAAATTGCTATTTATTTGAGGATTTTTAACTTGTTCTTTTCCTAAATATTTTAGGTGCATATCCAATTTACTGATTGAATTTTCTTTTTCTATTTTATGCATGTAAACATTTACTGCTTTTGTTGTTTCTCATAAATTTTGATCTATTGTCTCATTGTTGGTATTCTCTTTAATGAAACTATTGATCATTTCTGTAGTTTGTTCTTTGACCCATTCATTCTTTAGGATTGGGTTATTTAGTTTCTGATTAATTTTTAATCTTCCACATCCCTTTTTTTGAATGTAGTTTTTATTGCATTATGAAAAGGATGCATTTAATGTTTCTGCTTTTCTGCATTTGATTGGGAGATTTTCATGCCTTAATATTTGGTAGGTGATTCTTGATTGTAATCTTAACTTCTTTGCTTTTGAACATTCCTTTGGAATATCATATTCCAAGCCCTCCAACTCTTTGATGTAGAAACTGCAAAATACTGTTTAATCTTGACTGTGGTTTCACAATATTTGAATCTTTGTAATATTTTCTCCTGAGCCTGGAATCTCTGAAATTTAGCCATAATATTCCTGGGAGTTTACATTTTGGGATCTCTTTCAGGTGATGATTGAAAGATCTTTCAATTTTTTATTCTACTCTGTGATTCTACAATGTCATGGCAGTTTTCCTGATAATTTCCTGAAATATAATGTCCAGATTCTTTTTTTGATCTTGGTTTTCAAGTAGTCCAATAATTCTTAAATTATCTCTCCTTAATCTATTTTCTAGGTAAGTTTTTTTTCCAATGAGAAAATTTATATATTCTTCTGCTTTTTTATTCTTTTGATTTTGTTTTATCATTTCCTGATGTCTCATTTTCCCTATCCTAATCTTTAAGGGATTATTTTCTTCAGTGTATTTTATACCTCCTTTTCCATTTCAACAATTCTATTTTTTAAGGAGTTGTTTTCTTTAGTGAATTTTTATATCTTTTTTTCATTTTGTGCTTCTTTTACTAAGTTGTTGTTTTTTCATTATTCTCTTGCATTGCTCTCATTTCTTTTCCCAATTTTTTTTCTACCTCTCATTTATTTTTTTAAATCCTTTTTGAACTCTTCCAGAATTTCTTTCAAGGCCTACAACTAATTTACATTTTTCTTTGATGCTTTGCATTTAGCCATTTTGATACAGTTGTCCTCTTCTAAGTTTGTGTTTTGATCTTCCCTATCACATAGAAATTTTCTATGGTCAGGGACTTGATTGATCCTTTTTTTCTGCCTATCTGAGGATTTTGTACTTTTATGTAAGATTTGGACTGGCTGTCCTGTCCCAAGTTTCTTGTACCAGGGATTGGGGCTTTCTTCCTGGCTTGCACCAGGCTCAGCGTGTAGCTTTAATTTACACTGAAGGGGAGGCCGCCCTTCCAACTTTTAATGAAGGTGGGGATGTCTCCATGTCATTCTAACCCAAGGGTGGAATCTTACTGCTAGCTGTCACATAGAAGCCTTGCTAACAATAAGGCTAGTGGAAGGGAGAGAATTCTAGCTGAGCTAATTAAAATGCTAAAAGATGACACTGTTAAAATGTTGCATTCAATATGCCAGCAAATTTGGAAAATTCAACAATGGTGGATTGGAACAAGATCATCTACTGTCCCAGTGCTGAAGGACAGTGCCAAGAAATGTTCAAATTACTGAACACTTTCAAAAATTTCACGCACAGCAAGATTATACTAAATATTTTCCAAGCTAGGCTTTACTAATATGTGAACCCAGAATTACCAGAAGAGTAGGCTAGTTTTCAAAAAAGCAGAGGAACTGGAGACCTCTTTGCCAACATTTGTTGGACTATGGAGAAAACAAACAAGTTCCAGAAACACATTTATTTCTACTTCACTGACATTAAAGCCTCTGACTGTGTGGATCCCAGTAAAATGTGGCAAGTCTTCAAAGAGATGGGAGTACCAGATCATCTCACTTGTCTCTGAGGAACCAGTAAGTATGCAGACCAAAAAAGCAACATTTGGAACTGAACATGAAACAACTGGTTGGTTTAAGATTGGAAAAGAAGCATGACTTTTGATTTATTTAACTTATATATGGAATATATCATATGAAATGCCAGGCTGAATGAATCCAAAGCCAGAATTAAGGTTGTCAGAAAGGAAGATGATACTACTCTGATGGCAGAAAGTGAAGAAAAATTAAGAAGCCTCTTCATGCAAGTGAAAAAGGAGAAGTGACTTGAAGCTTAACATCAAAAAAATCTAAGATCTTGGCAAGTGGTCCTCTTTCTTTTTTGCAAACAGAGAGAAGAAATAGAAGCAGTGTCAAATTTTATATTCTTGGACACAAAAGATCAATATGAATGGCAACTGAAACATGAAATGAGAAGACATTTGCTTCTTAAGAGGAAAGTTATGGAGCTATGCACAGTGGATAGATCACCAGCCTTGAAGTCAGGAGGACCTGAGTTCAAATCTGGCCTCAGACACTTCCTAGCTGTGTAACCCTGGGCAAGTCACTTTACTCCAATTGCCTCAGCAAAAAAAAACAAGCAAAAAAAAAAAAAAGGAACATTACGACAAATATGTTTAATGTACTAAAAAGCAGATATTACCTTGCCAACAAAAGTCTGTAGAGTGTATTGCATTAGCAATGTGTGATCACAAGAGAACCAGAACCCTACCTGTGTAAAGAGGAAAGAATAGGCCAGAAGGGCAGTGGCTAGAACTTTTCCCAGATCACAACACTTTTTTTCTTTTTTTTTTAAATTAAAGTTTTATTTTCAGAACATATGCATGGATAATTTTTTCAACACTGACCCTTGCAAAATCTTGTGATCACACTATTTTTGAAGCACCAAACCTACAAGCTCCTGGTCGTGCTGTGAATGTAACAGGACATAAAAGTTAGATAAGCAAGACATATTCCACCCCAAAATTGAGTTGAGCAGAGCACAATTTTAATATAAAATCCAAAGTCAAGAAGTATACTGGAAAACAAAAAAGATGTTGACCATAAAATACTACTGTGGTGACAGAGAAGATCAAGATAATTTGAAAATATCTATAAGCAAAATCTTAATGAAAAAATGCAGAATTGGGCCAATATGAATTTCCAGGAGAGCTAATTTAAAAGAGCAAAAGAGAAATGATTTTTAAAAATCAAATAAGAGTAATAAAGGAAAAATTGGGGAAAGAAACGAGTACAATGCAAAAAAGCCATGAAAATATGATTAACAGTTTTTAAAAGAGGCACAAGAAAATACTGAAGAAAAAACTACTTAAGAATTAAAGGTTCTTAATGGGTTAATGATAAAAAAAGGTATATAATCTCACTGAAGAACATAACTCCTTAAAAACTATAATTGGTCAAGTAGAAGTTAATGATTGTATAAGACATCAAAAAACAATTAAATATCAAAGGCTGAAAAATAGAAAAAAAAAATATGAAATATCTCCTAGAAAAAACAACTAACCTGGATTATTTATGGACTTCAAATAAAAGATACAGATGCAAATGGAGATATTACAATAAAATATGAAATAATGAATGAGTCAAAGCACAAATCATAAAAACAATAACTATTCAGAAGGAAATTATAATGATGAAATGTCATATCAAAATGTCTGGGCTACAGTTATATCAGTATTCAGGAGGAAAATCATATCTTTATACCATATGTCAATAAAATAAAAAGAGGATTAATGAACTGAATATGCACTTCAAAAATTTTTTTAAATCAAATAAACCTAGAAGATATTAAAAATTAAAAAGAAAAGAGATAAATTAGAAGCAAAAAAGCCAGACAAATTTTAATTAAAACTAAAAGCTGATTATTTGAAAAGACTAATAAAGTAATAGACTCTTAGCTAATCTGAACAAACAAACAAAAAGCAAATGGGCAAGATGAAATCACAGCAAAACTAGTATAAGAAAAAAAAACTAGTATAAGAAAAATAAGAATATCATCAAAAATATAAATTACCCAAACTACCAGAAGATCAAGTAAATTAACTGATATCAGAAAAGGAATTAGAGCTGGTTGCAAAAGAACTACCAAAGGGGGGAAAGAAAAAACCTCCTCATTTTGATGGATTCATAAGAGAATCCTGTCAACTTTTAAAGAATAGTAAGTACTCTTGCTTCACAAATTCTCAAGAGAGCATCCTAATAAAATCCATTTAGTGACAAATATAGTCCTAATACCTAAATGAGGGAAAGATAAAACATGGTGGGAAAGGGGAAGTATAGATCAATGAACCTTCACTCAAAAACATTAAACAAAACGTTATCAAACAGGCTACAACAATTTATCCAGGAAATTGTTATGATATGTGGGATTGGTACAGGGATGCAAGGATGGCTCAACACTAGGAAAAGAATCTGCAAAATTAATTATTTATGAAACCAAAATATATGATTATTTCAATAGATGCAGAAGAAGCCTTTGACAAAGTACAACAACACTGTGCTAAAAATCCTACAAATGACAATGATACATTCAATAGCTTTGAAACTCATCAAATTTGGTATATTAATACATTTCCATGAGAAAAAAAATTGATGGAGCAGCCACTGTGCTCAGCAGGAGTAGAAGCAGCTGGAGCAGGAGCAATGTGGTAGCACAACAATGACAGGAGCCCAGTTCCTGGGGTGATAGTGAAGGATCCAGCCCTTAGCCCTGAGCAGCAGCCAGAACCCTCAGCAGGGGAAGGTGTAGAACCATAGTTTTCACCTCCACATCCAGGACCCCATCCCCCAAGAAAGCTTGGATAAGATGGGATGGGGAGAGTATAAAGCTTGACGTTCCTCATAGAAAATGAATTTGGTCAAGAAGGGAAGATCTAGTCTGGGTTGGACTGAACTAGCTTATTTCTCACAGCTAGAAGCTTTTCTGGAACCAATTAATGACAAATATCAATGTATCTCTGTATAGGCATAGAAGGATCTTTTAAAAAATATATATCAGAAAGGCAGCTAGATGATACAGTGGACAGAACACTAGTTAGGAGGACCTGAGTTTAATTCTGGCCTTCAGCCAATGGAACAGATTAGACAAGGGAAACCCAGAAAACAGAACTCAGTATCCTAGTGTTTGATAAAGTGGGAAACCTAAATTACCTAAAAAAAAATTCCCTACTTGATAAAAACTAGGAAAACTGGAAATCAGCCTGGCAGAAATTAAGCTTGGACCAACAAGTTACACCACACTCCACAGTACATCAAATTATTTTTTAAAATTAGAAGAGAAACAGATCATATCTCTCTCACAGATATGGGTAGATGTTTTCCTAACCAAGTAAGAGATAGAGGCAATGAAAAAAGATAACAAAATAGATAAATCTGGCTACTTGAAACTGAAGTTTCTGCATAGACAACATAAATACATATAAGAAATGAAATGGTTGAAGGAGATAAAATCTGGATATCAAATTTCTCTGAAAGGAGCTTGGTATGCAAGATACAAAAATTGTATGTGTGTGTGTGTGTGTGTGTGTGTGTGTGTACACACATATATGTGTATATATCATTCCCCAATAGATAAATATCCAAAGTATATGAACATACTCTCCTCAAAAGAGATACAAAATATTTATAACACATGAAAACAACATTTCAATTCACTAGTAAGAGAAATACAAATCAAAATAACCTTAAGGTTTCATTTCATGTCCTGCAAATTGGCAAAAATGGTAATAAATAATGTTAAGGAGGGTGTTGAAAGATAGGCATACTAACTCATTGTGGAGCAGGAAATGGTATAACTATTTTTGGAAAGCAATTTTGAATTTTAAAAATAGAGAGACTAAAATGCCCATACCCTTTGAATCAGAGACTCAGCTACTGGCTGAGTCAATAAGAAAAAAAAAAAGTTCCCACATACTCCAAAAACATTCAGAGCAGCACTTTTTATGATAGCTAAGAATTGGAAAGAAAGTAGATGACCATCAACTGGAAATGGCTTCACAAATTGTGGTACATGAATATAATAGAAAATTACTGTGATATGAGAAATGGTGTGTGCGAATACAGAGAAGGATCAAAAAAATCAATATGAAGTGATGCTGAAGATAGTAAGCAGAAATAAGAAAACAATATACACAGTAATTCCAACAATGTGAATGGAAAGAACAACACACCCCAAAACCCAAAGTTGTAACAAAATTGTTAAGATTAAATAGGACTCAGATGAAGAAATATGAGAAGACCCCCCCCACCTACTCCTTTATGGAAGTAAAAGGTCCACATGTTATACATTGCATATATTTGGGGACTTTTTACTATTTATCATATGGGATGGGTCTATTGGAGGGAGAGGATACATGGAATATTGTAATATAAGAAACAGAAAATATCAACAGAATTTCATTTTTTAATAAAAGAAGTCATTAGTAATTTTGGAAAGAGCATTTTCCATTGAATGATAAAATTGGAAAACAGATTTTAGAGAGTTTGGAAGACAATGAGATTAAATTAAATGTAGCCAAGATCAGGAAGAAAAAGTTAGGGAAAGAAATTTGATAGTTTCTCAGATATAGGTCTCATATCTCAACTATATACAGAACTTTGTAAAATGTGTAAGAATGAGTCATTCCCTAATTGATAAATGGTCAAAGGATATGAATAGGCAGTTTTCTGAAGAAATCAAAAAAATTTAGTAATATGAAAAAATGCTCTATTGATTACAGAAATATGCATTAAAACAGCCTTGAAATATTAGTTTATACCTAGTAGACTAATTAAAATGACTGAGGGGGAAAACAACAAATATCAGAGAGGAAATGGAAAATTTAGGATACTAATTCATTATTGGTGGTATTTGTGAGCTGATCCAAACATTTTGGAGAGCAAAAGAATTATCTCCAAAGAGTTATTAAGTTGCCTATATCCTTTGATCCAGAAATAACACCTCTACATCTATTTCCAAAGATGATTAGGGAAAAAGGAAAAGAACCTATAAGTTCTAAAATATTTATAGCACCTCTCTTTGTGGTGACAAAGAATCAGAAATTGCAGTGGTGCCCATCAACTGGGGAATGACTATAGAAGTTGTTTTATATGAGGGTGATGAAATATTTCCATGAGGTAAGAAATGATGAACTCAATGACCTTAGAAAAACATAGACAAACTTACATGACATAAGGAAGAATGAAGTGAGTAGAACCAAGAGAACACTGTGTATTGTTTTAAGACCAACTTTGAACAAAGTTGTTCATTGCTATAATAGTCAAGACAATTTTGACTATTATAAATATCCAAATATTTACTGAAAAGGACATATAAAGGAAGATGCTATCTGCATCCAGAGAAAGAACTAATAAATAGAAGTTTGTATAGAATGATTTCCCAGAGAGAGAGAGAGAGAGAGAGAGAGAGAGAGAGAGAGAGAGAGAGAGGAAGAGAGAGAAAGAAGAGGGAGAGGAAAAGGGAAGAGTGAGAGCAAAGGAAATGGAGGCATTTTTCATAGGAGCGTTCTCTAAAAATTTAGCCACAAATTAGAACAAATATAAGATGATAACTAGGAGGATGGTTGTATCAAATAAAGAATTTTTTGAGTATAGGAAAAACATAGGTATATTTGTATGTAGAAGCTAAACAGCTTTTATCCCGGGGGGGGGGAGATAAAAGATAAGAGAGAACAGGAATGATAGAGGAGGCAATCTTCTAGAGAAGATAGAATGAAAGGAGGTCATATTCCTCTTCACCTGTTCCTCCCCATTCTATCTCACAGTTTTCAGGGCCTGGAGTTAGAAAAGAGTTTGGACCTCATCCAATCTCTCATTTTCACAAGAAAAACTTAAAACCCAGGGATTAAGTAACTGGTCAGCACCTGAGTGGGGATTTGAACCCAGGACTCCCTATTCCTCAACTCTTCCACATTGCCTGACATGAGTTTCACAATCCTTGTCAGCAGGGTCTTCTGGAGGTTTGGAGATGGTTTTGATTTACTGACCAAACAGGGACTTTCCAAAGGAACTTCCAAGATTCCCCCATTCTCATCAGAAAGGGTGGAGACAGTGAGATCAGAAGGGGAGGAATGACACTTTTTTTTCTCAGAATCTATCAATTCACTGAGATGAAAGCATGGTACAGAATCTTTCCCCCATTCTTCTCTGGAAATCCCCCAGTTGGATCCGATGCTGATGAAAAATATGTTAAATATAACTTTCATATTTTCATTCTATCACTCTCCTCCCTTTCCAGATGACCCTTCCCTTTCCCATGCATAGACACAAAGCTTAGTAATAACCAGCACTCATTTAGTGCTTTAAGAGCTGCAAATGTTATCTCATTTTATCCTGACAATAACCCTAGGAGGTAAGGGCTATGGTTATCCCTATTTTTCAGAAAAGGAAACTGAAGCAAGACAGATTTCTGTGGTCAAAGTCACTTCCCATCTCAGGCAGGATTTGAAAACGGCTTTTCCTGACTCCAGGTCTGGTTCACTATCCACCATAGCACATAGAATTTCAGTATTGGTAGAGATTCAAAGACCACTAAGTCCAACTTTCACCCAACCAAAAATGCCCTTTTGATATTCCTGACAGAGCTCATCCAGTCTCCACCTGAAGACTTCCACAGAAGGAAAAGCCACTACTAACCAAGACATTGATTAGGAAAAGGTTTTTCTTTATATCACTCTTAAATATTTTCGATTTCCACTTAGTTTTCATTGTTCTGCCCTCTGGAGCCAATCAGCTCATACCTAATCCCTTTTCCGACGATCAGCCCTTTAAATACTTGAAGATGATGAAAATTCCCCACAGGTGTTTATAAAAGGCCCCAAAAGCATTTGGCACTTGAAGATTTCTGGCTTGGTTTCCCACTCAATGGCATCCATTTGGGCTTATCCCACCAATGCCCTACACCAGGTCCCATCCACCTCCCTCCCTACCCTTTTTAACTTCCATTAATGTGTTGTCTTTTGCCCTTTGATTATAAGCTTCTTGAGAGTACGGTCAGTCTTTCATATTTGTATTCTCAGCATTTAACACAGTACTTGGCACATAGTAGGTATTTAATAAGTATTTATTGACTGACTATTCACAGAATCTCTACCTTGGAAGGGAACTGGCAGATCATCTAGACTAAGGTTTCTTAATTTTTTCCATTGTTGACCCCTGAGGAACCTTTATGTGATCCCAGGTATATAGGTTTATAAAATGGGTATACAAATCAAACATTTAGTGATAATAAATCATAATTTTGCCCCCCCAAAAAAAACCCACATTCAGTTACAAGACCTCAAAGACTATAAAAAGCTGGGTACCAGGCCCGGTCTCTTTACTCCATACCCAACAGAGAGTGATGCAGCCTGCACATTTGTCTGAGGGCTTCTCCTAGGATGATCTGTTACAAAGCCCTTCCCCCTTCCCCCTTCATCTCTCCATCCCTCTGCATACTCCCACTGAGATCTCAGGGCTCACAATGAACAGCAGAGATCTTACATTGGGACAGGATGGTTATTGGGAGCTGCTTGAAAAAGGTGTCATGGGATGAAGGAGCTTAGTGGGGGCTACTGTGGTCAGAGCAGCCAGAAGCACTCCCTGTGTAGGGCAAAGAGACTGCATTAAGAGAAGCCTGGTGTCCAAATGAGGAAGGTGGCGGGCATTTGATCATCTGATTCTAAGGTCATAGATCTCCACAGCAGGAATCAGAAAAGGGTCATAGAGGTCATCAGGACCAGCTCTCTCATGGCACAGTCGAGGAAACTGAGACCCATGGAATTAAGTGACTCACCAGGAGAACAGAGTGAGTTAAAGCTTTAAGTCCAGGTCTTCCTGACCCCACGGCCAGTACTCTTACCACGCTACAGCTGCTCAGACCCATCTGGGGGATTGTGTTCAGAGAACCTCAGGAGGATGAAGGGGCTGATGAATCCAAATGGTGCCTGAGTTGGACTCCTCTCTGTAACATAGGGCAGCAAGCACCCGAAGAACTCCAAGAAGGGGAATTCATCACCTCCAAAAGCAGCCCCCTCCTCTTCGGGATCACTCTAATGTTAGGTGGCTTTTCCTGGCATCACATAGATAAGAAATCCTGTGCCCGCTGGCTGGCTGGGCCTTTAGCAGAGAAGCTGGATGGCAAGGAAGGCTGGAGCCCAGGAAGCACCAGAGCAGTCAAGTAGCCAGTGCCAGCCTGGCTAGCCCTGCTTTCCTGAGATCACACCCCAGAGACGTCCATTCTGGGCACAAAGATCACCTCCCACCTAAGACACTTACGTCTCTGGGTGTTCTCTTGGGAACTTGGAGGAGAGAGCCCAAAGCCTGAAGTCAAAAAAACCTGAGTTCAAATCTGGAAGCCCCTTGTCTGTTTCTGTTTCCTCAACTATAAAATGGGATTAATAATAACCTGCCTCACAGGGCTGTTGTAAAGATCAAAGGAGATATTTGTAAAGTACTGGTGATTCAAAGAAAGGCTATAGATAGACTTGAAGGTACACTCCCAGTCTAATGGGTGAGACAAAGTGTGACTATGTACAAACAAGATAAAGATATATTTTACACATTGGAGATCATCAAGAGAGGAAAAGAGGGGCAGCTGGGTGGTGCAGTGGATAGAGCACCAGTCCTGAAGTCAGGAGGACCTGAGTTCAAATCTGGCCTCAGACACTTAACATTCCCTAGCTGTGTGACCCTGGGCAAGTCACTTAACCCCAATTGCCTCAGCAAAAAAAAAAACAAAACAAGAGAGAGAGGCTTCTCCTAGAAGGACCTCCCAGACTTCCTCAGTTCTTCATACTGAAACTTCATTCCAGCCCTGGAATTCCCCCTTTGGAAGAACCCTCAGCCTTTCTGTCTTTCCTGTTGCCTCTTCCTCTGCTTGGATGGCTTCTCCCAGAACTTTCTTTAAGGAGGGTGCCCAGGTCAGCCATGCCACCTTCCTCTCCAAACTATGCTCCCCATTCTTTTTATATGTTTTCCTTTTTAGAATGTAACTTCCTTGAGAGCAGGGACTGTATTTCTTTTTGCTTCTATTTGTATCTGCAGTGGTTAACACAGTGCCTAATATATAATAAGCAGCTTATTAAAAATACTTATTCCTTCCCTCCCTTTCTGCCCTTTTTACTTATACTTGTATTTCCAAAACTTGGCACAGTGCTTGGAATGAGTGCTTAATTAAGGCTAATTAATTGGCTTAGCTGTTTTACTTTCTCAAAGACAGGGAAAAATCTGAAGTTTTTGTGATATAAAACAAAAACCATCAATGAAACTTTTTTTTAGAAGGGGGAAGGGGGCAAAGCTAATTAACTGTCTGAGTGATTCCCTAGGATTTGTAGACTAGGAGACAGTGATGAGGAGGGAGAGAATTTGAGGCTTGAGGGATGGTTAGAGAAAATTTGTGGAGTCTGGACATGGGATATTTACTTCAATTAACAACAGGAACCCAGTATCACTAGAAGACAGAATACATTGCTGGGGGGGGGGGAGCAAGGAGACTAGAAAATTAAAAGGAAGACAAGTTGTGAAGGATTTTAAATGCCAAAGAGGATTTTTTTTCTGAAGGATAGAGAGTTCCTAGAGTTTGCTAAATAGGAAAGTGACATAAACAGACTCATAATTTAGGAAAATCATTTTGACAACTGAATAGAGATTGGATTGTAGTGATGAGAATTGAGGCAAGCAAACCCACTCACAGGCTCTCGCAATAGTCCGGGTGTGAAGTGATGAAAGCCAGCATCAGGTGGTAGGCAACAAAGTTCAGAGGAAAGGGAAGATGTTACAACAGGATTTAGCAACAGGCTGGACATGGCTGAGACAGAGTGAGTTATTATTGTTTGCCCTTCATTCTCAGAGGACTATGACATCAGGGAAGTGACCCAATGACATGCAAATAAATTGGGATTTAAGTGAGGGGGACTGGGCAAAGTCAACAATCTCACTTCCTTCTCCAGAGCCATCTGGGTCTAGTGACCAGATAGCGATCAGGACCTCTGGAGATGGACCTAGATGCAATGGGAAGCTTTGGCCTTTTTTAAGCTAAATATCTTTAAGAGGTCTAAGTTTATCTAAGTGTGACTGAGCCAACTGCCCAATCAGTGATTAAGGTTAAGTAAGAAATTAAGACAAAGAATTTTACCTAGTTTAAAAAAAAAAAAAAGAGGGAATCAATTTTAGAGGAGAAGACGCTCAGGGTTTCTGGCCAAAACAGCAGCAATTGCTATTTACATTCACTCTGAGGCAACAGAGAGTCAAAGATGACACATATGTGGTGATAGGCCACAAATCTAAGCCCTTTCATTTTACAAGTAAGGAAACAGACCCAGAAAAATGAAATGTTTTGCCTTAGGTATCTAAAGCTATCTGGAGCAGGATTCAAACTCAGGTCTTGTTGTCTCCAGCTCCATTGCCATTGTTCAGTGCTACCTAGCCCACCCTCTTTCCATGTCACCATATTTCCACTCAAGAAAAAAAAAATCTGGCATGTCCGTGGTAATTTTCACATCTGCAAAGTAGTTTTAAAAACACAATCTCATTTGATCAGACATGTACACATCAAACTTTCTCATCTTGATGTTTATTTCACTCAAAAAAAAAAAAAGTCGGTGTAATAAATAGACAAACTCCTTACTATAGACCAAATGCATAACATGTCCCAATGACATATATATATATATATACATATATATACACATATATAATAAAAAGTATGTAGTTGCTATGATGGTTAATAAAACACAAATTCATTTAAAAGGAGGGCCAAATTTATTATAATAGCTTTCTGTTATCATGAATTTTCTCAATCAGATGACACTGTCATTAGGAAGGACTCAGAAATTTTTGATGTTAAAAAGAAGGAAGCTGGAAATGGTACAATGGGAAGCATGCAGAGGGTGGAGCTGGGAGACCTGAGTTAGAATTACAGCTTTACTACTCACTCCCTGAGTCACTCTGGACATCTAGCCATCTGTTAGGCAGAGGGCTAAAAATTGCCTCCAAATGCACTAAATGACCTCAAAGGTTCCTTTCAGTTCCAAACTCATGATCCTCAATGATTCATACTCTAAAAAGGTTGGGAACTTCTCATTGAGATCATGAACTCCTCAAGGACAAGAATTGCCTAAAACCCCAGTTCAGAGTGTATGGGTAAAGCATCTCAATAATTATGAATAGGTCACCATAGTGTAGACCAGAAACAGTAATCAGTCTCTTCCAAGAACCTCTCCATTAATTTGGAGTGTGTGTGTGTGTGTGTGTGTGTGTGTGTGTGTGTATTTTACCTAAGATCACCCCAGTAGCAAGTGATGTGAGGGTCCCCAGTACCCTTTCCCATCTAACCCACTTCCTCCAACCCCTTAATAGGACCCGATAGTTAAAGAGACAAACTCACCAAATGTGACGTTAGTAGAAAGAGGCAGTGAAGGACATGGAACCTCCCTGTGTTGCCAATGCCAGCAGGGATATCTGTTATAAGGAAATGCTCAACAATCACCCACAGTACCATTCCCAGGCTAAAGAGGCTCCCTGTCAGGAAGAGCAACAGCAGCCAAGTCATCTTACTGGAGAAGGAGCAGTCACCCAGAAATCCTCTGGACAGAAGACCAAATCCCTTTATAGGTTGCCTCCCTCTTACTTCACCTTTCCATTCTCTCTATAGGGAGTGGCTTTGCCAGCTTTTCTTGGATTAAAGTTTATCAAAGAATCTCCATGATGAGGATTGCCAAATAAACTATTGTGAGGCTCAGGTTAGATACTAGTGTTGCTACTCTGTAGTTAAACCTTGACTAAACCAAATACACGCTCTAGTACCTACTCTCAGATGTAACTCTTACTATATTTCTCTTTAGGCTTGCTGGTTTTAACAGATTCACAATATCACATTATATTAATATACTATAATTATGCAATCATTTTTCAATTGCTGGGCATGCAGATTATTTCCTTTTTTTGCAATTGCAAATAGATTAGCCATGAATATCTATAACATGAGAGGGAGAAGATTTATCCAAAACAACTGTTCAAAGCAGAGCAAATACTTCCCATTTTCCTGCCATTTTCAGATATTATTTTTGTTTCTTGTCCTCTCCAGTCTTTTCCATTCTGCTGTTTTCTTCTATTCTTTTGTATTGCTTATTTAAGAAAGCCCACTCATCTCTCCTTGCTATTTTCTATAATTCTGCGTTCAGTTGGAGATATCTTTCATTTGTCCCTTTAACTTTCACTTTCCTTTTTTCTCAGCTATTTGTAAAGCCTTATAAAGAAAACCATTTTGCTTTCTTGCTCGTTGGGGATGGTTTTTTGTTGCTTCCTGTACAATAATGGGAACTTTTGTCCATAGTTCTTCAAGTATGCTCTCTACCAGATCTAATCCCTTAAATCTATTTCTCACTTGTGTTTTATATTCATAAGAAATATTATTTGAGTCATACCCCTATATGGTCTGATGGTTTTCCCTACTTTCTTCAATTTGTCTGAATTTTTCATGAAAAAAATGCATGATCTGAGACATAGCTCCAAGTCTTGTTTTAACTAACTCTATAGAAGAGTTTCTCCACCTTTGACGTTAATCTATATGATGAATCTGATTTTGATATTGATCATCTGGTGATGTCCATGTAGAGCTGCCTTTCTGGCTGTTGAAAAAAAGTGTCCAGTGAGTTGTCTTGACAAAATTCTATTAGTCTATGTCCTGCTTCATTTTGTACTCTAAGACCAACCATGCAGGTTATTCCAATTAACTTTTGATTTCCTATTTTAGCATTCCAACTCCCTACAATGAATGTGACATCTTGGAAGGGAGGGGGGTGCAGGGCACATGTGAGCATTATGTCTAGATGATGTAGTGCTTCATAAATTAATTGTTTGGTCTCAGTATCAGTGATTGGATTATAGACTTGTATTACCATGATGCTTAATGGTTTGCTTTGTATGTAAACAGATATCATTAGATAGTCTTTGAGCTTGCCCTCCAGTACTCCTTTTTTCATTCACACTTTTATTGACTATGAGGGCTACTAAGGGATTCTTGATCTCAGTATTTAATATATGTAATGATCACCTGAATTGAATTCACCCATTCCTTTACATTTAAGCTTACTGACCCAAGATGTCCATGTTCAATCTTTCCATCTCCTGTTTATAATCATATCCAGGTTTCTGTGGCTTATTCATTTTTAATTCCAGGTTTCTTTGCAATATTTATCTTTACAACATCAGACTTTTCTTTTCTCACCAGACAAGTTACAGACAAAGCTGAATTCAGCTTTGGCTCAGCCTCATCATGACGTTTGGAGATATTTGTAGTTGTCCTCCACTCTTCCCCAGTGGCATTAGGTCACCTTCTGCCCTGAAGGGCTTATCTTCTGATGTCATATCTTTGATCATTTTAATGCTGTTCCATGGGGTTTCCTTGCAGAAATAATGGCACAGTTTGTCATTTCCATCTTCAGTGGATCCTTTTTTATCAGAACTCTCCACTATGACCTAGTTTCTCCACCACTCAAAACCTACCTCCCATGAAAGGTCTTTCCTAATCATTCCAGTTGGTAGTATCTTCCCAAAGAGTCACCTGGTTTCTATCTTGTATGTATTTCACATATAATTATATCCCCTGTATGTCTACTACCTAGGCATGGTCCTTAAGAGGGGAATTTTCACAATCTGCCAGCTAGGAAATCCAGATTCATCTTTTATGAATGTCCTTGCTGGACACAGATGATTTTATTTAAATTTCTGATTAATATAAGCTATGGATTTTCCATTTTCCCACTGCCACTCTAGCTCTTGCATGCATAAGGAAGTACTCAAGAAATACAGAAAACTCAATTCTTGGCAGAATTGTTCTGGTAAGCGTCTAACAACTGGGCTCTTCTAGGGGAAAATATACTTTTAATTTTTTCCTGCATTATTAACATTTTCTCTGTTACTTTCTTAAGTCTAGACAATCAACAAAATAATAAATTAAGCTATAATTTGTGATGTTCACCGATTTCTAAGGTGTAAAATGTTGAAAACTTAACTCTCAGATATAAAACAACAGTGTGGTAAAAAATCATAGCTATAATTAAATATTCCTAATTTTGACAACCTTCTGAGAATAACAAAGACACAGAGCAGGGATGGAAAATATGCTTTAGCAAGGACTTGCAGCTTTAATGTAGCTTCCCATGAGCTTATGTGCTCCAGTGATTTTTGTGGCAATCTAGAATCATAGCTTTGGAGTAGGAAGGAATCTTTCAGGTTCTAGTACAATCCTCTCCTTTTATCAGGGAGGAAATTGAGGTCAAGAGAGCAAAAGTGACTACCTGAGATCCTGCAGATTGCAAATGTTAGTACTCTGCCATTCTTCTCATAACACCATGCTACCTCATTTTAGGAAAAAGGAAAGCACATATCTCCAATGGGTAGGCTTCATATAAACTGGATAGCTAATACACTAGATAAGAAGATTTAGATTCAAAATGATCTGGACAGGCTAGATCTACTACGATGAAAATATGAGGATAAAATTTGACAAGAACAAGTGAATACGAAATCTTGCATGTTGTTTCAAGGAATCAATAGCATAAACGTAGTGTCAGGGAGAACTGACTTGGCAACAGTGCAGATAAAAACATTTAATGATTTTAATTAACTCCCAACTCAGTATTATCCAGTAGTATGAAAATTACTCTAATATACAAGTTCTTCATTCTTTTTGTGATCTGGACCCCCTTCTCAGGATTATGTTTTTATTTTTTATTTTTTTTAACTTTTTATTTTTATTTTTATTTATTTATTTATTTTTTTTTTTTGCCGAGGCAATTGGGGTTAAGTGACTTGCCCAGGGTCACACAGCTGTTACGTGTCTGAGACCAGATTTGAACTCAGGTCCTCCTGACTTCAAGGCTGGTGCTCTATCCACTGCGCCACCTAGCTGCCCCAGGATTATGTTTTTAAAAGCATAAAATAAAATACAGAGGATTACAAAAAAGACCAATTATATTGAAATACAAAACATCTTCAAAATTTTATTTTGAAAAGCCAAGTTCATAACTTCTAGGTTAATAACCCCTCTATTCATAAAAATTGTCTAGGTAAGAAATCATCCCTCTGGGTCAATCAGACCACACCTGGAGAATTGTGTTCAATTCTGAGTAGTACATGTTGAAGAATATTTGTAATCTTGAGGTCACCCAGAGAAAGTGAAAGACCATTGAGGATCCCTTGAAGGAGCTGGGCATGGCCTGCTTATTAAAAAGAGAATATGACTGTTATATTCAAAAGTCATAGGAACTGTCATTTCATGCGAAAAATATTTGGGAATTTTAATTGGCAACAAATTCAAAATGAACTTGGTAAGCTGCTAAATTAATGAATGAAAATCCTGTAAAGCTTCAGAAAAAAAAAAGGAAGGAAGGAAGGGAAGGATGGAGGGAGGAAGGAAAGAAGGGAGAAAGGGAGGAAGGAAGGAAGGAAGGAAGGAAGGAAGGAAGGAAGGAAGGAAGGAAGGAAGGAAGGAAGGAAAGAAGGAAGGAAGGAAGGAAGAAAGGAAGGAAGCAAGGAAGAAAGGAAGGAAGCAAGGAAGAAAGGAAGGAAGGAAGAGAGATACAGAAGGAGGAAAAGGAAGGGAGGAAGGGAAGGAAGATGAAGATAAGAGGATGGATGAGTGGGAGAGAAGGCAGGCAGGAGGAAACAAGCATTTATTAAGTTACTACTATATTCCAGGCACTGTGCTAAGGAAGCATTTTACAAATACAGGAAGAAAGGAAGAAAACAAGCATTTATTAAGTGCCTACCATATGCCAGGGACTGCACTAAGTCCTTTTTAAAAAAATATTTTCTCATTTTATCCTCACAACAATCCTACAAGGTAGTTGCTATTGTTACACCCCTTTTACAATTGAGGAAACTGAGGTTCATAGAAGCACAATGATTTGCCCAGAATCACATAGCTCAGAATTGACTGAGGCCAGTTTGAACTCAGGTCTTCCTGGTGCCAGACCTAGTACTCTTACCTCAAAACTTCCTAAACTGTGGATTGCAACCTCATATGGGATCACATAACCAAATGTTAATAGGATCCTTGACAGGCTGGAGATAAAAGAAGATAACCACTATAAGGAGGGCTTGAAACATGTCAATTTCTTCATTCGTAAAATGGGAATAATAATAAAACATGCCTCATAATATTGTTAACAATATCTAATAATATAATATAGAGAAAATACTTTGCAAACCTTAAATGTATTATATAAATATTAATCATTGTTATTTGTTGTTGTTTAGTTGTATCTGACTCTCAGTGACTCCATTTGGGATTTTCTTGGCAAAGATATGGAGGGGTTTGACATCTCCTTCTGCAGCTTATTTTACAGATGAGGGAACTGAGGAAAACAGGGTAGAGTGACTTGTGCAGGGTCATACAACTAGTAAGTATCTGAGTCTGGGTTTGAACTCAGGTATTCCTGGTGCCATTCCCAGTGCTTTATCCATCGTACCACCTCGCTGCCCTGATAGAATCATTATTATCATCTGTTTATATTTTTGATGGAGTTGAGTTATAAATGGTATTGGAACAAGTCACTCTCTGATATTATTCTTTCATATTTTATGTTTCCAAGTATTAGCATCATCTCACTGATTAGAATTAGGATTTCTGCACTGGCTAAGAGCATAGATTATGGATCTTCATGGTTTCTGTCAACTCTGTAACTTTAGAATATTGTGTCCAAAGCTGGCCTATGACTTCCTTCAACTGATGCAAATAAGGTGACATAAAGAAGATACATGGTACCAAAGTATGGTACAATGGGAAAAAAAAAAACCTTAATTAGCAATCAAAGGATCTGTATTCAAATCCCAGGTATGCAATCTTTAGCAAATCCTTTAGCTTCCTTAAATTTCAATCACCTCATCTATAAAATAAGTTTGGGTCACCTGGAAACTTCTATAGTCCCTCTTTAAATCTATGCCCCTAAATTCTGCATAAAATGTTTATGCCAGAGTGGAAGAGTAGGGCTCCATTGATAGTCTCATCCCATTTAACAACAAGTTCTGTTGGATAAAAATATTTATTAATTAAATCAATCAGAGTTGGGTATGAACAAGGCTATATACTTCCTGTGAATCTGTCAAAGCCACAGGATGCAAGAATGTTATCAAAAGAAACTGCTATCTCAGAGCCAGATAGATTCAGAGACTATGAAGGCCGAGAGGAAAGAGTAGGGTCATACAAATTGGACCAGAAAGAACTGGGAGGTCAAGGGCAAGAGAAAAAAGGGGAAAAAGAAGGAAGATACCATGATAGACTATTACCCCCACAGATATCTCAGGCAGATGCCACTAGATTTACCCAGCTATTTACTTTGGAAAGTTCCAAGAAAATGGTCAGCTCTTTCCCCAACTTACCATTTATGTGTCTGCCTATCCACAAACAATATGATATCATGGGTTGCTTCATTACTCAAGCATTTCTGGCAAACTGAATTTTGTCTCAACCATAAAAGATTTAACTAAAGATAGATATAAATGCAAATTAAGGGAGAGAGCTTCCTCCTAAATGTTAGGAATTTTCCCAAGTTGAGACTTAGAGCAATCATGTTTGTACTCCTAACATTTTGTCTAAAATAAGCTCTCTAAAGCCACGAGGAGGAAACCACATAGATCTTAAGAGCCATTATATGGCTCTCAGCTTAAAATGATCTAATTATTATAATAAGATATTGCAATAGGATATGCCTGTAGCTTAAAGAAATATTTCTGTTGACCTCTGTGCTGCATAACATCTCTGCTTTATATGACTCAAAAGTTTTTTTTTCTGTATTCCAAACAATTGATTTCATCACATACTCAAAGGGTTTGATAGAATCTCTGAAGAAACTTTAAGCCAGGAATTCTCAGCAAGAAGTTCATAAATTGGGGAAGCTAGGTGGTACAGTGGATAGAGCATCAGCCCTGAAGTCAGGCAGACCTGAGTTCAAATCTGCTCTCAGACACTTAACACTTCCTAGCTGTGTGACCCTGGGCAAGTCACTTAACCCCAATTGCCTCAGGAAAAAAAAAGAAATTCATAAATTAACTTCTAAATTTAAGACATTTTTGGTAATTATGTATTTTTTAAATAATGGTGTTATTTGTCATCTGTGTTAGTATTCTGAGAAGAAGCCCAGAGAATTCATCAGATACTACCAGAGGGGTTCAGGACAAAAAAGATTAAGAAAAGCCTTGTCTTAAACTATAATTTAGGGAGTAGAATCACTGTCTTTGAAAAAATAATTTTAAAAAAAGGCATTGCTGTAATTACAATATAAAATAGGAGAGAAACAAGACTGGATTTTCAATTGGTTTGCTATAGTCCAATTTATTTTTCATAGACCTATTAAAGTGAGTTGGCATTATGGAATTGGAAATTGTCCCATAAATCAATTCCCTGGATAAAACAGTATTTAGTGATGGATGGGGAAACATATGCAGCTAAAACATGTGGAAGATCATAGCAGTTGTCTTCAAGGAAATAGAACTAGAGTTGTTCTTCTTATTCCCCAGAGGGGAAGATCTGGGAGCAATGGTTAAAGGTTGAAGAGACTAATTCAGGACTGATTTTGAGAAAAATTTCCTAACACTGAGAGCCCTCTTGGGTCAACCATTCCATTTCCTTTCCTCCTTCCATTGCAGCCTCCTACAATTCTATCTGTGCTATCTCCACTCCCATTTCCCTCTATATATTACTGTCTGGCACCCTTAAGTAATTCTACCAAAGTCAAATTCCCAAAGATAATGAGAACCTACTTGAACTCATTTCTCAATGATTAGCATCAAGGGAACTGGGTATAATCTCATAACATGCCAGTTTATCTTTGGTTTTAACTGATTGTGAGACATTTTTGTCCTGTCCTTCCTAGTTCAGGTTAATTCTCTTTGATTTAAAAAAAATTAGGGGATAAACAATAGACCTATGATTTTATTGGGAACTTTCACATGAGAAATGGTCAAAGCTTAGACTTAGAGAAAGAGCAAAGCTTCTTAAACTGTATATAACTGAATGTGAAGGTTATGAAATTATGAGTTACTATAAGCAAATATTTAATTTGTATATCCATTTTATATACTTATATACCTGGAGCCACAGAAAAATTTCTTAGGTGAAAAGGAGTCACAAGTAGAAAAGTTTAAGAAGCCCTGGTAGAGAGCAGAGATAGCCAATTGCTAGCCAAGAAGCCCACAAAACCCTAGAGTACCCAGACCAGCTTAAAATGTAACTGAAATGTTTAACAATTTTTTTAAAAAATGATACAAGGTAAATAATGTCTGTTTGTGGCTTTCTTCATCATTATGTAGTCCGCAGAGATCTGTTTCTCTTTGAGTTTATTCCCCACTGATCTGGAAGCTTAAAGAGTTTAAGTGCCCCAGGGTCACATAGCCAGAATGTATGTTGGCAGGACTGGAATTCAGGGCTTCCTGATTTTAGGGCTAATTATGTAGCCACTGTATCCCTCTGCCTTTCTCATTAGAAAAGGATACAGAGCTGGAACCAGAGCTGACTAGCTCTGCCTACCCCAAACATCAGACCTGTCCCTTTTTTGATCTTCCTCTTTGTCCCATGGCTTTAACAACAACAATAACAACATATTCAAACTTCCTTTTGTTGTTATTGTTTCTCGCCACCTGGAACAATCGTCACTGTACCATGGCACATTTTTCTATTTACTTTGTTACATGCCTTCATCTCATCATCTTTCTATACATACTTCTTTAAAATTTAAATTGGTTTGTAGTTCCTTGTTCATCCACATTGATCTCTAAAAACAAAACAAAACAAAAACAAAAACTTCCCCTTTATCTTCTTACTGAAACTCTTTTTGCCTTCAGAATTTTAATTCTGTGAGTTTCCAATTTCCCCTTTTCTGATTTTCCCTGTTGAGTATTAGGCCTTGGAAACATGCTTTCTTTGAATGCTTCACAATTTTCTATTCAAATCTAGAGTGCATGATCTGTAATATGTTCTGATAATAATATCCATTCTATTTCTACTGTCCATTCAAAGCTCTCTGTCGTGTTTCTATCTTTGCTTACATAAAGGTACCCTTTTAATTTGCAATGAGACTTTATTCCCCCTTTTATTTATTCGGATCCTTTTGAATCAGATATATTCTTCCAGAGCTATATTCAAGGCAGGACTCTCAAGCTGAAGCATTGTTCATTCAGGTTGCAAGATTTCAGGTAAATGTAGTCTCCCCCCCCTTAATAGTTTTTCCCCCCATTTACATGTAAAAATAATATTCAGCATTCATTTTTATAAGTTTTTAAGTTCCAAATTTTTCTCCCTCCCCTCTTCCTTCCCAAGACAAAAAGCAAGATAACTTAGGCTATACAGGTCCAATCATGATAAACATATTTCCACACTAGCCATTGTGAAAGAAGAATTATAACATGTTTCAATCTGCATTCAGACGCCATAGTTCTTTCTCTGGTTGTATGTGGCATTTTCCATCATGAGTCTTGGAATTGTCTTGGATCATTATATTTAAAAGAAGAGTTGATCTTTGCCCAGTGTTACTATTACTGTGTACGATACTCTTCTGGTTCTGTTCATTTCACTCAGTATCAGTAGTCTTTCCAGGTATTTCTAAAATTTGCCTGTTCATCATTTCTTATAGCACACTAGTATTCTGTTACATTCAAATGCCATTGTTCAACTGGTTCAACCACTCTCCAATTGATAGGCATTCCCTCAATTTCCAATTCTTAGGCAAATATAATTTTAAGACTTTCCTTTCCCCTTCAAGTAGTTTCTATCAACTTTCTCTTATCAGCTGTATCTCCTCATCACACCCCGACAAGTCCATCATTGTCTTTCAATCCATTTCATTGTCTGCAATACACCCACACTGAACTCAGCCCCAGAATCTCCCCACCCTCTCTCACCTTTGCCCTGTTTGCTTTGCTACACTCCCTTTATTATCCTTCCCCTTACTTTCCTCCTAACTATACTTGCCCTGCCCCTAAGTCTTTTTTTTTATTAGAGCTTTTTATTTGCAAAGTGTATGTATAGGTAATTTTTCAACAATGACCCTTACAAAGCTTTCTGTTACAAATTTTTCCCTCCTACTCCCCACCTCTCCCCTAGATGGCAGGAAGTCTAATACACGTTAATTATGTTAAAATACTTGACAGCTCGAATATGTGTGCACATATTTATACAGTTATCTTGTTGTACAGGAAAGGGAAAAAAAAACCGAGAAGAAAAACACAAAGCAAGCAAACATCAATAGAGAGCATGAAAATGTTATGTTGTGTTACATTTCACATCCCTCTCTCTGGGTGTATATGGCTTTCTTCACTGAACATTTGGAACTGGTTTGAGACATTTCATTGTTGCAGAGAGCCATGTCCATCAGAGTTGATCATCATATAGTCTTGTTGTTGCTGTGTATAATGATCTCTTGGTTCTGCTCACTTCACTGAGCATTAG
>JAJPUD010003095.1:243583-271951 GCA_023553655.1 Myrmecobius fasciatus | reverse complement strand
TTTGCTTCTTCATCATTTTTTTTTTAGACAGCGTGGATATCTCTTTAAGGTAGGGAAAAAAGAATGGCGGCTGAAGACACTTTGCCCTGGGGCACTTTGGCGAGTTGACTTAAGGTGGTGGGCCGGTGGGGGCTAGGACTAAGTCTGAATTACTCCTTAAACAAGGGTAGTTTGCCAGAACACCTGCCCCCAGTCAGGGCAGAGTGTCCCGAGTGCCTCAGATAAACTCCAGGTGTTTGGAATTTGGAGTTTGGAGTTTGGAATTTCTGCCAGGATGAGCTGAGCTGAGTCCCACCCTCACTTCCAGCCTGCACAGTTGTCTATTTATCTCTCTGTCCGAGTCCGACTAACCTGATATGAAGTTATCCAGAGAGGAGTGCCCAAATATTTCTGTGTTCGTTGATTTGAAGATCAGTTCAGAGGCTTATTTTATTGTTGATTTGAGAGAAGATTGGAGGAGAGGCAGAAAGTCACCTTTTCACTCCACCATCTTGGCTCTGCCCCCTGATAATTCAGTGACATTTTCTTAAATATTATAAAGTCATTAAAAAAAATCTCACCCATTCATTAGGATTTCACTTCTCAAATTCACTACTTTTGATAATGTAAGTGATCAAGAATATTAACTTTATTTTACAGTATCTCAGGTTAGAAACAGAGAAGTATTTAAGATCAATTTCAACTATACTATATTATGTTTATTGAGACTGAAAATGAATATTGGGTATACATTTTATTTTTCCACATTTATACCAATATAGTAAAATTTCCTACACAAAAGAATAAAAAAATAAAGACTAGAAAATAATTTTGTATTCTAAGGTGTATATATGCATTTTCTTTTTAAACATCTAAAATGCTTTTTAAATTTAATAGGAGAAATATTTATATCTTTAATTCAGCAATTCTTGAAATAGTAATCAATCGATGCAAACAATGAACAAAAGCTAAGATTAAGTCATATGCTTTTCATAATAGATGGTCAGATTTGATTACCTCAGGTAGTAAGTAAGCAGTAACAATGACCATCTCATAATTTTGCAAAGAATTTGATGGATGACTTTAAAAAAGTATATATGGAAAAAATATATATTTTATATTAATTGAATCACATAACTGAATATATAGTGAGCATATTTATTCAAGAAGATTACTCTACCACATGGATTATTTTTGGGTCATTTTTTATATCTTCCTTAATAATCCTATCTATGAAATAAAAAATATCTGGTTGGAAAGTTACCAATTCCATGTTTTAATTCATTTAAAAATAAAAACAAAAAGGTCTGTTTATTTAAAATATTTTGCAATGTACTCACACTTACATATATGTATTTATGCATATGTGTGTATATATACATGCATATACATGTGTTTGCATGTTTCACATATAGGTAGATGTCATTAAATGAAAATATTCTACTGAATTGTAGAATATGGCAAATACAATAATTATATATTATCCCATTTTATTTTAATATATTGGCTTTTTTATAACAGATTTTTAATGTACATCACCAAGTGAATTTTAAATCCTATGACATCTTACTTAAATGATGTTTTTCTCAAAAACTTAAAGTTATTACAGTAGAGCTAATCTTTAATATTTATCCGATGTTTGCATGGTTTGCAGAAGTTTGCTTCATTAGGTACTCAGTCTTCTTATACAACATAACAGCCTCATTAGTGAATATTAATAGCAGTATTTACATCTACTGCTGATTAAGTAGAAAGCAGCACTGGGAGATTCATTTTTGCAAAATATCTTTCATAATTCAATTGTTTACAACATATTTATCATTTTTTATATTAAAAGGCAGATGGATGAATCTCTTATGGCAAATTGAAAATATAGTGTTACTAAAAATAAGAAAGAGAATATTTTGACACCATTTTGTTTTCCACATATATTTAAGAGAAGAAAATCCAAGTAACCAGAAAGACAGAAATAAGAATATTAAATTCAAAATAATCAATCAGGTCAGAGGGAAACACATGTTGCAATCAGATCCATTGCAGCTGTGTGGCACAAGATTAGAATTGTGTTTTGTTTTGTTTTTCCTTTATAATATGAGGGGTTGATCCTTATGATTCTTTTTTTTTAATTCTGTGCTATTTTTTATTGTTTTATTAAAGCTTTTTATTTTTCAAAACATACGCATGGATAATTCTTCAACATTAACCCTTGTGGGGGCAGAGCCAAGATGGCAGAGTGCAGACACAACTCTCTGTGAGCTCCTCTGATCTTCTCTCAAACCAACAGCAGATTCAGCCTCTGAACTGGTTTTGGAATGAAAGCTCGCCCAAATACTTGGAGTACAACACATTTCCAACAAAAATTACCTTAGAAGAACTCCGGAGCAGGTCTGTTTCCTACAGGCAGGGGATCTTCAGTTTATGTGCTCAGGTGCCAGCGTGCAGCCAGGGCAGGAGATTGGGGCTGGGATGGAGCTTGGTGGATTCTAAGCATCTGGGAAGTCCCTGGGAGAAACTTGGGCCACTTTGCTCTGCTTGCGAGCAGGTGCCTTGATAGATCTGCCTTTGGTAAAAGGTATATTGTAACCCACTGTAGACACTGGTCCTAGCCCAACCAACACAGCACCGTTAGTCAACTACATGAACTGCCCCAGGGCAAATTACCACAGCTTCTGGTCCTCTGCTTTAAACAGACCTCAAGCTCTAAAAAATGAGTAAGAAACAGAAAAGAACTCTTAACATAGACAGCTTTTACGGAGAGAAAGAAGGGCTGACCTCAGATCCTGAGGTTCCTAAAGGGAAAGCAACCCCAGAGGAGGCCACAAAGGCAGAAATGAGCTGGTCCCCATTTCACAATACTTTCCTGGAAGATTGCATAAAAAATCTCAAAAGACAGTTAGAAGAAAAATGGGGAAATGGGTTGAGATCAGTGCAAAAAGCATATAATGCCCTACAAAAATATATGAAAAAGAGACCAACTCACTGGAAAATAAAAATGATGAATTGGAAAAAGATAACAATTCACTGAAAAACAAAATTGGCAAAATGGAAAAAGAATGCATTGAATCAAGAAATTCAACTGGCCAGTTACAAAAGGAGCTAAAAAAGGTGACTGAAGGAAACAATACTTCAAAAATAAGAATTGAACAAATAGAAGTGAATGAGTCAATAAGACTTCAAGAATCAGTCAAACAAAAACAAAAAAAATGGAAAAATAGCAGAAAATATTAAATATCTTCTAGGAAAAACAACTGACTTGGAAAACAGATCTAGGAGAGACAATCTAAGGATTATTGGACTCCCTGAAAGCCACAATGAAAAAAAGAACCTAGATGCTATCTTCCATGAAATCATGAAAGAAAATTGCCCTGATGTTGTAGAATCAAAAGGCAAAATTGCCATTGAAAGAATTCACGATCACCTCCTGAAAGAGACCCCAAAATTAAAACCCCAAGGAATATTGTGGCCAAATTTCAGGACTATAGCACCAAGGAAAAGATATTGCAAGCAGCTACAAAGAAACAATTCAAATACCAAAGAACTGTAATTAGAATCACACAAGATCTGTCAGCTTCCAAATTAAAGGATCAAAGGGCCTGGAATCAGATATCTAGAAAGGCAAAGGAACTTGGATTACATCCAAGAATAAGTTATCCAGCTAGAATGAGCATTATCTTCCAGGGAAGAAGATGGTCATTCAATGATATAGGAAAATTTCACCTATTTCTAATGAAAAGACCAGATCTGAACAAAATAATTGACCTCCAAACACAGAACTCAAGAGAAGCATAAAAAGGTAAAAAGGAAAGAACTCTTGAGAATTATATTTCTACTATGGGTATACTCAAAGAATGGGGTTATAATTTGATTTTACTTTGATAAAATGGAAAAGAAATTAGAGGTAGAAGGGCTATCATACTGGAAAAAGAGGGGAGAGGAGGTAAAATAAAGTTAAAAAAAGGAGGTAAAAATAAGGTAAAATCTCATGAAAAGACAAAGAAAACCTAATATAATTGAGCAAAAGAAGAAAAGGCGATGAGCATTGTGTGAATCTTATTCTCATCAGATTGCCCTCTAAAAGAGTATATCAGACACATTTAGTTTTACAGAAAAACTTTTCCCTCCTTATAGGGAAGTAGGAGGGGAAAGAGGAAAAGAAAGGGATAGACTAATAGAAGGAAAAAATAGAAGAATTAGGGGAAAAGTGTAAAAAAGAGGGAGGGGCTCTAAAGGGGGGAGGTCTGTTAGAGGGAGGTGGTCATCAAAAACAAAATGCTGGGGAGGGTAGAAGGGAGAAAGGGGATAGATAATTTTGACTATATTAAATTTGAAAGTTTTTGTACAAACAAAACTAATGCAAACAAGATTAGGAGGGGAAGCAATAAATTGAGAAATCATCTTTACATTTAAGGGTTCTGATAAAGGCCGCATTTCTAAAATATATAGAAAATTGTCTCATATTTATAAAAATTCAAACCATTCTCCAACTGATAAATGGTCAAAGGATATGAACAGACAATTTTCACATATGAAATTAAAACTATTTCTAGTCATATGAAAAGGTGCTCCAAATCACCATTGATCAGAGAAATGCAAATTAAGACAATTCTGAGATACCACTACACACCTGTCAGATTGGCTAAGATGACAGGAAAAGATAAGGATGAATGTTGGAGGGGATATGGAAAAACTGTGACACTGATACATTGTTGGTGGAACTGTGAATGGATCCAACCATTCTGGAGAGTAATTTGGAACTATGCTCAAAAAGTTATCAAATTGTGCATACCCTTTGACCCAGCAGTGTTTCTATTGGGCTTATATCCCAAAGAGATCTTAAAGAAGGGAAAGGGACCCACATGTGCAAGAATGTTTGTGGCAGCCCTTTTTGTAGTGGGTAGAAGCTGGAAACTGAATGTATGCCCATCAATTGGAGAATGGCTGAATAAATTATGGTATATGTATGTCATGGAATATAATTGTTCTATAAGAAATGAGCAACAGGATGATTTCAGAGAGGCCTGGAGAGGCCTACATGAACTGATCCTAAGTGAAATGAGCAGAACCAGGAGATCAATATACACAGCAACAACGACACTATATGATGATCAATTCTGATGGACATGGCTCTCTTCAACAATGAAATGTTTCAAACCACTTCCAATTGTTCACTGAAGGAAGCCATATACACCCAGAGAGAGAGATGTGAAATGTGGACCACAACATAACATTCTCATACTCTTGATTGATGTTTGCTTACATTGTATTTCCTTTATCTGATATGTCTTTCATGTAGATACGATTTTTCTTGCACAACAATGACAAGTTTGGAAATATGTATACATATATTCGATTTGTCAAGTATTTTAACATAATTAACATGTAGTGGACTTCCTGCTATCTAGGGGAAGGGTAGGGAATAGGGGGGAAAATTTGTAAAATTTGTAAAAAAAAAAAAAAGAAAGCTTTGTAAGGGTCAATGCTGAAGAATTACCCATACATATGTTTTGCAAATAAAAAGCTTTAATAAAGAAAAAAAAAATTTAAATTAACCCTTGCAAAATCTTGTGTTCCAATTCCTCACCACCACCTTTCATCTCCTTCCCTGGATTGTTTTGCAAATAAAAAGCTTTAAGAAATTTTTTTTTTAAATTAACCCTTGCAAAACCTTGTGTTCCAATTCCTCAACCACCACCTTTCATCCCCTCCCCTAGATGGCAAGTAGTCCAATATATGTTAAACATTATAGAAATATATGTTAAATCCAATATATGCATACATATTCATACAATTATCTTGCTGCACAAGAAAAATCAAATCAAACCAGAAAAAAATTAGAAACAAAGTAAAACACAAGCAAACAACAACAAAAAGAGTGAAAATGCTATGTTGTGAATCACACTAAGTCCCCACAGTTCTCTCTCTGGGTGTAGATGGGTCATGATTTTTGTACCTTTAAATTTATGAATAAATTTTCCTTTCTACTAAAGTTGAATTTTCTTAAAACCATGAGAGATGAACCACTCTTCTTCAATGCAGTGAAGCTATTTTAGGCTGGTTGCATATTTGGATTTCACTATCCTAATTCTAACCCAAATGCACTACTTCTGGAATTGGTGACAAGATTTTTCCTTAATTTCTTAATGCTTCTGCTGTCTCTTTTAAAAAGCAAGAGGGAAGAAAAAAGGAGTACAATTTTTCATTTTTTTTCTATACTGTATTTCTTATTATTACAAAAGGCAGTCAGTGGAACCACAATTTGTTCTTACCATGTATAATTGACTTTAATGAGTTAAGGATAGCTTTATACCTACACAAGGACACATATACATGAGGAAAACTATACGGTATTGTGACAATTAATTAGATTCAGCATAAATATCAACAGGAAAAATAATATTATACAAACTTAACAGTCAAAAGGAATGTTAGAGGTCATGGCCAATTCTTATCTGCAATATAAATTTCTCCTGCAATATATTTAATATAATTAAGACAATAAAGGCAGCCTCATTTTCCCACTTTCATTTCTATCTGCCTACCTCAATCAGCCAATTCCATTTTGAAAGAGCTCTAATTAAGAAGTTTTTCCTTATTCTGCACTAAAAATTGACTTTCTCTTACACCTATTCATTCACAGATACTGATTCAGGCCTCTTAGATCAAAAAGAAAAAGGTTTGACTTACAGAATGAACGCCCTTCAGATAGCTAAAGGTATCAATCATGCCTTTTCCTCCTACCAGATCACAATGATTCAGATATATTTGAATTCAATTTGATTCATTCAGTTTTGAAAATAATATTTATTTAAGAATGATTATCTTTACTAGATGATGCTGATTATTTAAAAAGTAAAATAGTGCCTGTGACACTTAAGAGCATGGCATATGCTGTTTTGATTAAATATTGCTTTGTAATACATTCCAGGTATTGATTTAAAAAGTTAATCAATTAATAGCAGAGTAGCACAGTTACTTTCTGTGTGCCAAGCATTTTACTAGTAATGAAATGGAATGTAGTTTTAGGTGGAGGAAGGAAATAAAGCCCAGGTAACATAGTATTGTCTATAAATGGGTCATTCTAAGATAAAAGTTTTTCCTATAGCTACTTTTTAAAAAATTTATGGATGTCTTTTGGTAGCAAAAGTATGCATATGTAATATAGCAAAAAAGCTATTAGATTACTTCATTAAAAAAAAGCAACACTTCTGAATCTAGGAGAAGGAAAACTGGAAGGGAAATAAGATAACCTAATGCCAAATGTCATCACTAACCTACTATATGATTTTTATCAAATCATTTAACCTCTCTAAGTCTCAGTTTACTCACCTGTAAAATGAAAAGACTGAGCTAGAAAATCCCTAGAGTCCCTTCCAGCCTGAATATTCCATAATTCCGATTACTATATTAGCAAGTATAATTATTTATAGATTTAATGAGAAAAGAAAGTCAATGTCTCCTTTTTGAAGAAAAATCATTAGTATATAAAGTATGAATATATGCATATGTACATACTATTTTGCAAAAGAAACAAATCTGATCTGGCTCTAGAATATAATGTTTTCACATTTACTTCCTAATAAATAAATGAGTCTTTTTTAAATGCCCTCATTACATATTTTATTCTAAAGTTTGTGTTTATTCTCAGTCTGCCTATTACAAATCTGCCAAACAACATACAAAGAGAAAGTCAATGTTTGTTAACATTTTTCACACAGGACAAAAGCTCACAAATCATTTGCATTAATGGACACAATTGTATAATGGGAAATGGAGTAGGAATAAATGTAGCACCCTGAGAAGCTGTGTTTAAAAAAAAGAAAGAAAGAAAGAAAATCTGCAGTTTTAAGAACTATGCAAGTGGCACTGGAGAGATATTAACAAAAGCTCTCAACCTTGTTTGTATTCTCCAGCACTGCCTCAAGGTAACATTTTTATTTTAAAATGTATGCCCTTATTTACAAAGGGAATTAAGAAATGAAATCCCTATGTCAGTATCCTTGGTACAAAAACAACCTCGCCATTGGCTGATTTACTATTGTGCCCTAATTGAACATTTATAGTTTTAACTATATCAGCATGTCTGCAATTTCCTTAGATAAATATTCAAAACATTTCCCATAGAAATCACTGGCAAAGAAAACAGTAAAGATATTCTTCAAGTAGGCTAAATGCTGCAGAATTTCAGCAGATCAGAGTGGTTATTTTTCTCAGCTAGTCTTATATTCAAAGGGACCTATAAACTATTTATAATATGCAGGTTTCTATTAACCTGAAGATATCTGTACCAAAACAATTAATCATATACCATTATGTTCTCAAGAACATATTCACATATTAAATTATTTATTTAGAAGGCTTTTCTCTAAGTCTTCAACCTACCTGATTTTTTATTTTATCAGAAATTACATTCAATCATTGTAGTTAGTCCATGCACTCATAGGTACACAAATAAACACATACACACATACACATACACCCATATATACAGAGAGAGCATAACAGGGGATTCTTCCATATTCCATTAGTGTCAAAAAAGGAAAAGCAAAGAGTAATCACAGTAAAGCCAAAAAAGGGCACGTGAGCACCAAGGTGGTATCCTCTGAAATATCATTGGCTAACATGCCTGTCCCACTGGACCAACTCATGTCCCCAAAATATTTGTAGTAAGAATGGAGCTAACAAAAAATATTTTCCATATTACTGAAATAAAACTGAATTATTATTAATTATGTGTCATTAGATTGAAGGCCCTTAAGCTTCACATCTACACCATATCTAACACAAAATTAAGTGAGTATTGTTTTAAAACCCATGTTTGTTGAATTAAAACAAAACCAATTTCTCAGATCTCTAGTTTATTAGCATGACATGTTTCTATAGCTCTCATTAAAGGTACTAGTAGCATACTCCATATATAAAGGTCCTGATTTCAAGTTGCTAAGTAGAAGTAAACATATCAGATAAAAGAACAGTGATATATATTATAAAATTATATCATAAATAGTCAAATTTATCAAGAAACAGTTAAGTACCTACTATGTGACAGGGGTTGTGCTAGGCCTTCATATATATATATATATATATATGTATTATATATATGTATATATATAAAGAAGAAGAAGAAGAAGAAAAAATCTCCTTTTCCATGATCTTGCATTATATCCTGGGATACAATATGTAAACATATAAATATTTTTAAGATATATACACAACAAATGCAAAGTAAAAAGGGGGTAGGAGTGATAAGTAAGTACTAGTATCCAGAGTGATAAAGAATGGTTTTATATGGAAGGTATTTGAGTTAAACTTTAACAGAAAAAAACAGAAATTCCAAGAGGAAGATATGAGAAATAATAAGCAATTTAATTTCTTTTATATTAAAAGTGAGATATTGCCAACAAATTGTAGAGGGCAAGGGATATTAAGAAAAAAAATAGTGTGGTCCTGATTTGATTTAATAAATCCTCAAGCAAGAGAATGACATGACATCATAATTAAATAAAATGCTACAAACTATCACAACTCCCCCCAAAACTAAAAAAAAAAAAAAACAAAAAAAAACCTATAGAATTTCCTGTTGGAATTCTGTTGGAAAATGACCCTGTATATGCATAGAAAAAATAATTTAAATGTATTATTGTTAAGGAAAGTATAAGGCTTTTTGTTTTTTGTTTTTTGTTTTGTTTTGTTTTTAATGAATGATTACTAGCAATCCCAATTAGATATTTACAGGCAAATCTACATCCATGGTGGTATCTCAACAAAGAATAATGCTCCACCAATAGTTCTTCAAGTTTTGCAAAATGTTATTGAGAAGCTATATATTATGATTGGAGAATAGGACAGTAGTTGTATTTATTGGTCAATAAATTAGCTCAAAGCTTTAAATCTTGTAATGAATCCATTTACGTTCTTTGTGGTTGGCATGTATCACTTGACCTAATTTTTTTTTCTGCTTTGATTTCTAGTTCCCAGGAAACTTCTCTAGCTTCTAAAATCCTTTCCCACATATAAAGTACCCTTTCTTTCTAGGCTAGAATCATGAATTATAATAAAGTCAACTTTGAAATCAATATTCTTTTTATTTATTTATTTATTTTTGAAATCAATATTCTTGAATATATTTTAATTCATTATCTTCAAGCCCCACTCACCCTCTCCATAACTTCTGAGCCCACAGTTCCCCTCTACATGTTATTTTTCTCATGCAATTTCACTCCCTAGCTTCTCTCTTGTAAGTCTTTCTTAAAGACACCATCAAAGGTAAAAGTGGATTTCATTATTCTGGTTACCCGCTTATGAATATGCTCTTATTATTTTATTTACTAAATTCTGGTATCTGCTTGAATAAAATTTTCTTTATAAAATCTGATCAAGGAAGAGAACAGTGTGATTGTCATCCCTTACTCCTAGAATTTAGGTTTCTCTCAATGCAATCTAAGATTGTTTTAACTTATTTTTATTTTATATTTTTAATTTTTTTTCCGGTGTCAAAATGAGGTTCACTAAAACTTCCAAATCTTATTGGGGAAAATTGTTGTTTTGAAGTTTTTTGAAGTTGATTTTTTTAATCTAACTATAAGGCATTGTATTTGTCTCTATTAAAACCCATCTCATTGGATACACCTCAGTGTGCTAGCTTGTCAAGATCTTTTTGGATGTTGACTGCCACTGAGTGTATTAACAAGCTCTACTTGTTCTTTGTCATTGATATTGAAAAAAAGCATGCAAAAGTGTTCTGGGGGCACTCCTCAAAGAAAATATATTTCTTCCCTCCAACCTCCATCTACCTGTAAAGTTTGTAAATTATAATGACAAATATAGGACTTTATAAGATGCTAAGAAGAAAAGCAAGAGAATAGTTTAAATTTGAAGTTGAAGTTAAGAATATCTTTAGACCTGCATTTCAGACTTTTTAGGATTTAAGAAAATACCTCTATAAAACTAAGAGAAATTAAGCTTTTATCAGAGTATATAATCTACTCTAAAAAGTTTTTGTTTTTTTTTGTCAATGGAAGCTATATCAAAAGGAAGAGGAGAGAAAATTATGGATTAACAAAACTCTCACTGCTAAGATCACAATAATAAACAATTAAGATCTGTGTATAAGACAGAGATTTAAAAGAAATAGATTAGAAAAACAACAGAACAAAGCTAATGATCTAGAGTAAAATCAATGAGCAAATTAGAAGTTTTGTGAAAGGTGAAAGATATAAACTGAAATTCATAATGGGCTGCAAAATACCAAAATATTGCAATTTATTGAATGGAGTGGAGAGAGGACAACTTTATTTCATCCATTGAAACAGTTTCAAGTTTTATTCAATAATTAAAATTAATAGTAAGGAGTAATGGAAATGATTGTGTTTGGTCAGAAAGTCATTACAATAGCATCATCTGATTTAGGATAAAAGAGAAGAGTTAAGTATACTATAAAAATTGCATAAATTTTTACAAAAAGAAAGAAGGCAAAGTATACTAATGATAAAGACAAATTTACAGGCCAGCACAAGTACACATGTATAAATTACAATATAAATTTAAATAGTATTAGTTCCCCTACATAAAGTAGCAGGTCAGTGCCTAAATTAAAAAAAAAATGCCCAAAGTAATATACTTAAAGTCAAATTTCATGTAAAGGAAGAATAATAGAACACTGAATCCAGAGACAGCGAGACTTGAGTTTGAAGATAGCCTCAAATATTAAATATTATGGGATCCTAGGCAAGTAAATTAATCTCTGTCTTAGTGTTTTTGTTTGTAAAACAGGATGCACTGAGATAGATAGTATTTGTAAAAAGCTTTGAAAAATTTTAAACAGCTATGGATATTTTGGTTATCAAAGTTAAGGCATTGGGCAATAGGTAAAAATGCCTTTGGCAATATAGGAAAAGTAATGATAATTAAGGTATCAGATAAAGTACATTTCATAGTAAAAAGTATAAAGAGATTACAACTGGACTATGCAGTTCTGTATGTAAATATCACATGCTAATTTGAATTATAGATCTTTGGATATATGTTTTTGTCATCTGTTCTTCCCAGATAAGACAAGGATTTCTTTTTTTTTTTCATCTTTGTATTTCTACCATTGACTAGTATAATGCACTACATATAGTAATCAATAAATGTATGATAAATGAATGTAGAGAATAGAAGCCAAGATCAGAGAGAGTGGACATGTCTTTGTCTGGGCTCTTACTGGATTCACTCACAATCAATATCAAATCAAGTGTCTGAATGGATTTTGGAGTGTCTGAATCCACAAATATTTGAAGTATAACAAATTTCAAGCAGAAGATATTTTGGAAGAGCTTTAGGAAAGATCTGTCTCAATCAGGTGGGGTGAGAGGCTGGTAGGGAAGGTGGACAAGCTCAGGCTCAGCACAGGGAGTCCCAGGGAGAGAAGTCTCCATGACAGAGGAATCTACTGGGGCCTCTTATTCAAAATACAGCAGTGTTGTCTATTGTGTCTTCGTTCAGAAACAGTGGATCAGCAGACTGGCTGTGAGATCTCCACCACATCTATAGAAGACAAATAGTGAGCCTCTGAACACCAGCATAACAAGTGGGGCTTGGTCACATTTACTCAGAATTCATTTATAAATAAATTCTACCAAACATTTAAAGAGCAATTAATTCCAATACTAAGCAAACTATATGGAAAAATAGGGAAAGAAGGAGTTTTATCAAATTCCTTTTATGGCACAGATATGGTGCTGATACCTAAACTAGTTAAGGTCAAAACAGAGAAAGAAAATTATAGACCAATTTCTTTAATGAATATTGATGCAAAAATCTTAAACAAAATATTAGCAAAGAGATTACAGCAAGTTATCACCAGGATAATACCTCATGGTCAAGTAGGATTTATACCAATAATACAAAGCTGGTTCAAAATTAGGAAAACTATTATGATAATTCTCTATATTAATAAACAAACTAACAGAAATTATATTATCTCAATAGATGCCAAAAAAGCATTTAATAAAATAGAACACCCATTCCTATTAAGAAAACTTGAGAGCCTAGCAATAAATGGAATTGTCCTTAAAATAATCAGTAGCATCAGGAAGTATCATATGTATTGGGCATAAACTAAAACTATTCCTAATAAGATCAAGGTTGAAATAAGATTGCCCACTATTACCATTATTAGTCAATATTAGAAATGTTAGGTTTGGCAATAAGAGAAGAAAAAGAGATGAAAAGAATTAAAATAGATAATGAAGAAATCAAATTATCACTCTTTGCAGATGATTTGATGGTATACTTAGAGAATCTTAGAGACTCAACTAAAAAACCACTAGAAACAATTTACAACTTTAGCAAAGTTGCAGGATACAAAATAAATCTACATAAATCATCAGCATTTCTATATGTTACCAACAAAGTCCAGCAGCAAAGGATATAAAGACAAATTACAATAAGAATAGCTTGGAGATAATATAAGATATTTGGAAGTCTAACTGCCAAGACAAAGTCAATAACTAAATTGACACAATTACAAAATACTTTCCATGTAAATAAAGTCAGATCTAAACAACTGGAAGAATATCAAGTGCTCTTGGATAGGCTGAATTAATATAATAAAAAATGAGAATTCTATGTAAATTAATCTATTTATTCAGTGGCACTCTAATCAAACTGCCAAGAAATTACTTTATAGAGCTAGAAAAAATAATAACAAAGTTCATGTTTAATGTTCATATCCAAAAATTCTGATAAAGGACTCATTTATAAAATATATAGAAAATTGACTCGAATTTATGGATATGAAAAGATGAAGAAATTTAAACCATTTCTAGTCATATGAAAAATGCTCTAAATCACTATTTATTAGAGAAATGCAAATTAAGATAATTCTGAAGTACCACTAAACATTTCTCAAATTGGCTAAAATGACAGGAGAAGACAATGATAAATGTTGGAAGGAATGTGGGAAAACTGGGACACTAATATATTGTTGATGGAGCTATGGAGAGCAATGTAGAATTATGCTGAAAAGGCAATAAAACTATGCATACTATTTCATCCAGCAGTGTCTCTATTGGACCAGTCTCCCAAAGAGATTATAAAAAGGTAAGTGGACCCACATGTGAAAAAAATGTTTGTAGCAGCCCTTTTTGTAGTGTCCAGGAACTGGAAACTGATTGGATACCCATCAGTTGGAGAATGGCTAAATATGATATGACATGTGAATGCTTTGAAATATTATTGTTCTATAAGAAAAGATCAGCAGGATGATTTCAGAGAGGACTAGAGAGACTTACATGTACTGATGTTAAGTGAAATGAGCAGAACCAGGAGATTATGTTACACAGCAGCAGCAAGATTATGTGATGATCAATTCTGAGAGACATGACTCTTTTCAACTATGAAGTGATTCAGGCCACTTCCAATGGTCTTGTGATGAAGAGAGCCATCCAGAAAAAGGATAGTGGGGAATGAATGTGATACACAATATGCTATTTCCACCTTTTTTGTTGTTGTTTGCTTGCTTTTTATTTTCTTTCTCATTTTTTTTCCTTTTTGAACTGATTTTTTTTGTTCAGCATAATTGTGGAAATATATATAAATATATGTAGAATTGCATATGTTTAATCTATATTAAATTACTTGATGTCTAGATGAGGGGGTGGTGGGAAGGCAAGGAGAAAAATTTGGAACATAATGTTTTGCAAGATTAAAATATAAATGAATGTAGACACAAAATATCACTATAGAAATATAAATATATGATGTATACTAAAACTAGCAAAAATGAGTAATAAGCCAGATCATATAACTACAAAATATTTATTAAGATTTTGGCAAAGATGAACAAAGAAGTTGCAAAGATAACTAAAATGGGAAACCTTAACACTGCTACAACTTAATTAATAAAGTAGAAGACAAGTTATTAAAGTTGGAAGCAGAACAAGAAAATAGTTAATATTAGCTGAAATTTGCAGAAAGAAAAAAGGTAACATGAAAAAATATATTCTCTTCTATCATATAAAGATTCCAAAAATCATGTAATAGACCCCAAATATACATTCAGTAAGTAAAATAAGCAAATATTCCCATATTATATCATCAAATCACAATAAAGAAATTGAAAACAAATACTAAAATTATAATGTAGTTAAGTACATGGAATTTCCTACTTTGGGTCATATCCAGATTTTTTTCTGCCTTATACTATTGCTCTGTGCACAGTACAAACTTAATAAATGTATACTGAGTTGAATGATTTAAAAATTACTAAGAATCTCTTAATATTTAGGCTAAGGAGGAAATTTGCAATCTAGCAGAACATTTTAAAATAATGAAAATAATAAGCATAAAATATAAACTATAAAATTCATTATTTAATTCAATAAGTATTTACTAAGTTCCTGCTATATGCCAGGCACTCTAAAAAGCACCTTGGATCTAAGAGTAAAACAAAAATATATGGATGCTGCTAAAGTAGTTTTTAAATAAAACAAAATACTCTAAATACTTGCTTTAGGAAACATTAATATCACGGCTTGATGAGCCAGGCAAAGGATATCCAGAATTCAGAAATTTGGCAGACTTAGTTTGGTTTGGCAGGTGAACTTGAGGACAGAGTAGCAATAAATAGGATGAAATTCAGACAGATGAGTGATGAGCAACACTGTCACAACAGAAACAGTTTTTGAGCAAAGAATCATTCTAAAAGAGAAGAGCTGAATATATTTGAGCATTAAGGAAAGTAGATCTAACAACAAAAAGGAGCCTTCCTGCTATATTGACAACAATGAAACTTGGGGAGGAGACAGTGGTAATTCCTAGACTTTGACTATGTACTTTGTTTATCTCTTATTACTGACTTGTTACTTTGTACTTAGATCCTTATTTAACACAAGCTTTTCTCTGATACTGTGTTCTCAGGAAGGTGAAAAGAGGGAAGATGAAAGTCATAGGAGTTTCATTGTACCAACGGACATACCTCAATTCTCACTCAGAAATTCATTAAACATCATTGCTCTTTGTACTTAAAAAAGCTTTTTGCCCTTTTCCATATTCTACAAGATGGTCAGGTCACTATGGCAAGATGATAGGCAATGGGCAAAAATAAAGTGGTATTGGCTTATGAGCATAGCTCAATATCACTGATAGTCTAATAGGAAACAGTGAGTGAAGGTAGAGTCACAAAGATTATTCAACAAGTTGAAGACACCCAATTATATAAGGGCTGTTAGCCAGAATTAGTATTGAGAATTAATTAATTGATGCTAAATTGTTTCACCCTAATCACTCTCTCCTAGTCCTCCTTATCACTGTTCTTTCTCAGTTGGCTTTATTCCATCTTCATTCACATGACAGGTTTCTGTTTTAGACTCTCTTCTCTTATCCCTCTATGCTTGCTCACTTGGTGATCTCATCAGCTTTCATGTATTTATTTGTGACCTCTTTGCTGATGATTCTCATATCTTCAGTCCTGCTCTAAACTTCCTATTGACCTCCAATTTCATATCTTCAATTGCATTTCAGAAATCTCCTAAAGGATATCCAGTTGACAGCTTGAATTCAAGGTATCCAAAACCAAACTCATTTTCTTTCCCTTTGAAACCTCCTTGCTCCAACTCCCTATTACTCTTGATAATAATACTATCCTCCCAGTCATTTAGGCCACAACCTAGGTACCATCCTTTACTCTTCACTAACTCTCATTGCTAAATATTCAGTCTTTTCCAAGGCCTGTCAATTTCATCTTTTCAAGATCCCTCAAAATGGTCCTTTCATTCTCCAGCCCTTATCACCTCTCCCCTAGACTATTACAAAAAACCTCTGGGATGGGGTGAGAGTCTTTCTCTCAAGTCTTTTCTCCATACCATCTTCCATTCAAGCAAAGTGATTTTCTTAAAGCACAAATCTCAGCACATCATCATCCTATTCAATAAACAAATCTAGTTTCCTAGGATCAAATACAAAATACTTTTCTTAGTATTCAAAGCCCTTCATAGATGGAACCCTTCTGAACTCACCAATCATCTTGCACCTTACTCCCAAACACATGCTCTGTGTCAGTGACACTGGCTTCCTGGCTATTCCCCAAACAAGACACTCCATTTCTCAGTTCTGGACATTTTTTCTAGCTATATTCCATGTCTACAAAACCTTCTTTTCTTATCCCAAGCTAACTGGCTTCCTTTAAATCCCAAATAAAATTCCATCTATTTTAGGAAGACTTTCCCAAATTCTCTTAATTTTCTTTTAATTCTTTCCTGTTTTTCTGTATATACCTTGTTTGTACATATTTGTTTGCTCATTTCTCCCTCATTATATGTGAACTTCTTAAAGATAAGGTTGTCTTTTCTTTCCTATATTCTCAGCAATTATTAATTGTGCCTGGATCTCTGCACGTATTTAATCAATGTTTTCTGACTATCTAAATTCATTCACCTATAGGTATGTCTGCCTCTTTTCTAGGGAACAGATTAACCCCTGAATCTAGGGCAAGGTATTTGGTTATAACTTAAGATACATATAAGTAAATAATGACAAACAAGGTAAGGAAATATGGAGTGTACAAGGTCATGGAGAGCCTGGAATACAACAATAAGGAATTTGGCCTTATTTAATAGAAAACAGAAAAGTCAACAAGAACTGAGGTGTTTTGGGGATAGAATTCACTTTGTCTCATGTTTCATATCATAAGATGTGGGAAGACTAAGACTGTGCAAAGAAAAATTGCACTAGATTTGAAGTTAAAGATCCTGAGTTCAAATCCTAGATAAGGCACTTACTACTTTTGTGACCTTGGTCAAATCACTTAACTCAAGTGTTAATTGGCTCATATGTAAAATGAGGGAAATAGAATAAATTATCTTTTTAGGTTACTTCTTGCTTTATATCTATGCTCCACATGAAATATTTACATGTAAAGCTTTAGGAAAAAAAGAGCCAAAGACACTATATTTTTTAACTGTGGGGGACTGAAAAGATGATGATGCTAAGAGCTCTAGGAAGGAACAAGAAAGTTTGAAAATTAAGATGATGAGTTCAATTCTGGCCATGCTTCACATGAAAGAAAAATCTATACATGTCTATTTTTTTATTTTTCATGAAATGTTTAGATTTGATGAGACAAAATTTGATCAAGCTATGAATGCTTTAGTGTTTGCTATTGTTTTTTTAATTAATACCATAAAGATATCAAAATAATATCATAATGAAAAAAATAGGAATTCACCAGTGAAATCAATATTACAAGTGTTACGATAATGTCAATATTGTTGTTGATGATGATGATAATGAGTATGATGATGTTGCTATATTAATTTACATTTGGGAGTTTAGATAGTGTTTTCCACATAATAACATTATGATTAAGTTAATATGAGTATTGTAATCATTATTTTACAGTAGACATATTCTAAAGACATTAATCAATATGCTCAAATTAACCAAATAATTGATTAGTGACAATTCAGATTAGAAAATATATATCTTAAGTCCTTGCTCTTCTACTTTTTTTCCAAATGTGCTTTCCAACACTAAATTACTTGAGAATAATTCATTTGGAAAATAAAGATTAGGAAATCTATGATCTATTCTTGAGTTACTTGACAAGTTTCATTCCTAAATCATGGTGAATGATAAGTATAAATTCTACCCTTATTTTAGTGCTTAACTTCTTTTTATATAAAAAGAAATAAATCAATCTAAATCATTTAAATGTATCTCCAAATTTATTAACAGAGACTAATGGAATGAAGTTAGAAAATAATATATTCAATTCAGGAAATATCAAGTGCTTATAATAGGAAGGCACTGTGCCAAACATTGTGAGATACCAAAAAAATTAATAGTCCCTGTACTCAAAGGAACTTACATTCTATAGATGAATATAACATGCACACAAGTTAGTAAATAGAAATTATATACAATTAATGGAAAGTAATTCACCTGAAATAGAGAGTAAGGAAGACAAGTGATAGCAGGATAAGCTGGATTTTATCCTAAAAGCAATAAAGAGCAATAACAAGACTTTTAAGTAGGAGAGTGAGATAGTCATAGTTTTAAGAATATAAATTTGGAATCTTTAGATGTTGTGTTGGAGAGGGGAAAATTAAGCCAAATTTGAGGTTGTATGTGTAAATAGAAGGATATAGATATATGAAATGTTTTGGAGTTTAATAAATAAGACATGACAATTGACTGAATATGGAAGTCCTGGAATAAGGAAGAATCAGAATTTATCCCCAAGGATGTAAATTTAGATGTCCACAAGAACAGTGACATTATAGTTTAAAAAGGAAAATTTGGAAGTTAGATGATTTGAGAAGAAAATAAAATGAATTTCACTTCTGAGTTATTATTATTTGGTTGTTGGTAATATGGATTGAATATCAAGAGCTCAAGTTATCTGTAAACATTACAATTGAATTGTGGAGTAGAGAGGGAAAAGCCCAAAGAGAGCTATCTATTCAGTTTAAAAGAAAGATTGTGATCCAGGAAAGAATCATCCAACAGGTAAAAAAATCCAAAGCAGTTCCATAAAGCAAAAGGAAGTGAATGTGTCTGAAGGCTGAAATAGAGTGATTAGATTTAGCGATTAAAAGATCACTGGCAATTTTGGAAAATACTGTTTCGGCCAAGAGGTGGATCAAAATGGTTAGAAGTCAGTTTGCAAGACATTAAGAAGTAATTGAGAAATAAGGAAAAGAAGGAAATGAATGTAACAACCCTTTCTTGAATTATCATTGTGAAAGGGAGAAAAACAGACACGACAATAAATTTAGGTGAGTAAATAATCAAAGAAAGATATTCCTTTAATGAAGTGTGGGAGAAAGTGTTTTGTTTTGTTTCTTGGGGATGGTAGACAGTAGAGCCAAGATGGTGGTATGTAGGCTGGGACACTGCTGAATTCTCCCCAGATTCCCCTCCAAACAATTTCAAAATAATATCTCACATACAATTTTAGAGCAGGTGAGTCAACAAAAACTTGGAGGAAGACATTTTTCCAGGCTAAGACTACTCAAGAGGAGAGGTCTGTTTCACCAGGGTGGGCACAGCTCTGGAGCACAGTGGTAGTGTCAGCACTGGGCATTGAAAGTATCTGAAAAAGCAGCAGCAGCAGTTTTAGGAGCTCTGAACCTAGAAAGAGTAAAGGGATCATAAAATTAGTCAGAAAAAGATTACGGAAGACCCTTTGCTGGCACTGGGTGCAGCTGATACTGATTGGCAACTCTGTTGCCCATGAATAGTTCTGACGTAGTTCTAGGATGGAGAGGAGCACTTGTGATCAGACAAAAGAGAGCAGGGACCTGGTGACAGTTCCAGGGCCAAGAACACTTATGGTACTTGCAGCTTCAGGGAAGCAGGGCTCCTTCCTGGGAGCAGAATCTAATTTTGATATAAAGTTCAAAACAAATAATTAAAGGAATGAATGAATGAAGAAGTCTTTAAAAATGAGCAGATATCAATAAAAGAACTTGATCATAAAAAGTTATGCTATATCATGGAAAAACAAGAAAGAAATGTAAAAGAAGAAAACAATGTGAAAGCAACTACAGATAAAACCTCAAAGAAAACTTCTAATGGAACCCAAAGGCCAGTAAAAAAATACCCAGAAGAGTCAAAGAAATAGATGTGTGGTAGAAAGAAAAATGATACTGAAGCAAGAAAATTAGAAAAATAGAATTAACATCCTGGTAAAAGAGGCACAAAACTATAGAAGAAAACCATAAAAGAAAAGGCTTGCCATAATGAAAAGAAAATACAAAAATGTTACTGAAAAAAAAGTAATTCCTTGAAAATTAGAAATGGGCAATTGGAAGCTAAGGATTCCATGAGACTTGAAGAAACAATGAAACAAATTCAAAAGAGTGAAAAAAATAGAAGAAAAAGTGAAATACATTATTAGAAACAATGACCTAGAAAACAGATTGAGGATAGATAATTTAAGAATTATTAAACTATTTGTAATATATGATAGAAAAAGAGCCAAATTTGCTTTAAGAAAATATCAAGAAAAAAAACTGCCTCTTTATCTTAGATCTAGAGAGTAAAATAAAAATCATAAGAATCCGTGAATCATTTCCTGAAAGATATTCCAAAACTAAAGTCCCAGGAATATTATTGACAAATAATTTTAGAACTCCCAGGTCCAGGAGAAAATATTGTATGCAGCCAGAAACAGAGAGTATAGAAAATTCATGAATTAGAATATTAGAATGCTATCTCTTGTTCTGGTTCTATGTAACTTTGTTAAAGTCAATTAATAGGAATACAGAAGTTTAGGGATTAGGGTTGAAAGGAAGACTGATAGACATTGATGAATTTAAGAAGGAAATAAGAATAAATGGATGATGTTAGGTAACTGTTGCATTTATCTCTCAAGATCATTGACTTTTTTTGGCAATGATAAAAAAACTTTTTTTTTCTTTTTTAGTGAAAATGAATATTCACTGAAGTAAAAAGGGGAAGGTAGGGAAGTAAGGGTTGTCATCAGATGGAAGTTTCTTTTCTCAGGAGTTCAACATCACAAGACCAAAAAATATACTTTATACTGTAAATCTAGTGGGAGATTTTCATTGTCTAAACTTTATGATAAGCAATAAAAATGGTTAGAAGAAGAGGAGACATATACAAGGATAGACTCTGGATCTCTGTGATCCATCAATATGTGTATGATTTAACTAGCAATGATAAGATACTCAAAGTAAATTACATTTATCCTACTGTTTCTAAAATTGAAACCACATTATAATGGAGATAGTGGAAAAAATGAAATATGTAATACATATACAGATTAGGGGAAATCAGCAGAACTAAAAAATATTAATAAATACTTTTTTTCCTGTGGGAAAATTCTTTTAAAATTACTTTTATTAAAATATTTTATTTTTACATTGCTTCTCTTTCTCTGTATATTATTCCTTCTCCTCTTCCAAAGAACAAACCCATATAACAAAGGATTAGTATAAGAAAAAAGGATGAGAAAACAAATTCAACTGATCAAAGCATCAAAAATCAAAATTTAACAATATATCCAGTATGAAGAAGTTGTGGACCTTAAATCTTTATATAATAGTAGATAATAGGTTTCTTATTTCTTCTTTGAGGTTGTTTGATGTTGATGTTTCAACATTTATTTTAAATTGTTCTTTATACTTACATTGACATGGTCAGTTCTTATTTTGTTTTGCTAACTCTGATTATTTCACTTTGCATCAGGTTATGTAAATAAGTCTTTATGTTTCTCTGTGATTATTTTATTCATCTTTTCTTACAGTACAATAATATCCATTAATGTAAGTTGATTAGGCACTTTTAATGAATCAGCATTTGTTCTGTTTTTTTTTTTTTTCTACCAGAGTGATTTCTACTACTAGTTTGTCATCCTTGTCAACTTTCCTGTTGTAGAGTTGTTTTTATTTGTATTTGTATTATTGTAATTATTGGTGTTTTGGTATATTTTTCATATGATTGTTTATGCTGCTCCTCAATAGGTTTTGTTCAAATTATTTAAACAGATTTATTGGAAAGTGGATTTTAGGCTCATGTATTTTAAATAGTTGTATGTATATGTTAGATATGAGAAATTTGACTCAAAAAAGCCTGAGAAAATTGATACAAAAATTTTCCTAATCAATCATTTCCCTTTTAATCACAGATACATTAATATTGTTTGAGCAAAAGTTTCTTTTTAATTCCATGCAATCAATATCATCTATTTTTGTAATTGTACCCTTTCTTTGTTTCATACTTATATCTTATAAAGTTGTACAGTATATTAATCAATATTCAAATCACATATTCATTTTTAATTTGAGTGCTATAACATAAATATTTGGACTAAAACTGCTTTTTAAGATTAATTTTTCAGTTTTCACAACACTTTTTTTTCCTAAAGCACAGGTCTGACCATATCATACCTTACCTCATACAATAAATTCTAGTGACTCTCACTATTTGATCCTTTTCGATCAAATAGAAAAAGCCCTGTTTGGTATTCAAAGCCCCCTCTCTCATTTCCAATCATATCACATCCTATTCCCTATCATATAATTTTTGATTCAGCAACACTAGTTTCCTGGTTGTTCACAAATAAGACCCTCCATCTCTTGATTACAAACATTCTCTCAGTCCTTTATTCCTGGAATTCTCTCACTTCTCCATTCCTAATTTTGATCTGCCTGGCTTCTTCTGATTTTCTACTAAAACTGAATTACTTGAGGATGAAGGTATAGTTAAGATATTAATATCTCAAGAAATTAAATCTAACCTACTATGGAGTTTCAGATGCTGATTAATTTTTAATCATATTGCTTTAGTACTGATCAAATCATTCATTAGTTAAATAATCCACAAAGAATTATCAAATCATTCATTAGTTAAATAATCCACAAAGAATTCTTTGATCTTTTTTCCTCTTCTTGAAAAATCTCCTATAGAATTAATCATTTCCAAGCTCAGACTCTCAACAAATTCAATTTCTATCCTGTAATCTAATTTATATATGTGGCTATTACTACTTACATTAACTTATAATAGTTTCCTGATCTTCCATCTACTGGTTGTTTAACCTTTCTGAATTTCTGTTCACCCATTGGAAAAAATAGTAGTAATCTTGTATAAATGAAATCTTGCAAGAAATACTTGGAAAACCATAGAATGGGTATATATGCACAGAAACTTATAGATGTATACACACATAAATATATATCTTTAAACACAAGATTGAGAAGTTTAATAGGTTATACCAATAACTGGCTATCTAAAAAATGACATATTTCATCCACTTCATGTTTTCTACGTGAATGGTTTTATCAAAATTTTAAAAGATTTTCATTTTCTTTTAGGAATGAAATGTTCTCAGACAAAAAGTTCTACTTTTTTGTTATTGACAGTTTTTTGGGTTGTTGTTAGTGTTACATGGATAGCATTCAGAGAACTCTGGTCTACAAAAAAAATAAAATGAATTTCACTCAATTAGTGTAAGAAAAATATATTTCCCACCAGGTTGCACTCATCTGAAATATTCCATCATGTCCTAGAAATGTCTCGTTCTAGAATATCATTTCAGCCCTGGAACTCAAGGGATATCAGATATATCTATGATACCAAGACTTGACCCTGAATGAGAAGAAACCAGCATACTTCTCATACGTTCAGAAGTGTTGGGTTCAAGCAGATATTCTGTGGTGTCAGTTTTGAAAGAATTCAGGATTGGGTCATCTCCAAATTAAGTAAAGACATTTATTAAGATTAATTGAGAATCATGCACTCAGAGTGGGCTGTGTTCATTTTAGGAATTTACCAGGAGTTAGCAGACAAATAAAGTAAGACAAAGATATTTATGGAATCTCATTACATCACAAGATATGTAGATTTTGAGGTTACAGGAGAGTTTGCTAACATGGGGAGATCCTAAAGCCTTGATGGAATTGCTCATGTGGTTACCCAGATTTCATATAGAAAAGCTCATGTGGGTGGAGAATATTGATATATGGTAATGATCTTATAATTAGTCTGACTTCTAATAAGTTCACACAAAAGATAGCAAAGAAAGATAATGTGCAGATGTCATGTTAGAGGAAAGATAAAATAAAGTTTGATTCTTAATGTCCCAGTCTAAATCCTATTAGTACTTCCTTTTTAATGGTTGATTTCTATGATTTTTAAGGATATATTTAGACTTGAAGGATGACATAATCATAGACTGTTTTAGACCTGTATCTGTACCTATCAGCTGGTGATTATGGATTTCTGTGAGGTTTGGGTTGGGAAGGGGGCAAGTCTGGGCTGCAGTAAATAATCAGAATTTTATCAGAAACAGAAGTAGGGGGGAATTCCCTGATTATGGGTACCTACAGAATAGTGGAGTTCTTGATTGGGATTCTACAATATAGGGGAGAATGAGATTAGGATCTGATGCTAGAGGCTACATCACCCCATTCCCTAGAATTAGAGGCAATTACAGTAACAAGCTGCTATAATTTTTAAAAATGAGCAGGCAAAGAAAAAAGAACCCAACCATAGAAAGTTACTATGGGAATACAAAAGACTAGGGTTTATCTTCAGAAGATACTGAAATAAACAAACAAAGAAACAAAAAATCCTTCCATACTTCATAGGGTAACATCAAATGGTCACCTGACCAAAAAGAATTCATAGAAAAACTCAAGACTTTAAATATCAAAGAAGAGATTGAAAAACACTAAAAATTTTTTCAAGAAAAACAAGATTATGAGAAGAGTCAACCAAAAAGAAAAGGAGATACAAAATCTTAAGAAAGAAAATGACTTCTTGAAAACTAGATTTGGGCAAGGAGAATTCAATGAAGTTATGAGACCAAGAAATAATAAAACAAAATAGAAAGAAGGGAAAAAAGAAAATATGAGATAACTCATAAGAAAAACAAGTTATTTGGAGAACAGATCAAGATAATACATAAGAATAACTGTACTACATGAAAGAAATGAAAAAAATATCTTGTTACAATAATATAAAAAGTAATTAAATACATTTCTGGTGAAATGTTATAACAAGAAGACAAGGGAGAAATTTTTTTTAAAAATCCACTGATCACCACCTGAAAGAGATTCTATGAGGAAAACCTCTAAGAATAGCACAGCCAAATTGAAAAATTCCCAGGTCAAAGAGCAATAACAACAAAAAAAATCAATTTAAATATAGTGGGTGCACAATTGGAATCACGCAAAGCCTAGCAGTGGCTAGGTATGTATAAAAGTCTTTAAATCCTGAAAGAAACAAAGGATAGAGAAGGGGGGAAGAATAAAGGAGAGATTTTTAGAAGGAACTATACTCACATCAACTCAGTGTTAAAGAGAGAAGAACATATACATTTAGAAGGACATAAAAGTCTACTAAATTTCTAAAGAAACAAGAGGATGAGGGAATAGGATGGAGTGAGGCTATAGATGGGTATGTAAATTAATGTGACTGGGATAAACAGGGAACAACAGCTATAAAAGTCTTTTAAATTCAGATAGAAACAAGGGGCAAAGATTGGTGAAAGAAGATGAGTAAGGGACTCCTGCAAGGGAATAAGGTGAATCGATATGAATATAAGTTAACAAGTAGAAGTAAAACAAATGAGTCAGCAAGGATAGAAAATAAGAATCACACACAAAATAAAGATTAGGAGTAGAATTTATGTAAAAAAATAAGAGTAATACTCATAATCTCAGACAAAGTTAAAGCTAAAATAGATTCTCAAAAGAAAAACAGAGAATTATACTATGTCAGCATATTAATCAATATTGTTTTAGATGACGTAAACTAGACAGTATAAGGTTGGAATATTATTGTAGTGTAGAAAATGATCATCTGATGAATTTAGAAAAATATGGAAAGAATTGCATTTATAAAGGAAGATATTATCCACCTTCAGAACAACAAAGGATAAACAAGCATAGTTTAATCTTACATACAGATGCCTGTATATGAATGTATATGTGTGCAAATATACATATGTATGTTGGTGTGTATATCTATATATAATATATGCTGTGTATGTATGCATGTACATGTATATGTGCATTTGTATGTTTATGTATATATCCATGCTTAATTGTAACCTTTAGGGAGAAAGGTGGAGGGAGAAGAAAATAAAAAGTTCACAGCAGAAAACAAAAGAAAAATTACAAATAAGCAAAGAAAAAATGGACAGCTACGAACATAAAGTATAGTATTTATTAGATAGAATTTATTGAAATGGAAATTTATTGCTTCATATTTGGATTCCTCTCATGTGCTGCTGTGGACATTGCAAATTCCCCCCTTCTATTTTGTATTTTTAAGTTTTAAATACATAAAAATTAATTGATTAAATAATACTTCAAATTGAATTCTGGAGTTAACAAAGCCCCCCAAAAATTAAAAGCCATTCTTCCAGTGAAAAAAAATTTTTTAAGGTCTAAGGAAAGACCTCTGTCAGGAAGTTAGAGGGGAAACCCATAGCCCATATAAATGAAACACCAGTGATGGGACTAGGTACCAGTGACAGAACCACCTTTAGAACCTCTTAAATTAGAAAAGATCACATAACTTTGGAAGCACCAAAAACTTCCAAGCCACCCAAACTGGCTTTGAAAAAAACAGTGAGAAAAAATGCCTGAAGCTTAAAATAAAATCCCACCTGAGCCCAAACCAAGAACATAGCCCAACATTAACATGAAGTTCCAAAATAAGAAAAAGAATGAAAAAATAATGAGTAAATGAGCCAAAAAAAACAAAAACAAAAACAACAACAACAAAAAGTGACCATAAAAATCCATTAAGGTGACAGAGAAGAGCAAGAAATAAATTCAGAAAAAAAGAAGTCAAAATAGCTACAAACCCTTAAAAAAAGCAAATTGTCAACTAAGTTATCAATATAATCTCAAAAGAATAGAAAAACAATTCTATAAATCAGATAAGTATTGTAGAAGAAAAATTACATAAATGAATTAAAACAAAGGAAGAAAGTTTTTTTTTGTTTTTTTTTATTTTATTTTATTTTATTTTTTTAAAGCTTTTTATTTGTATGACATGTATATGGGTAGTTTCCCAACATTGATCTTTACACAGCTTTCCATTACAAATTTTACCCCCAGTCCCCTCCCCTCCCCTAGATGGCAGGAAGTCCACTACATATTAATAATGTTGAAATGCTTGAGAAGTTATGCAAGAAAAATCCTATCTACAAGGAAAAAAAAAGAATCAGAGAAAGGCAACACAATGCAAGCAAATGTCAATAGAGATCATGAAAATGTTACGTTGTGGTCCATATTTCATATCCCTCTCTCTGGGTGTATATGGTTTTCTTCATTGAACAATTTAAACTGGTTTGAGACAATTCTTTGTTGCAGAGAGCCATGTCCATCAAAAGTGATCATCATGTAATACTGTTGTTGCCGTGTATGATGATCTCCTGGTTCTGCTCGTTTCACTCAGCATGAGTTCATGCAAGTCCCTCCAGGCCTCTCTGAAATCATCCTGCTGGTCATTTCTTACAGAGCAATAATATTCCATAACATTCATATACCATAATTTATTCAGCCACTCTCCAATTGATGGGCATCCCTTCAGTTTCCAGTTTCTAGCCACTACAAAAAGGGCTGCCACAAACATTCTTGCACAGGTGGGTCCCTTTCCCTCCTCTAAGATCTCTTTGGGATATAAGCCCAGTAGAAACACTGCTGGGTCAAAGGGTATGCACAGTTTGACAACTTTGTGAGCATAGCTCCAAATTGCTCTCCAGAATGGTTGGATCCGTTCACAGTTCCACCAACAATGTATTAGTGTCCCAGTTTTCCCACATCCCCTCCAACATTCATCGTTATCTTTTCCTGTCATTTTAGCCAATCTGACAGGGGTGTAGTGGTACCTCAGAGTTGTCTTAATTTGCATTTCTCTGATCAA
>JAJPUD010003095.1:203970-237798 GCA_023553655.1 Myrmecobius fasciatus | reverse complement strand
AAAAAAAAAAAAAAAAAACGGCTGAAACGGCCGGCTGAAGATTTTGCCCTGAGGCGCTTCGGCGAATTAATTTAAGGTGCTGGGCCGGTGGGGGTTAGGAGTAAGCCCGAATTAGTCCTTAAACAAGGCAAGTTTGCCAGAACACCTGCCCCCAATCAGGGCAGAGTGTCCGGAGTGCCTCAGATAGACTCCAGGTGTTTGGAATTTGGAGTTTGGAGTTTTTTTGCCCGTCTGAGCTGAGCTGAGCTGAGCTGAGTCCCACCCTCACTCACTTCCGGCCTCCACCAGAGTTCTCTGACACCAAAGTCCTCTGTTTATCCCTCTGTCCTAGCTAGACAAACCTGATGTGAACTTTTCAGAGATATCTGCAAGCAGTATCCAAATATTTCCTGATTCGTTGACTTGAAGATCAGTTCAGAGGCTTATTTTATTGTTGATTTGAGAGAAGTTTGGAGGAGGAAGCAGAGAGTCACCCTTTCACTACCCCATCTTGGCTCTGCCCCCAAAGGAAGAAAGTTTAAAAGTCACAAAAACAGCTTAATAAAAGAGGCACAAAAATGTTACACAAAATAACATCTAAAAATGAAATAAATCAAATAGAAAAGGAGGTATAAAAATTCAGTGATGAATTTTTTTTTAAATGAAGCCAGAATCCTACAATATGTTGTTTACAAGAGACGCATCTAAAACATAGAGATACATACAGAGTGAAGGTAAATGGCTAGTGCAGAATCAATTATGCTTCAGATGAACAAAAAAAAGCAGGGGTAGCAAGCCTACTCTCAGATCAAGTAAAATCAAAGATAGATCTAATTAAAAGACATAAGGAAGGAAACTATATTTTACTAAAGGGTACCATAGATAATGAAGCAATTTCAATACCAAATATATATACACCAAGTGGTTTAGGGTCCAAATTGCTAGAGGAGAACTTAAGAGAGATGCAAGAAATAGACAGCAAAACTATACAAGTGAAGGATCTCAACCTTACTCTTTCAGAATTAGATAAATAAAACCACAAAATAAGAAAGAAGTTATGGAGGTAAATAAAATATTAGAAAAGTTAGGTATGATAGATCTTCGGAGAAAATTGTATGGAGACAGAAGGGAGTTTACTTTTTTCTCAGTGATTCATGGATCTTATCCAAAAACTGACCATGTGTTAGGGAATAAAAACTTCAAAATCAAATTCAGAAAGGTAGAAATAGTAAATGCAACCTTTTCAGATCACAATGAAATAAAAATTACATGTAATATAAGGCCAAGAGAAAATAGAGCAAAAGTTAATTGGAAATTAAATAACCTAATTTTAAAGAATGAATGGGTGAAAGAGCAAACCATAGACACAATCAATAATTTCATCCAGGAGAATGACAATAATGAGACAACATACCAAAATTTGTGAGATACAGCCAAAGTGGTTATAAGGGGTAATTTTATATCTCTAAATGCTTACTTGCATAAAATAGAAAGAGAAGATCAACGAATTGGGCTTACTATTTAAAAAAAAAACCTAGAAAAAGAGCAAATTAAAAACTCTTAATTAAATACCAAATTTGAAATTCTGAAAATAAAAGGGGAGATTAATAAAATTGAAAATAAGAAAACTATTGAATTAATAAATAAAACTAAGAGTTGGTTTTATGAAAAATCCAACAAAATAGATAAGCCTTTAGTTAATTTGATAAGAAAAAGGAAAGAGGAAAATAAAATTGTTAGTCTCAAAAATGACAAGGGAGAACTTTCCACCAATGAAGAGGAAATTAGAGCAATAAGTAGGAGTTACTTTGCTCAACTTTATGCCAATAAATTTGATAATCTAAATGAAATGGAGGAATATCTATAAAAATATAGATTGCCCAGGTTAACAGAAGAGGAAATAATTTATTTAAATAGCCCTATCTTAGAAAAAGAAATAGAACAAGCTATTAATCAATTCCCCAAGAAAAAAATCTCCAGGGCCAGATGGATTTGCATGTGAATTCTACCAAACATTCAAAGAACAATTAATTCCAATACTATATAAACTATTTGAAAAAATAGGGAAAGAAGGTGTGCTACCAAATTCCTTCTATGATACAGATATGGTTCTGATAACTAAACCAGGTGGGGTGAAAACAAGAAAGAAAACTATAGACCATTTTTTCTAATGAACATTGATGCAAAAATCTTAAATAAGATATTAGCAATGAAATTACAGAAAGTGATTCCCAAGATAATATACTATGACCAACTAGGAACTATACCAGGAATGTAGGGCTGGTTCAATATTAGGAAAACTATCAGCATAATCTATTAATAATCAAATTCACAAAAATAATGTGATTATCTCAATAGATGCAGAAAAAGCATTCGATAAAATCCGACACCCATTCCTATTAAAAACACTAGAGAGTATAGGAATAAAGGGGCTTTTCCTTAAAATATTCAGTAGCATCTACTTCAAACCATCAGCTAGTACCATATGTAATGAAGAAAAACTAGAACCATTCCCAATACGATCAAGAGTGAAACAAGGCTGCCTGCCCACTGTCACCAATACTATTTAATATTGTATTAGAAATGTTAGGTTTGGCAATAAGAGAAAAAAAAAGAGATTAAAGGAATTAGAGTAGGTAATAAGGAAATCAAATTATCACTCTCTGTAGATGATATGATGGTATACTTAGAGAACTCTAGAGACTCAACTAAAACACTACTAGAAACAATTCACAACTTTAGCAAAATTGCAGGATACAAAATAAATCCACATAAATCAGCAGCATTTTTATATATTACCAACAAAGTTCAGCAGTAAGAGATACAAAAAGAAATTCCATTCAAAATAACTGTTAATAGTATAAAATATTGGGGAATCTATCTGCCAAGGAAAAGTCAGGAACTATACAAACTAAACTATAAAATACTTTCCACACAAATAAAGTCAGATTTAATCAATTGGAAAAACATCAAGTGCTCATGGGTAAGCCAAGTGAATATAATAAAAATAATAATACTACCCAAATTAATTTGCTTATTTAGTGTGATACCAATCAAACTCCCAAAAATTATTTTACAATTCTAGGAAAAATAGTAGCAAAGTTCGTTTGGAAAAACAAAAGATCAAGAATCTCAAGGGAAATATTGAAACAAACAAACAAACAAAAAAAGGCTAATGAAGGTGGCCTTGATGTACCAGATCTAAAACTATATTATAAAGCAGTAGTCATCAAAACCATTTGGTACTGGCTAAGAAATAGAGTACTCAATTAGTAGAATAGGATACGATCACAAGACAAAATAGGCAATAACTATAGCAATCTAGTGTTTGATAAACCCAAAGACCCCAACTTTAGGGATAACTACTCACTATTTGACAAAAACTGCTGGGAAAATTGGAAACTAGTATAGAAGAAATTAGGGCTTGGCTCACACCTAACACCACATACCAAGATAAGATCTAAATGGGTTCATGATTTAGATATAAAGAATGATATTATAAGCAAATTAGAGGAACATAGTATAGTTTACCTCTCAGACCTGTGGAGAAGGAAAGAATTTGTGTCCAAAAAAGAAATGGAACTCTTAATTGAACACCACATAGATAATTTTGACTATATTAAGTTAAAAAGTTTTTGTACAAACAAATCTAATGCAAACAAGATTAGGAGGGGAAGCAATAAATTGGGAAATCATCTTTACATTTAAGGGTTCTGATAAAGGCCTCATTTCTAAAATATATAGAGAATTGTGTCATATTTATAAGAATTCAAGCCACTTTCCAATCGATAAATGGTCAAAGGATATAAAGAGATAATTTTCAGATGAAGAAATTAAAACTATTTCTAGTCAAATGAAAAGGTGCTCAAAATCACTATTGATCAGAGGTATGCAAATTAAGACAACTCTGAGATACCACTACACACCTGTCAGATTAGCTAAGATGACAGGAAAAGATAATGATGAATGTTGGAGGGGATGTGGGAAAATTGGGACACTGATACATTGTTGGTGGGACTGTGAACGGATCCAGCCATTCTGGAGAGCAATTTGGAGCTATGCTCAAAAAGTTATCAAACTGTGCATACCCTTTGACCCAGCAATGTTTCTATTGGGCTTATATCCCAAAGAGGTCTTAGAGGAGGGAAAGAGACCCACATGTGCAAGAATGTTTGTGGCAGCCCTTTTTGTAGTGGCTAGAAACTGGAAACTGAATAAATGCCCTTCAATTGGAGAATGGCTGAATAAATTATGGTATATGAATATTATGGAATATTATTGTTCTGTAAGAAATGACCAGCAAGATGATTTTAGAGAGGCCTGGAGAGACTTACATGAACTGATGCTGAGTGAAATGAGCAGAATCAGGAGATCATTATACACGGCAACAACAGTACTATATAACGATCAATTCTGATGGACATGGCTCTCTTCAACAATGAAATGTTTCAAACCAGTTCCAATTGTTCACTGAAGAAAGCCATATACACCCAGAGAGAGGGATGTGAAATGTGGACCACAACATAACATTCTCATACTCCTTGATTGATGTTTGCTTACATTGTGTTTCCTTTATCTGATATATTTTTTGTGTAGATGGGATTTTTCTTACACAACAATGATAGGTTTGGAGATGTGTATACATATATTCGATTTGCCAATGTTTTGACATTATTGACATGTAGTGGATGTCCTGCCATCTGGGGTAGGGGTGGGGAGTTGGGGGGAAAAATTTGTAACAGAAAGCTATGCAAGGGTTATTGTTGAAGAATTACCCACACATACGTTATGCAAATAAAATTTAAAAAAAGAAAATACAACAAAAAGCAATAGGTACATATTAAAGAAACAGATTCAGTGTTATGGAATATTATTGTTCTATAAGAAACAACCATTCTGGAGAGCAATTTGGAAATATGCTCAAAAAGTTATCAAACTCTGCATATCTTTTGACCAAGCAGTGTTTCTCTTGAGCTTGTATCCCCAGATATCTTAGAGGAGGGAAAGGGACCCACATGTGCAAGAATGTTTGTGGCAGCCCTTTTTGTAGTGGCTAGAAACTGAAACCTGAATGGATACCCATCAATTGGAGAATGGCTGAATAAATTATGGTATATCAATGTCATGGAATCTTATTTTTTTGTAATAAACGGCCAGCAGGATGTTGGAGAGGCCTGCAGAGACTTGCATGAATTAATGTTGAGTGAAATGAGCAGAACCAGGAGATCATTATACATGGCAACAAGACTATATGATGATCAGTTCTGAAGGATGTGGCTCTCTTCAACACTGAAATGTTTCAAACCAGTTCCAATTGTTCAGTGATGAAGAAAGCCATATGGACCACAACATAACATTTTCATGCTCTCTATTGATATTTGCTTGCATTATGTTTCCCTTCTCAGATTATTTTTTCTTTTAGATTCGACTTTTCTTGCACAGCAACATAACTGTAAAAATATGTATACACATATTTGATTTGTCAAGTATTTTAACATAACTAACATGTAGTAGGCTTCCTGCCATTTAGAGGAGGGGTGGGGAATAGGGTGAAAACATTTGTAGCAGAAAGCTTTGCAAGGGTAAATGTTGAAAAATTACCCATACATATGTTTTGCAAATAAAAAGCTTTAATAAAATTTTAAAAAGAAATGATTGTATCTGAATACTTGAAGCATACTTTTTTCGACTTCCTTTTTCTTAAGTTTTTTTTTTTTATGTTTATTTTTTAGGGCTATTAGTTTTCTTTCACGACATTATTTTTACATAAATGTTTTGGAGAATTTTACATGTGTTTTTTCAATGAATTGAGGGATGTTGAAGGGCTAAGTGAGAGAATCTGAAATTCATAGTTTTAAAAACAAATGTAAAAAAACTGTATTACATATAAGTAAAAAAATTACAATATACATACATATAAATTATTTTAAAAAGAGAAAATTATAGAAACCTTTCCTACTGAATGTCAATGCAAATTTTTTAAAAATTTATTTTATTTCAGCAGTATATCACATAGATCATACACTATGACCTGGTGGAATTTACAGAAATGTAAGGCTGGTGCAATATTATGAAATCTATCTACATCACTGACTATCTCTGTTAAGGACCACACCTAAGTGCAAAACCCAGAAAGCTTGTAAAGAGTTAAAAGGGACTGTACCATTAAGGGGCAGAGTGGTTCTCTGAAGCCCCCACAGTTGTGAATCATAACACACTTGAAGGAATTGCAAATCACCCTTTACTGATGCAAATGTTGCTTATGAATTGGGAATGAAATAACTTGGAGGCAGAAGGAAAGATGAGAGAGGTCAGAGAATGCAATTGCCTCTCAGTTTCCTTGTATTGTTATCCTCTGGCATGAAGAAATGTTGCTGGTCAAAATTAGATCCCCAGCAGCCACTAGCTAGTGACTCCTATAACACCCAGCAGCTATTAGCAGATTGCTCCCTTAACATATCTCAAAAACAAAAGAAAGTCAAATGATTATATCAGCAGATGCAGAAAAAGCCTTTTAGAAAATGTCACACTCCATTCTACTATAAACACTAGGAATCAGAGGAATTTATGGTGGCTTTCTTAAAATGATAAGTTGTAACTAAATAAAACCAAGACAAACATTATTTATTATGGGGGTAAACTTGAAGCTTTCTCACTAAGATCAAAAGTGAAGTAAAGTTGTCCATAATCACAATTATTATTTAGTAATATATTAGACACACTACATCAATAAGACAAGAAAATAATTGAAGAGGGGAAAAAGTAATGAAGAAACATAACTATCACTCTTTGCAGATGATGCTATACTCAGACAACCCTACAGAATCAACTAAAAACTAATTGAAACAATTAACAATTTGAGCAACATTGCAGTACATAAAATAAATTTACATAAATCATCAACATTTTTATATACTACTAACAAGTTAAACCCTATATCAAGAAGTAGAAAAAGAAATTCCATTTGAGACATAAAGGCAAACCCATGAAGTGTATGAATACAATTGTAAAACTTTTCTTTCATATAAATAAAGACAGAGCTAAACAATTTTTGCATGTGCTCAAGGGTAATATGAGCCAATATGATAATACATAATATAATGTAATATATGATATGACATGACATGATATGATGAAATACAATATAACAAAGCATAGCAATAAAACATAACAATATAAGATTAGATACGATATAATATAATTCTACCTGTCATTTTATCTAAACTACAAAAGAATTATTTAATAGAGCTACTAAAGTATGTAACAATTCATCTGGAGGAAAATAAAAAGATAAAGAATATCAAAAGAATCAGCTTTTTAAATGCTAAGAAAAGCATTCTAGAAGTTTGATGTTTCAAATTATATTACAAAGTGGTGACCATCAAAATAATCTGGTACTTGCTAAGAAATATAGTGGGTCAGTGGAATAGATTAGGTAAATAGCATACAGTAATAAAATAGCACAGTTATTTAGTATTTGGTAAACCCAAAGATCCAACTTTTGAGGTAAGAATTCAACATTTGACAAAAATTTTAGGGAGATGTAAAAAAAGTTTGGCAGAAATGAGGCATACCATCTCATACTGTATACAAAGATAAAATCAAAATGAATTAATGATTTAGACATAAAGAGTGATATCCTGCATAAATTAGTGGAGTGTGGAAAATGTATCTTTAGATGTAGGGATAAGGGAAGACTTATGACCAAACAAAAGATAGAAGGGAGTATAGGAAGTTAAAAAATAAATTCAATTACATGTAGCTTAGAAGCTTTTTCATGAACAAAACTAATCAAAAAAAAAATAGAAGGAAAACAGGAAACTGAGAAAGGGGGAATTTATGTTTCTCAGATAAAGACCTAATTTCTCAAATCTGCAGGGAACTGAGCCAAATTTATAAAATAAGAACCATTCCCCAGTTGATAAGTGGTCAGAATATATGAACAGCCAATTTTTAGAAAAATATATTAAAGCTATCAATACTCATATTAAAGAAAGTGCCAAATCACTATTGTTTAGAAAAATGCAAATTAAAATAACTCTGAGATATCAGCCTCACCTCTCAGATTTATATAATAGAAAAAGAAAATGACAAATGTTCAAGGAGATATGGAGAAATCTGAAAACGTATACACTGCTTGTGAAGCAATGAATTAATCCAACCATTATGGAGAACAATTTGGAATAATTTCTAAATGGTGCTAACTTTGCAATGACATGGATTTGTTAACTGTAAAATTTTACTCAAAGTTTTGAGGTTATTTGTATATCTTACTATGGTAATTCTAAAGTATTAAGATAAAAGCTATTCTATCACCATCCAAAAAACACACCTAAAAAAATAAGACCTCAAAATCCTGACCCCCAGCATTCTTCCATCTCCTAAGGAAGGATCCATGATATTCTAAGTGTTCACAACACTAATCCATGGTTATTTGATTTTACTCTCTGTGACTCTGGCCTTCCCCATTCTCTTCTCCATGTTGCCTGCCTTCCTCTACTACCCCATTCCCAATCTTAATCTGTCTGTTTCTATATTCTTACTGCCCTTTGTGCCATTTGTCCCTATATTTTGTTTGCTTTATTAAAATATGATCATATTGTTTATAATAAAATGCAGCCTACTTGCCATTCAGTGGTGTCTGATTCTATGTGAATTCTATTTCTTGGCAAAGATATTGGAGTGATTTGCTCTTTCTTTCTCCATTGTATCCTCATTTTGCAAATGGGGTTAAGTGATTTGCTCAGAACTACACATCTATTAAGTTCTAAGGTCAGATTTGAATGTGAATTTTCTGAACTCCAGATCTGGAACATCATTCCCTGCACCACCTTGCAACCTACTTACTTCCATGTTTTTCCAGGGACCTTTGGGTCACTTGTATTTGTGATTCATAAATCGTGGTGGTTCATCCATCTTCATAAAATGTAAGCTCCAAAAGGGCATGAATGGTTTAATTTTTTATTAATATCCCTGTGCCTTGTAAAAAGTAAAGATGTAATATATGCTTAAAAAATAAAACAGCCTCACTTTCCTTTGTAATCACGATCATTTTTAGTGAGTGCCCAAAGAATTTGTTGTGCTTTCCCCTTTAATAATTTGTAGAATAATTAGCATTCCTCCCTCTTTTTATAATTCAATATAATAGGGCTACAGAACATAAAGTAGGAATAAACCAAGAATTAGAAAATGGGTTCTCATCAATTTCCTTATATTTCTTTAGTAACTTATAATTGATTAATCATCAAAAATATATATGATCTTGTATATTTAGATTTCCAACCTGTATTATCTCTTGGATGAAATGTGCTCCTTAAATTCATTATCTCTGTTCTGAAGAAAGCCTTTTCTTTTTAATTACTTGGGCAGTTTTGGGTGAGTTCAAATTAGAAAGATGCACTCATCGTAAGACATATCTGAACCTCTGGAGTTGTTAAAGTATTAATCCTGATTCCAGGAGAAACATTAAACCATAAATAAATGACCTGACTTTTTGTTGACTCAATATCAAGATGGACAGATTTTTCAAGTTCACAGGATCCAAAAGAGGACTGACAAAAGTAGAGTCATGTTTGTTTTGGCATTTTCATTAATGAACAATCAATGATGACTTTCATCTTTTCCCAATTAGATCCTGTTTACACATTTCAGCTAATACTTATTGTTGATTTTCAGATTCAGTGACTCTACTGTTGATGGTGTTATTTTTCCAGCTTTACTTCCTACCACAAATGAGATTTTTAGTAATAGTTGTCAGTATTAATTAAGCAATTTGCCAGATGCTGGACAGAGCATGTCAAGGATGTAATCTTTCCTCTCACAGACCATTCTGTTTTCTATGTTTAAAAATAAATTTCAAGATGTAATTTTTAACTCAATTCCTTACTAATAGGCATAAGTATTTTCATGGCCTGATAGAGACAAGGTATTATTCCTTATATTTTGTTCAGCATTAAACCCAAAATGAAAGTGCAGGTGACAACATTTAATAGAACAATAAAGAAAAGTGCAATCATTTAAATAATGTGTCTAATAGTTATGATGAGAAATTTCAAATGGGCTACCATTTGTTAAGAACCAAGCTCATTAATACTCAGGTAAGGAAATTCTTTTTTTTCCCCTCAGGCAATTGGGGTTAAGTGACTTGCCCAGGGTCACACAGCTAGGAAGTGTTGTGTGAGACCAGATTTGAACTCAGGTCCTCCTGACTTCAGGGCTTGTGCTCTATCCACTGTGCCACCTAACTGCCCCAGAAAATTCTTACTAATTAAATTTATTCAAGTTGGTAGTCAGGGAAACTATTACTCTTGTTCCTTTTTTGAGCATTTTTATATTCAAAAATGCTTTTTGAATATTTAACAAATGATTATCAATATTTGCCAAATATCTATTATGTATAATGTACTTTACTAAGTAAAAAAAGAATGTAAAAATAAAAACAAAACATAGTGCCTGATTTCATATATCTTACATACAAAGAGAAATATAATTAAAAAATGAAGGTATGAAGAATTTATATTAAAAGTTTTTAATTGTATATATCACTTCATAGAGAAGGTGGCATTTAAGTTAGCCCTTGGAAGACAGGTAATATTACCACAGGTAAAGATTAAAAGCTAGAGTTAGGTATGAAAGGCATTCCATATTGAGGGAAAAGTTTGGACAAAAACAGAGAGCCAAAAAAGCAGTAGATAGTTATTACTATTACTCCAGTTTGTCAGAAGCAGAGAGAACTTGAGAAAGAATAGCATTGTAGAAAGCAAATTTGGATAGACAGAGTAGAATATCCTTTATACCAGTCTAACATGTTTCAGACTTTTAAAATAGATCCAGAGAATCTTTGAAAAAAATTACTAAGGGACATAACCATATTTATGAATTAGGAAGATTAACCTAGTTGTGAGGTGTTAGATAGCTTAGAGGACTTCAGAAAGACTGGAAGATGGGAGTTAAAAACCTCTGCCATAATCAATCTTAGCTTATCCATTTCTGTCAATTTTCTGTTGTAAAAACTTTTAGGATGTAGAAACATGTACTTTTTAAAGAAAGTCAATGGAGGGAAAAGATCTAGTACGTTCTCTTCTGGGACTGAGACATCAAGAAAACAAAAGAGAAAGGCCAATAACTACAGAGAGTACCTGTTTACCATGTGTTAGCAACACTGAAGGAGATAAGTCAGCTATTTCTCACCTAACTGCTTATATTGGCTTTCTAAAAAGAATTTTGTTTAATGGTCTTTTAACCCTTGAAATGGAGGGTGGAAGTAGAAGAAGAGATTCTGTATTTAGAACATCAAACCTCTTAAAAAGACAATAGAGAAGTGGATCAAATGACTTTACTATACGCATCAGTGGAAATTTATTCTGGCTAATTTTCATGTATAACATTTATATGAAAGTGTAGAAATATGGTTTTCATAGTAAACAATATGAATATTATAATTATTTGGCATTTATATAGTGCTTTTCCTCTAAGGAGCTTGAGGCACTTTACAAAATCTGACAATTATCCTTACAACACCATACAATAGCAGGTATGATGCTTTATAATAATGGAATTGGGTGAAATAAAAACAAATGTAAATTCCTGGTGGAATTTATACAAAAATATGACTATTATTTTCTCCCCACTATTATAACCTACTCAGCTTTCACAAAAGGAACTCAAATATAATATCTACATATATTATAGCATAAAGGGAAAACAAACCTCAGATGAATGGAGACACACACACACACACACACACACACACACACACACACCTTTTAGAACATTTCCAGAAACTTTCCAATACAATTGTAAAAGCATAACTTTGTAAGTAGAAATTGGAAGCATTCAAAATTTTCATCTCTAATTATTCTCACTACAACTCTAGGAGATAGGTGCTTTTTTCTTATACTTTATAAAAGAGGAAAATGCTACCCACAAACAATCATTTTATATATATATGTATGTATATATATTTTTTACCTTTGACATAAGTAATGGCAAAGAATCAATTCTCAGTTGATCAAATCTGAAAACTAATTACCACCATTATTGTCTTATTTGCTAAATCTACTTTATTCTATTTCTTTCTTATGAAGGAGAGAAAGCTCTTTGAAATGAAAATATGTAAATTATGTAAAACTCTCCTGATCCAGAGAAAGTTTGTGAGAGGGAAACTAGAATGTAGTGGATAGAGGGATAGTATTACCAGGATCTTGTCTGAAAAATATTTGTGATCCAGGAGAAAGCATTTAATCTCTCAATACTACAGGTGATACTCTAAAGATATATTTCATAACAGTTGTCAATTGAGTAAGTGTGTGTGTGGGAGTTTCTGTACTGGAATTTCTACATATAGGTAAAATGGGGATTCCAGTCTGAACGAAATTTAAAAAAAAATTGTTGGTTTGGCACTTTGCATCTGCCTAAAGATGAATTTTATATTTCAAACATGAATAGGGTTAGAGGAAGACATGAAACAGATATAAAGATAGGGAAACTAGGCAGAATGCTAGCTCCTCCTTATTTGTTCTTTATTGTTTTGCTAAAACCTTTTCTTTATTATTTTGCTGAAAATTAATTATCAAAATATTAGCATTCCCCCATTCAAAGGTAAGAATATTTCAAAGTCAGTTATAAAATAAATATGTTAGCCATTGTTTTGGATTATTTGTCATTATCTCTGATAAGCCATAGCAGAATATAAGTGTATTTGGAGGTAGGGGATAATTGTATCAATATAAATTTCTGTATCTCTACACATGTATTTATTTATATGTTTTCTTCTGCATGTAAATCAAGGTTTTTAACCAATAGCATTATTAAAAATTCACCTCAAAAACAATAAAAGAATGCCAACACAAAAAAAGACATTTAGAAATATGATGTAGTAATTCTATTTTTTTTTTTTTTTTTGCTGAGGCAATTGAGGTTAAATGACTTACACAGCTAGGAAATGTTAAGTGTCTAAGACCAGATTTGAACTCAGGTCCTCCTGACTTTAGAGCTGGTGCTCTATCCACTGTGCCACCTAGCTGCCCCTGTAGTAATTCTTTTAAATACTTTAGTAATTATTTTGTTTGAACCACTGTATTCAGTTCCCAAGGAATCTTACAGCAACCTACTAAAATGCAGCATTAATAACATTATGCTAAGTAGACTGGCAGTAGGCCAGAAAATTTCAAGGATAAATATATGAAACCCCCTTGCCTCAGATTTAGTTTGCATTGCATAAATAACTATATAGATCATTCAGCCCAGATAAGAGGTTAAACCAGAATATACTGAGCCACTAAAATTAAGAGTCTGTCTCCAGTTTCCTCTAAATCTTTTCCAAAGCTTCAAACCAAAGCATAAAATTTCACTCAAATATTATTCTACAACCCAGGAACTTTAATTTTGGCCTCTATCTGCTTTTCTCCTCACAAATTTGAAAAATTCATTTTAACTATCTTAATAATCATATTGATGTAATAAGGACTCTATGATCTTTGTGGAGGGTGGGCCACCTGGCCTGGGAAAATTCCTAAAAATGATCCCCTTCCTCCTACCTGATTCCCATGGGAATCTCCCACCTCCAATTAATCTGGGAATCACTGTGGTCTGGGAAACAATCACTACCCTTTATTGATTTGAAAATTAGCCCCATGATTCTCCCTATCCCCAAACCATAGAAGGCTAATAAAAGGGAAGATTCTGTACCCAAATCTTTGCTAATTCCTATTTGGAACTGGCCTGCTGCGTAGCTTCTCAGTGTAATAAACCCATTTTTTTTTTGCCAAAAAAACCTCACCTGGAGATTGGGACTGTGAATTCTTTTGCAAAAACCTGAGACACCAGCCTAGGGACCCTACTGCTGTTAGGGTATCTCTCACTCCTCAAGGATATGATAGATTTCTGAAAATCTATTGTGTTTACTATCTTAACGAAGATTTTAACAGAAAAAAAATCTTAAAACCCCTTAAGTTTCATTGGGAAAAGTTCAATCACTTTATTCTAATGAGTATTTTTTGAATATCATAATCAATGGACTTCAGGTTACATTTTTCCAGATACGTTAAAAAAAACAGCCAACCAACCAATCAAAGAAACAAACTTTTTTTTAACCCCTTCCTTGTTATTATTCAGGAAATGTTAAGACTACTGCCTAATATTTATACAACACTTTAAGGTTTATGATACAATAATAAAAAGTTTTGTCATATTATTTAGTACTTGTATTGTCTGATTCAATCATCATATCACAACATCTCTGCAAGATAGGTGCTGTTAGTAATCCCATTTTATAGATGAAGCAACTAGGTATCAGAGAGATTAAATACCTTACTTAGGAGTGCTTATAACAGGATTTGAACTCAGGTTTTCTAGACATCACTTCCAGTACTTTATTTACCATGCCATTTAGAGAAGTTCAGGTGATTTTTCTTTTCCTCAGAGAAATTAAAATAAGCTCATTTAAATTGAAAAACATGTATATAATTAGCAATTTTTCTGGGTAAAGCACTTTGCTAGGTGCCAGGTAAGTGACAAAAATAATTATAATATCATTGTGCAGTGGAGATTACTATATGTGGTGGCAACACAGAGCACCTATGTATGTCTTTAATTTTTTAAATTTTTTTTCTGAGGCAATTGCAGTTAAGTGACTTGCCCAGGGTCACACAGCTAAGAAGTATTCTGTCTCAGGTCACATTTGAACTCAGGTTTTCCTGACTTCATGGATGATCTATCCACTGAGCCACCTAGCTGCCCCACCCATGTATGTCTTTAAAAGAACACAGACATAGTGGAGAAATTGAGCTCTCAGATTTCTATAGACCCTTATTTTATTAAGAAAATAGTGAAAAGCAATTGGAGCAGACAGAATTAATGATTTCCAAGCTACTGATAGCCAAATCACAATGTTGGCTTTTTTTCTCTTTTAAACTACTCTAATATAGGGTTAATTTTAAAAAATATGGAAATGATTGAGAAGCTCAGCTTTTACAAAAATACTCCAATAATGGAAACTGTGAATGCTCTCCATTCTGGAGAGCAATTGAGATCTATGCTCAAAAAGTTATCAAACTGTGTATACCTTTGACCCAGCAGTGTTTCTACTGGGCCTATATCCCAAAGAGATCTTAAAGGAGGGAAAGGGACCCACATGTACAAAAAATGTTTGTGGCAGCCCTTTTTGTAGTGTCAAGAAACTGGAAACTGAAAGGATGCCCATCAATTGGAGAATGGCTGAATAATTTATGGTATATGAATGTTATGGAATGTCATTGTTCTATAAGAAATGACCAGCAGGATGATTTCAGAGAGGCCTGGAGAAACTTGCATAAACTGATGCTGAGTGAAATCAGCAGAACCAGGAGAACATTATGCACAACAACAAGACTATACAATGATCGTTCTGATGGACATGGTTCTCTTCAACAATGATGTGTTTCAAACCAGTTCCTATTGTTCAATGGTGAAAATAGTCATATACATCCAGAGAGAGGCCTGAGGGAACTGAGTGTGGACCACAACACAGCATTTGAACGCTTTCTGTGAATATTTCCTTGCATTTTGTTTTCCTTCTTAGGTTTTTTTTTTCTCTCTTTCTAGATCTGATGTTTTTTTTTTTTTGTGCAGTAAGATAACTGTATAGATATATATACATATATTGGATTTGTCATATAATTTAAAATATTTAGCATGTATTAGATTACCTGTCATCTAGGGGTGGGGGGTAGGGGAAAGGAGGGGAAAAGCTTGGAACGAAAAAAAAAAGTTTTGCAAAGGTCAATGTAGAAAAATCACTCATATGTTCTGTAAATTAAAAGCTTTTAATAAAAAAAATACTCCAATAATGGTCTAAAAATGGTTACCAGGTCAAATAGTTACCAAGAAATCCAAACAGAAACATCAGTGTGCTCATTCATTCAGCCCAGAGATATCTCCAGAAGAGAGTCAGAAGATACAAGCACAGAGAAGGGATCCCCAGGACAACAAGAAGAAACCTACAACAGTATCCTGACATTGGAATTCTGCAGGTGAGCTGAAAGATAGCAAATGATCCCTTAGAAGGAATCATCAAAGGAGTTGGAAGCATGTGGTAGGGGATACCATAGAACATAAAATCTCTACTATGACATGATATCATGGAGTCAGGGAAGGACAGAATTCTGCAGAAGTATGTTGACAATGCCCCAAATCAAAAAAGGAAAAATCATACCAAAATCAGATAAAATTAAATTATTAAAAATTTATAAGCACATGCTTCAATACTAATAAATATAAATGAACTAGATGAATATTTACAAAAATAAATAAAGTATGCAGTTGAATGGAATAATTAATAGAAAATTTAAATAACAAATTCAGAAAGGAAACACATTAGGACCAAATGGATTGACAATTAATTTCTATCACACATTGAAAGAACAATTAATTCCAATACTACATAAACTATTTGCAAAAGAAAAAAAAAAGAAAAAAAAACTCTACTCAAAATCTTTGTGTAAAAAATATGGTTTTCATATTCATATGAAGAAGAATCCAATCAGGGAAAGAAAAGCACAGACTAGTATTACAGATTGTTTTTCTAGTTTTCTAGCAGTTATTGAAAAATAGGGTCCCTTAACTCAGAATTACTTTGGAAGCTAGAAAAATAATTAATAGAATTCATATGGATAAAAAACAATTCATAATATCGACAAAAAAAAGGGGGGAGAGGAAAGAGACCTAGTAATATCAATTATAAAACTATAAAGTACAAATCATTAAAAAAACTATTTGATATTGGTTGAAAAAAAAAGAAAAGTTTATTGGTGAAACATTAAGAATGTGTTACTCAGAAAGAAAGAAAATAGCAGTAAAATATTTGGTAACATTAAAATCCCCATCAACTGGGATAAGGGACTCTATTTTTCAATAACTTGTAGAAAAATAGAAAACAATCTAGCAAATAATTAATTTACATATTCACATGTCTAGATTTACATTATGTATATAATATATTACAATAGGCTCCAAATGGGTAGATGACCTTGATATAGAAAGTCATATAATATAAACCTTTATAGGATCATGGAATATAATTTCCCAACTGTACAATTAGGAAAGATGGTAACTAAATAATACATAAAAGATCACAGGAGATAATATAGACAATCACCATTGTATGAAAATTGAAAATGTTTTATCAATTAATCCCAAGGTAATGGTTATTTGTTTAAATTCAGGTGTGTGCTGCATGTATGTGTATGTGTATGTGTGTTTGGGTGTGTGGGTGTATGAAAAAAAATCTAATATCCAAGATACTTAGGAATGTATTTCAAATATATAAGAAAAAAAAAGATCTCTAACCCCAAACATAAATAATCAAAGGAGATAGATGATTATTAAAGAAGAAAAAGAAGATATCAACAAGAAGATTAAAATGTTCTAAATTACTAAAGCAAATTCAATTAATTCTGAGATTCTACCTCATAATCATTACTTTGATGACAATAATCATAAAAGGAAAATTAAAGTATTAGATGGACTATGGTTAAATATTATTGGTAGAGCTATGATTTAATATAGGCATCTGGAAAAGAAATTTGGTTTTATGTTCAAAGTTCCTCAAATTGTCCATAACCTTAGTCTCAGCTATATCACTACTAGGCATATTTACTAAAGAGATCAGAAAAGGAGAGAAAAGATTTATATAGAAACCAGGAAAACAAGTTCAAGTCATATGTCTGACACTAGCTGTGTGACCTTCAGCAAGTCACTTAATTTTGAGGTTCTATTCTCTTATTTGTAAAATGTAAAAAAAAAAAAAAAGTACCTACACCAAAGATGAATTGTAAAGACCAAATGAAATAATATATAAAAAGTTCTCTGAAACTTTAAAACTCTGTATAATTAAATTGATCATGTTTACTAGACTAAGTTCTATGAGCAAAATGTGGTTAATTGTCAAATTCCAAGCATAGTTCTACTCATTAGACCCTTAAAGTTTATTCAACTTAAACTGATTATCATTTTAATACCTGAAGTACCATTTGAAATGAAATCTTTCCATCCTCAGACTTTGCATAGCACTTTGAAACTCTCTATATACATAATTACATTCTGTAATATATATATATATGTATCTCAACATACATCAACAGATATTTGTACCTATGTCATATAAATCTTATTAAAATGTGATTTCCATAAATCAAGGACTATGTTTTGTTTTGTTTTTAATCAAGAAGCTGCTCTTTTTTTTCCCAATTTAGTCTCCTAAAAACTGTATCTTATCATATATAATATATTCATTGGATAGGTGTAAAACAAAACGGGGTTGAGGTGTAAGGTCAACCCTGAAAAGACATATAAACAAAGAAATTGAAGCAGAAAACATACATGTGTACAATGGACATTGAGTAGGGAAGCTAAGGAGGGAAGAGGCATATGTTTCCAAAAATATAAGGAAAGAGAAAAATAAAATCAGTTATGGCACATTTGCAAACATTTCTTGACCCAGTTGTTTGCATAATAACCTCTCTGTCTCCCAATGTTTCCAAGCTTCCTTTCAGCCAAATTGCCCTCACCTTATTTGATCTAGGTTTCATTAACCTAACTCATATTATGGGAAGAAATTCATGCTTTCATTTTTTTTCCCTTTGCCATCCCCTTGAATCTCTGAAAAAAAGCAAACAACTTTTCAATTTTCTAAGTATCCTTACTACCAAGAATTATAGGGATATGAAGAAGGGATTTGAAATAGCAAAGAAAAAAATATCACAAAGCTGCAAGTCTGAACTTATGGCAAAAAAGAACTCTGATGTCAGTTGAAAATGTTAATTGCAATAGGTCTTCCTGGGATAGTTTCTTGTTTTTGCACTGACATTTTTTTTTTTTTTTTTGCTTCTTCACTAAGGCGAGCCTGACCCCAAATTAATCTAGCAAGAATGCCAGACCAAACTATCTTGTTCCTAGATGAAGTAATTCAGTTTGGCAAGGTTAATGGAATTATCAGTTCTTTTTATAACTTGCTTCTTACTCTTATCTCTTATCTGTGGAACTCCTCTATTTGACTCCCAAGAATGAATCCATGAGCATTAGACAATGCTGTGAAAATCATGAATCTACTCTTGAGGGAACATCTTATTTTAAGGATCTGTGTCCTACTGTACAAGTTCTCATTAGGTTAAAAAAAAAGAAATAGAAATATCTCACACAAAAGCTAGCAATCCTCTTGGCCTAAAAGAAATGCCTTCCCCTTCAATAATTCTATGAAAAGAACATCTAAAAATGTAGAAAGACTTTTGTTTTCTCCTTAATCATTTTTCAGTCCAGTCCAAAAAAATAACCTCTTTTTTAGGATACAAACTGTCAATTATCTTAGAAAACAAATTTTATATTCATTGAGCACACACAGTCTTTAACATACAGTATTAATCATGTATAGGTTACAAGTTATTCCTTAGGAAGTTTGGTTTCCCTTTTTTAAAATTTTCAATTTCAAGGCAACTGTAACCAATCTTTTTTTTTTTTTTGTACTGATGTTATTTCTCTAAAGCAAGAAAATCCAACAATTCCCTAAATATGTATTACACTGAGAGAGAAAAAAAAAAAAGGACAGTTTGTATTTTGCTGTATGGTCACCCTGGGTGTTCATTAAAAGAATCAGGCAGCATTGTGAGAGCCAGTACTAATTGGACACAATGTTATCTGCTCTGTAGAATAAGGCAGATAGTGACTTCAAAATACATGCAATCTATACAGGAATCACTATGGTTTTCACTATATGTCTATTCTGTGATGAAAAAGTGCTCAAAAGATAGAGCCAAACCATGTAATAGAAATTTGAAGAAAAGAAACACTAGTTAAAACTAGACATTTACTCTAGATTCCCCCCCCCTTACTCAGCTACCCAAAGAATGCTTAATAACAGCTAATCCACAAGACTTGTCTTTTAAGATCCTATTCCTCCTCACCTCTGCCTCCTTGCTTTCTTCAGTAATCTGTTAAAATTTACCTTTTATGTTTTCCTTTCCTTTAAGATTTCCTTTAAGACTAATACTTTCTATCTATGGCATATTTTCTATTAGTCCTATCTGTGCCTTGTTTATAAATAGTTATTTTCATGTTCTCTTTTATTTGATAGTGAGCTGCTTGAGAGCAAGGAATGAATGTCTATTACCTATCGTATCTCTGGCCCTTAGTACAGTACCTGGCATATAGAAGTTGCAAAAAGAATGGGTATTGACTGATATCTAAAGAAATTTAGGCTACATCTACAATACTCATATGGCTCAATTATTATGAAAGAATAAATGTGTAAATTCCTGTGTAAAAGGTACACATAGCCAAAATATGATTATTTGATTGAATTAACTACGTTTGCCTAAAAGACTTGTCACTAATAAAATTGGTTATACTTATTTAGTGTAGTGTGTCATCAAATTTTCTTTTATAACTTTTTGAAAACTTTAATTTTGAGAAAAAGTCAACATAGTGAAATAAAGGCAACAACCTAGCAGAATTCTCTCAAAATTCCCCTCCAAACAATTTTTAAAAATAATATCTAAAATCAAATTTTGGAATAGTAGATTCAACAAAAAGTAGAGATAAGGCTTTTTTTTCCCCAGCATAATACAATTTAGGAGATCAGGAAGAGAAATCTGTGAAAGCAGGGTAGGACTCCCTCATCAAATACATATGATGAGGATTTTTAAGAATTCCTCAAGAAAAGACCAGATCTAAAAAGAAAATCTGACAAAGTCAAGATTCAAGAAAAGCACAAAAAGGTAAATGTAAAATAGTTATATCAATTGATTATGTTGATATGATTTCAAAATTCAAAAAAAAAGAATAGAAGAGGAAAGAAGGATGAACTTTGAGAAGGGAAAGAAAAAAAACTGGGGGAAATTATACACACACACACACACACACACACACATATAAACGCATATAATAAGTTGGGCACATAACTCTACCTAACCCTATAAGGAGGCAGGAGAGGAAAGAAAATAATAGAAAGTGAGGGTGTGGTATGTCTAAAGGGAGAGCATAGTAAAGGAAGCTATGTTCAGAAGAAAATCACTCTTGAGGGAAAGGATAAAAAAGAGAATGATAAATGGAAGAAAATAGGATAACAGGAAAAATACAGCAATCATAATTGTGAATGTGAATGGATTGAATTCACATTAAATTAGAAGTAAATAAAAAAAATTCAAATCAAAATCCAATAAATTGTTGTTCTTTACATGAGACATACTTGAAAAAAGAATGGCACACATATGCAATTAAAATAAGGCCCTGGAGCAAAATCTATTATGCTATAGCTGAAGTAAAAAAGGCAAGTGTAGCTATTATGATCTCAGACAAAGGAAAAAAAATAGATCTAATTAAGAGACAATCAGAGAAATAACATTTTACAAAAAATTAGCATAAACAATGAAGTAATATTGTATTTTTTACTGTAAATTTCTCTGATAAAGGTCTCATTTCTCAAATGTGTAGGGCATTGATTCAAATTTATTTTTAAAGATGAGATATTTTCCAATTGATAAATGGTGAAAGGATAATAAGAACTGATGATTTTCAGAAATCAAAGCTAGCAACAGTCACATGAAAAGAGCTTTAAAACACTACTAATTAAAGAAATGCAAATTAAGATAACTCCAAGGTACTACCTCACACCTTCTTCTTCCTTCTTCTTTATTCCTTCTTCTTCCTTCTTCCTCCTCCTCTTTTTTTCCTTCCTTCTCCTCCTCTTTCTCTTCCTCCTTCTTTTCCTTCTTCTTTTCCTCCTTCTCCTCTCTCTCTCTCTCTCTCTCTATCTCTGTGTGTCTGTCTCTTTGTATCTCTCTGTGTGTGTCTCTTTCTTTCTATCCAATGATTCTTCCCCAAAATGATCAATATAGAAATATTTTACATGATTGATAATGTATAAGCCTACATTTGGTCACTTGCTTTCCCAGGGACAGGAGAGAGGAGGGAACGAGAGATGGAATTTGAAACTTAAAACTCAGAGGGAAAAGAATGTTAAAATAGTTTTCACACATAATTGGGCAAAATATAAAATATTGCTTTTAAAAGTTTAATAAAATAGGAATTTAAAAACAACAATAATAATAACTATGACTCTCTCTGATTCTAGCTAGCTGTCTTTTTCCTAACATCAGAGTGATAAAAAACCTTAAGGTTTGAAGGATCCAGGTCAACCAACCTAGTACTATTTCTATATCATCAACTCATCTTTCCCTTTCTTGACTTTGATCTTCCCCTCTCTCCTATTTTAACTTATGCCTTTCTTTTTCACTTCTTTCCATGAATCAAATCAATAGTTCCATAAATTCTGGGTAAGAGTATATAAGTTAACTTCCTTATAAATCAAACTATCAGTTCAGTGATGATTTAGAACAAAATGCCATTGCCTATATGCCTGTCTTTCTCTTTTATAATATAAGGTCATTGAATATAGGAATTCTCTCTCTCTCTCTCTTTCTCTCTCTCTCTGTCTCTCTCTCTGTCTTTCTCTCTCTCTCTCTCTCTCTCTCTCTCTCTCTCTCTCTCTCTCTCTGTCTCTCTGTCTCTCTCTCACTTGCTCTTTCTCTCAATTCCTTTCTCTATACTTAACACAATTACTGACACATAGTGTTTAATGAATTTATTTTCACTGTGGTAAATTCTAGTCCATTAATAGGAGAAGCAAGAGAACTGGTAGATCATGTATTCAGAAGGAGGCAGCAGAACTTGCCGAACCATAAGCAAAACCACTGATGCATAATGATAGATGATTTTTTTAAAAATTACTTGTTAGTGTAGTAACAAATGGCAAGGTGAAATGGAACATAGAAAGCAAAGTGGTCTGGATCTACATTTTAAAGAATAATGATAAAAAAGGAGGTCAATGCCATCTTGTTTAGGATAATAATGTAAGGGAAAGAACATTGGGCTAGAAGTCAGGGATTTGAGTTCTGATTCCAGATCTACTATTGTATGACCTTGGCAAATCATTTAATTTCTCTGCCTGTCATTTCTTTATCTATAAAACAAGTGAGTTGGCCTAGATAATCTGTGAAACTCCTTGTACAAGAACATCATGATCAAAGGCTTTCTCTGGAAAATGGCTTTAAAGAAGAAAAAGGGCAGAGTTGAAAGGGAACATAAAAGAAGGCCAGGTTGATTCCTGAAGAGTCCTAAAAATATTCAAAAGCCATTTTAAACTAGCAGTAAAATAGTTAAAATAGATGAATTATGTAAAGGAGCATATAATGGAACTCAACATTCCTATAGATATTAGACTGTCACAAAAGAAAATTATGAAAAGCAAGAGCTTCAAATGAAATAAAATTTATCAAACTCATAATCAAATGAAAATGCTATGAGTCCTGAAAATATTCATGTGTGGAACTTTGTTCACCATTCTCAGTTTAACCAGATGGAATTACTTTTTAAAGTATAATCCTGTTCAACTTTTGAAAGAAAGGATTTGGTGTTTAATGAGAAATCTATATTTCATTATAAAAATGGAACACAATGTCCTTGATATATTCTTAAGAGAATCAGGGCTTTTGTACTGTGTGATTGGTATAAAACTCTGGATTCCAACACATGCATTTCAGTCAAGAAAGACTGGAAAAATATATGTATGAGGTAAGCAGACAAGAAAAATCCCACCTTCACTTCCAATACATTGAATGTCACATAATGAAAATTATTGGAAGTAGCATTACTAAACTTTCATTTCAAAGAAATGTGTATTTGAACTAGGCAAATAAAAGGCAAAAAGTTAACCATACTTTTGGATTCATGTCATCCAATTTATTGGTGAAAGGATCTATAAAGGTATGTTATGGGTGGGGTGATTTTTCAATTCTTACTTGTTTTAAAATGACATTTATAATAATAAAGGTATACACAGAGAAATTCATGTTAGGAATGACTGCTACATAATGAAAATGAGTATTTATGAAGTATTTCTTTTACAAAAGCATAACTAATAATAAAAGCAATAGGAATGAGAATGACTATGACGATAACTATATAATACTCTAAGTTTCATAAAAAATGTTTTTACAAACATTATCTCATTTATTCTCAAAATAATTCTGGGATATAGTTGCTATCATATCTCCATTTTTACAATTAAGGAAATTGAGGCAAATAGAGGCTAAACAGTATACAGGGCTCAAATAGGTAATGACTGAGTCTGGATTGTACGAAAGTTTCCTTGACTCTAGTCCAGTTCTCTATTCATTCTACTACCTAATTACCTTGATAAAGCATTTAGCTTCCTTTACAATAGGGAGTACAAATTATTAACTCTTTTTTTTTAAACATAAGAATTAATTGAGGATTGCAGAGATTTAATCACTTTGCCTATAGTTACAGTCGATAAGTAAATAAAGGTAGCAGTATAGCTCATCTAACCTAACTGATATAAGGTATGAGGAAATAGAATGAAAGAATATTAGTATCTAAGATCACAAAAGTAATATATGTCAGAACTTCTATCCCTGAACTATACCTTTTTCTATTCTGAAACCAATACTCTTTTCACTGTTCCATGATGTTAGAGGTTGTATTTAGTCAGATTTCCCAATAACAATATAAATATTCCTTTCCTTGTGTAGCTCATGGCCCCACAAAACTGTAAATTTACATGGATACAATTGGATATTGTTCATTGCAGCTAAGTATCACAGTAGATAGAGCACTGGGCTTAGAGTCTAGAAGACATGAATTAAAATCATGCCTCACATTTACTAACTGTGTGACCCTGAGCAAATCCTTTAGCCTCTCTCAGCTTCAGTTTCCTCATCAATACAATGGGGATAATAAGAGCCCCCCATCTCACAAGGATGTTATGAGAATCAAATGAAATAGTAAATTGCAAAGTACTACTTGAATGGTAATAATTCTATTATTATTTTGATTACTATTACTACTAATAATATTCTTACTATTATTGACAACTAACTCAAGAAGTTCATTTTAATTTTATTTTATTGTTACTAATTCATCCTTTAAAAATCTCTAAAAATAGGTTGAATCTAGGTTTCTATAGACCTAGGTAAGAGTTCCTAAACCACAGTTTCAAATACCTTGGAAATATCATTAATTCCCTAAGTAATGTTAGTAGCTTCTTTGCAGGAAGGCTTTCTTCATGTTTTATCTCATCCATTTATTCCCTCAAAATTATTCTGTTTCATGTTTTGATATCCAAACTTTCTAAGAACAATCAACCAACAAAAAAGTATTGAAATACTTCAATACATGATTTTTAGACATGTCTAGCAAGACAAAATATTTGTGGCTTTCCATTAAGAGACTGTATAACTTTGAAATTATAGAAACATGTTTAGGATTGGAGGAGACCTTAGAGATCATTGAATCAAATCCTTTTTTATGACAGATGAAAATTTAATTACCAAAGAAGTGAGATGATTTGCCTGAGTTCCAGAAGTTAGTAAGTATCTAAGGCAACATTCTTATAGCACATTAGCCTGATTTCAAGTTTGCTTCATATTCTATAGCAGGCTGCTTTTCGTCTAAATCTTGAAAATAAAACGCTATAGATATATCATTTTTTCATATTTTCTGGCCAACCATTAAACAGTGGTTTGCCTTGGTATTATAGATTTTAAGGAGAAGAAGCTACTTCCATGATTCAGACACCTTTAGCTTTGTTGATGTTAGGTATGCCCTATTGATACAAATTTTAATTCTTCACAGTTCAGAAGACAGTCTTTTAAGGATTCTATAGCCAAAATTGCATAGTTCTCTGACAAACCCAGTGTTAAGCTTTTATAAACTTAATGAGACTGGTTCTCAGACAATAGTCCAATACTCTTTTCTTTGGCCCCTTTCAAAAAGCCCTTTCCAAAAAGCTTTTGCAAACATAGTATGTAGGAACTCAAAGTTATCTCTATGACTTTATTGAGAGAAACTAGTGATATGAACAAACTTCATTTGATATTACATAGCATAAATAATTTTTAATAAGTGTTAAATGAGGTAATATTTGAAAAGGTTTAAACAGTGTGTGGCATATAATAGATGTCCAATAAAATGTCTCTCTCTCTCTCTGACATCACTGTGACAGCTGAAGTGATAACATTAAAAGAAGAATTACTGAAGTAACTAAACTATAATAACTGACATAAAATAATCCTTCAGATTAAGTAATAAAAGTCACTGTACATTGGCTAATTCATAGATATGCATCTAGATAACTTGATTTCTATACATCCAGGGCTGTAAAGGGCAAAAGAAAGATAGCCATCACCTACTCACAGTATCCAAGTCCTGTTTTATCTAACCTTCTTATGAATTCTGCAAATCATTGTAGAGGTTTCTGATGCTCTTTTTAGAAGGCATTTGAAGTTCTGCTTTAATAGCCCTGATCCCACAAATGAAAACAGAATTGAAACAGAATTTTATGCCATAAAATCAAATAAAATAATCTGTCATGACAGTTTTCTACTAAATACTGCTTATGTCTTGAACAGAAAGGATTTATAATGTTGCATACAAAATAAACGAGCATACTTGTGAACAGAATTTCATGGTAACAATAGACCACAAAACATTTCTTCTGTGCATAAGAGGAACTACTATGTGAAGTAAAATCAGATAAGATTCTACATGTATAACTATATCCATCAATTTTTCTGGCATTTGCTACAAAATAGTCTAGCTGAAATTAAATTTCCAAGGACATGTATTCTCTACAACAGGTAAAAAATAAAATAAAACAGATGGTGAATACTGACTATATTTTCATGTTAAATGAAAATCTATATGAATGTGTGGATTGTGTGAATTGACCAGCTAAATTTATCCAGATAACTAAGGTCCTCCCCTAGCCTGTAGTTTTAATTATCCACCTATTTCTAAGCAACATGAAATAAGAAAAGTCATTTATCTAGAAATACAATGTATACTACCAGCTAAAGTCATTGATAATTTGAAGACAAAAAGGATATATCCTTCCACAGATATTACTTTAGAACTTCATTTTATATTTTTTTATGATTGCACACTTTTAAGTTATATCAAATTGCTTGCTTTGTGAAGGAGGGGGAGGGATTGGAGGGAGGAAGGGAAAGAATATGGAACTTAAAATTTTTAAAAGACAACTATTAAAAGTTTTTGTTTTTGCACAATTGAGAAAAAATAAATTTACTTAAATGTATATTCTTCTGGTGCCCATATTAACAAAAAAATCCTAAAATAATCAAGTTAAATAAGCATGATAATTACTTTTATGAGAGTAAATAATAAGTAAAACATTAAGTGTTTATTGAATATTTATTATGAAAAACATTGAAATGGAAAATATGAACAATATTTTATGGCATTACTTACAGTATATTCTTGAAGAGCTTTGTTTCTTTTCTGTACTTATCATACTTTTTCTTTGTATTATTATTTTCCAGTTTAATGAATTCAATAAACATTTATTAAGTTTCTATTGTTACTGTTCCCCTATTATTTTTAACAGTGTCCAATTCTTCCAGTTATCATATGGGGTGCTTTCAGCAAAAATACTTGTGTGTGCTTTGCCATTTATTTCTTCAGCTCAGTTTTACAGCTAAGAGACTGAAGTAAACAGGGTTAAGTTACTTTTTCAGGGTCACACAGCTAACAAGTATCTGCAGCCAGATTTGAAGCTAGAAGATGTGCCTTTCTCACATCAGACTGGTCATTCTATGCACTGAACCACTCAGCTGGCCTCTTAAGTGCCTACCATGTACAAATAAACAGTCTAAAGGGGTTGACAAAAACAGTACCCTAAAAATTTACTATTCAGGGGGAGAGGTTGGAGGAGAAATGTGTAGTAAATAAATGATTGTGCAATTAATGTGATTACTGTAAAGGAAAAGTACATATAAAGCACTACGGGAAATTAGAAATGGGAGAAGTCACGTTCACTTGAAGAATAAGGCTCAAGAATGCTTCATGGAGGAACTAGTATATGAGATTACTCTGAAATCGAAAGTCAAGGAAAAATTTTCAGTAACTAGAAGAAAAAATAGAGATAGCATACCTATAACTCCCATACCTAACTAGAAAACAGCTTCACAGGAGTTAAGTAGGATCTCAATTCCTTAAATTGTTTCCTTTCTCAGGTATCTGAATTACTGTCACACTCAACATTTTACTTATGTCTCAGCAAATTTTTGCGTTGATACTTCACAAATTCAAAAAAAAAATACATAAAACCAAATCCATAACAAAATACTGTGGGTGGAATGCTTCATTTTTACACCTGAAAGAGAAATATCTTTGCATTTCATTGCATTTATCTCTGTCTCTCACACTTTCAAATTTGTTGAAATCATAATAGGACATATTCTTCCATAGATACTACTGTAGACCTTCATTTTATGTTTTATATGATTGAATTCATCTAAGTTATATCAAATTGCTTCTGAAAGCAAGGGGAGGGGTTGGGAGGAAGAAGAGAAAGAATATAAAACTTTAAAAGAGTACCAAATGACTACCTCATGGATATGTTATGTTATATAGGAATTTCCTAGACAGTTATGTGATTAAATTAGATGACTATAGAAATATAGATGACTATAAAGGTCCATTCAACTACAATTCTGAGACTTTTAAAAAAGGATTTCATTGATTGTAGAGGTTAGAAGTAGAACTAACTACTGCAATTAGAGATGAGCGAGTTACATAAGGGAGAGACAAAAGTGGTCCTAATCAAGACCTCTCCAGATCATAGGCCACAAGGACAAACTTATTTAGGGTGTATCTGTGCCTTTACTAATGTTAATGATGTTAAAACAGTTCTTCTGAATAATGATTTCTATGGACAAAACTTAGGTGAACATCATAGTTATTAGTTCCTTTTTTGCTGATATCACAAATATAAAATATATAAAGATCTATAAAATTATTGGTATAATCCTTCCCTTCAAATAATGATCTTTAAGAGTTGAAATTGCAAAAAAAAAAAACAAACAAACAAACAAACAAACAAAAACACAACGAATGGCTCTGTTGCAGAGAGGAGAGGACATGATAGGACAAGAGAGATAAAAAGAATCTTAGGGGTTATGTATTGCAACCCTCTCATTTTACAAGTGAGGAAACAAAAAGAGCAAATAAGTGACTTGTTCAAGGTTATTAAAGAAAGTGGCAGAGCTTGGATTCAAAAGCAGGTTCACAGATATCAAATCCCGGTTTGTTGACTATGCTCTTAGTCCAGTCTTGCCACTTTATCTTCTTCCTACTATATATAGAGGAAAAAAAATTAATTTCCTACTCCAACTTATAAGGAGCTAATTTTATCTCCATGATCCTTCCAGAACATGGAAGTTGTGTGATACACAAAGGGGAAAATGCATCATTTAATCCAAAAAGCAAAGTTTCTTTTTTTTTTTTCACTTTATTGCACAGTGAAAAAATGTTGACAGAAGGATCAGACTGTTTGCCCTCAAATGCCATTATGAATGGATAACAGAGAAAAGAATGTGCTAACTTAGATTAGATTACTGGGCTGCTAGCAGGTTATTCTTGTGCCAATTACCAAAGACATGGCCATTTACATATAAATAGGTAGGGAATTCTAACACAGAGTATACTTGAAAACACTGAATCAGTAGTATAGGGTGGAAATGGATTAAGTGCATTTGAATTTAATTTGGAGGTGATTACAACTCTACATACCCATATACATTTTTAAAGATTCAGCATAAAACTTTTTTTAATTTTTAAAATTTATTTTTTAAAGTTTTTTCTTTTCAAAACATATGCACAGATAATTTGACAACATTGACCCTTGCATAGCCTTGTGTTTCAGATTTTCTCCTCCTTCCCTCCACCCTCTCCCTTAAATGGTTAGCAATCCAATATATGTTAAATATGTTAAAATATATGTTAAATCCTATATATATATATACACACACATATATATAAGTATATTTATACAATTCTCTTGCTGCACAAGAAAAATCAGATCAAAAAAAGAAAGTAAATGAGTAAGAAAATAAGATGCAAGGGAACAACAAAAAGAGTGAGAATGTTATATTATGATCCACATTCAGTTCCCATAGTCCTCTCTCTGGGTGTGGATGGCTTTCTTCATCACAATATCATTGGAACTGGCATCAATCATCTCATTTTTGGAAAGAGTCACATTCATCAGAATTGATTGCAGTATAATATTGATGTTGTGTATAATGATCTCCTGGCTCTGCTCACTTCACTTATCATCAGTTCATGTAAGTCTTTCCAGGCTTCTCTAAAATCCTCCTCCTGATCATTTCTTATAGAACAATAATATTCCATAACATTCATATGCCATAACTTATTCAGCCATTCTTCAACTGATGAGCATCTACTCAGTTCCCACTTTCCTGCCACTATGAAAAAGCCAGCCACAAATATTTTGGCATATATGTGTCCCTTTGCTTCCTTTAACATCTCTTTGGGATATAGGCCCAACAGAAACACTGTTGGACCAAAGGGTATGCACAGTTTGATAATTTTTTGAAGATACCTCCAAACTGATCTCCAGAGCAGATAGATGCATCTGTTCACAGCTCCACCAACAATGTATTAGTGTATCAGTTTTCCCACATCCTCTTCAACATTCATCGTTATCTTTTCCTGTCATCTTAACTGATCTGAGAGGTGTGTACTGGTATCTCAGAACTGTCTTAATTTGAATTTCTCTGATCAGTAGTGATTTAGAGCACCTTCTCATATGATTAAAAATAGTTTTAATTTCTTCATCTGAAAATTGTCTGTTCATATCCTTTTATCAATTTATCAACTGACCATTTTTCAACTGGAGAGTTGCTTGAATTCTTATAAATTTGAGTCAGTACTCTATATATTTTAGAAAAGAGGCCTTGGGGAGGAGGAGCCAAAATTACAGAGAGGACACATGTTTTTTTTTTTTTTCTGACTTTCTCCCATGACCCTCACACTAATTACCAAATCCAGCCTTTGAATTATTTCTGGAATGACAGAATCCATGAATATTGGGAATGTAACAAATTACCAGCAGAAGATTATTTTGAAGATCACCAGAAAAGGTTGGTTTCAATCAGGCACAAAGGGAGGCATGCCAAGAGCAAGCAGGCTGAATACTGACACCAGTGCAGACAGTGCAGACCTGGGCTGGTGTGGGCTCCAAGCACCAGAAATTCTGTGGGAAGGAATCAAGAGCAGTATTGGCTACTCTGCCCTGTTTGCAAACTAGTAGATCAGCAGAGAATTTATAAAACATCTAACACAAACACAAAATGTAAATAGAGAACCCCAAAACACCAGAATTTCACAAGACCTAGCCACGCCCAATCAGCACTGGGAGTGAGTCAGCACTGACCCAATGTAGCTGCTGTTACTGGTAGAGGAAGCTACTGCCTCTTGTAAAGAAAGCTACTGTTGCTTGTAGAAGAAACTTAAACAACCTCCCCTAACCTAAAAGCCGACCTTAACTTAAAAAAAAAAAAGAGTAAAAAAGCAAAAAGAATTGTAATCATAGATACTTTTTATAATGAAAGAGAAGAACAGAGGGAGACTAAACACAAATTGTCTCCAGAGGAAGCCCCAAAGTGTGATATAAATTGGTCCCTGTCACACAATGTTCTCCTAGAAAAAATTATAAAAGATCTTGAAAGAGAGCTGGAAGAAAAATGGGGAAAGGAAATCAGAACTTTACAAGACAGTTTGGAAAAGAAAGCACAGAAATTATCTGAAGAAAATTCACTACAAAATGGATTTAATAAAAATGGAAGCATATAACACCTTTACAAATAAAATTAATAAAAGAAAAAAAAGAAAACAACTTCCTGAAAAACAGATTTGGTGAAATGGAAAAAAAATCCATAAAACAAAGCAACACATTTAAAAATTAATTTGGACAAATACACAAAGAAGTAAATGAAGAAAAAAAATCACTAAAATCAGGATTAAACAAATGGAAATGAATGACACATTGAGACATTAAGAATCAGTCAAGCAAAACAAAAACAAATGAAAAAATAGGGAAAAAAGTAAAATATCTATTTGGTATAACTGACCTGGGAAAGAGATGTAGGAGAGACAATATAAGGATAACTGGACTTTCTGAAAACCATGATGAAAAAAAAGCCTAGACACTATTTTTCAGGAAATCATCAAAGAGAATTGCCCAGATGTCACAGAATCAGAAGGTAAAATAGCCATTGGAAGAATTCATAGAACACTTCCTTAAAGAGACCCCAAAATTAAAACTCCAAGGAATATCCTGGCTAAATTACAGAACTATCAGACCAAGGGAAAAAATATTACAAGCAGCCAGAAAAAACAATTCATATCCTGAGGAGTCACAATAAAGATTGTTCAGGACCTACCAGCTTCCACCTTTAAGGATTGAAGGGCCTGGAATCTAATATTATGAAAGGCAAAGGAACATGGAAAGCAGCCAAGAATAAAGTATTCTGCTAAACTGAGCATTTTTTTTCCAGGCAAGAAGATGGACACTCAATGAAACGGGTGAATTCCATTTATTTCTGATGAAAAGACCAGAATTAAACAAAAAAGTTGACCTCCAAATATAGAACTTAAGAGAAGCATAAAAAGGTAAAAAAAAAAGAACTCTTGAGAATTGTATTCCTGTTTTGGGTAGACATAGAGAGAGCATGCATAATTTGATTTTACCGTTATTATTAAAAAACAAACAAACAAAAAAAAAAAAGAGGTGGAAAGGGGATTGTACCAGAAAAAGGGGAAGGTGGAGGTAAAATGAGGGAAATTACATCTCACAAAGAGGCAAAGAAAAGCTATTATCTTTGATGGAAAGAAGGGAGGGAGATGAACATTGTGTGAATCTTACTCTCATCAGATTTGACTCAAAGAGAAAATATTAGACATATTTGGTTTCACAGAGAAATTTCTCTCATCTTATAGAAAAGTGGGAAGGGAAAAGAGGAAAAGGAAAGAGAAAAGGAGAATTTGGGATTAATAAAATGGCAGGAAATACAGAATTAGTAGTTTTAACTGTAAATGTGAATGGGGTGAACTATCCCATAAAGCAGAAGCAGATAACAGACTGCATTAAAAGCCAGAATCCTAAAATATGTTGTTTACAAGAAACACATTTAAAGCATAGCAATATATACAGAATAAAGGTAAAAGGCTGAAGCAGAATCTATTATGCTTCAGGTGAAGTAAAAAAAGTAGGGTAGCCATCCTGATCTCAGATCAAGCAAAAGCAAAAATTGATTTAATTAAAAGAGATAAGGAAGGAAACTATATCTTGCTAAAGGATACTGTAGAAAATCAATACTAAAAATATATGCACCAAGTGAAAAATATATGCACCAAGCATGGAAATTCCTAAAGGAAAAGTTAAGAGACCTGCAAGAAGAAATAGAAAGAAAAACTATATAGTGGGGGATCTCAACCTTGCTCTCTCTGAATTAGATAAATCAAACCACAAAATAAATAAGAAAGAAGTTAGGGAGGTAAACAAAATGTTAGAAAAGTTAGGTATGATAAATCTTTGGAAAAAATTGAATGGAGACAATGAAGAGTACACTTTCTTTTCAACAATTCATGGAACCTATACAAAAATTGACCATATATTAAGACATAGAGACCTCAAAATCACATGCAGAAAGGCAGAGATAGTAAATGCATTTTTTTTCAGATCATGATGCAATAAAAATTACATTCAATAAAAGGCTAGGGGAAAATAGGCCAAAAAGTAATTGGAAACTAAATTATTTCATCCTAAAGAATGAATGGGGGCAGCTAGGTGGCGCAGTGGATAGAGCACCAGCCCTGAAGTAAGGAGGACCTGAGTTCAAATCTGGTCTCAGACATGTAACAGCTGTGTGACCCTGGGCAAGTCACTTAATCCCAATTGCCTCAGCAAAAAAAAAA
>JAJPUD010003095.1:26749-203870 GCA_023553655.1 Myrmecobius fasciatus | reverse complement strand
AAAAAAAAAAAAAAAAAAAAAAAGAATGAATGGGTGAAACAGCAAATCATAGACACAATTAATAATTTCATCCAAGAGAATGACAATGATGAACCAACATACCAAAATTTGTGGGATCCAGCCAATGTGGTAATAAGGGGAAATTTTATATGTCTAGATGCTTACTTGCATAAAATAAAAAAAAAGAAGATCAATGAATTGGTCTTGCAACTAAAAAAGATAGAAAAACAACAAATTAAACCCCCCCAATCAAATACCAAACTTGAAATTCTAAAAATAAAAGGAGAGATTAATAAAATCAAAAGTAAAAAAAAAACTATTGAATTAATAAATAAAACTGAGTTGGTTTTATGAAAAAACCAACAAAAGAGATAAGCCTTTATTTAATTTGATTAGAAAAAGGAAAGAGAAGAATCAAATTGTTAGTCTCAAAAATGTTTTTCACCAATGAGGAAATTAGAGCAATAATTAGGAGCTATTTTGCCCAACTGTATACCATTAAATTTCATAACCTAAGGGAAATGGAAGAATACCTGTAAAAATATAGATTGCCCAGATTAACAGAAGAGGAAATAAATTATTTAAATAGTCCCATTTTAGAAAAAGAAATAGAACAAGATATTCATCAATTCCCTAAGAAAAAATCCCCAGCACCAGGTGGATTTACAAGTGAATTCTACTTAACATTTAAAGAACAAATAACTCCAATATTATATAAACTATTTAAAAAAATAAAGAATGAAGGATTCTTACCAAATTCTTTCTATGACTCAGATATGGTACCGATACCTCAACCAGGTACTACAAAAACAGAGAAAGAAAATTATAGACTGATCTCCCTAATAAATATTGATGCAAAAATCTTAAATAAAATATTAGCAAAGTGATTACAGAAAATCATCTCCAGTATAATACACCATGACCAAGTAGGATTTATATCAGGAATGCAGGACTGGTTCAATATTTGGACAACTATTAGCATAATTGACTTTATCAATAACCAAACTAACAAGAAACATATGATTATCTCAATAGATGCAGAAAAAGCATTTGGCAAAATCCAACATCCATTCTTATTAAAAACACTAGTGAGTATAAAAATAAATGAATTTTTCCTTAAAAGAGTCAGTAGTATCTACTTAAAACCATCAGCAAGCAGCATATATAATGGGGATAAAATGGAACCATTCCCAATAAGAACAGGGGTGAAACAAGGTTGCCCACTGTCACCATTAGTATTTAATATTGCATTAGAAATGCTAGCTTTGGCAATAAGAGAAGAAGAAAGAGATTAAAGGAATTAGAGTAGGTAATAGAAAACCAAATTATCACTCTTTGCAGATGCTATGATGGTATACTTAGAGAACCCTAGAAAATCAACTAAAGAATTATTAGAAATAATCTACAACTTTAGCAAAGTTGCAGGATACAAAATAATTTCACATAAATCATCCACATTTTTACACATACTAACAAAATCCAAGAGCAAGAAATACAAAGAGAAATTCCACTTAAAATAACTGTCAATAGTATAAAATATTTAGGAATCTATCTTGCAGGGGTAATTCAGGAACTATATGAGCAAAATTACAAAACACTTTCCACAAATAAAGTCAGATCTAAATAATTGCAAAAATATCAAGTGCTTTTGGAGAAGGCAAGTGAATATAATAAAGATGACAATACTACCTAATTAGTTTAGTGCTATATTAATCAAACTCCCAAGAAACTATTTTACTGACGTAGAAAAAATAACAACAAAATTCATCTTGAAGAACAAAAGGTCAAGAATTTCAAGATAATTAATGAAAAAACGAACAAACAAACAACAACAAAAACAAATGAAGGTGACCTAGTTGTACCAGATCTAAAACTATATTATAAAGCAATGATCATCAAAACCATTTCATACTAGCTAAGAAATAGTATAGTTGATCAATGGAATAAGTTAGGTTCACAGGACAAAATAATCAATTACTATATTATTTTGTATATTTTGTTTGACAAAGACTCCAGCTTTTGGAATAATAATTTACTATTTGACAAAAACTGCTGGAAAAATTGAAAACTAATATGGCAGAAACTAGGCATTGACCCACATATAACACTGACTACTAAGATAAGGTTAAAATGGGTTCATGATCTAGACATGACAAATGATATTATAATCTAATTAGAAGAACATAGGGTAGTGTACCTCTCTGATCTTTGGAGAAGGAAGGAATTTGTGAACAAAGAAGAACTACAGATCATTATTCATCACAAAATAAATAATTTTGATTATATTTAGTTAAAAAGTTTTTGTACAAACAAAATTAATGCAGACAATATTAGAAGTGAAGCAATAAAATGGAAAAACATTTTTACATTCAATGGTTCTTATAAAGGCCTCATTTCTAAAATATATAGAGAATTGACTCAAATTTATAAGAATTCAAGCCATTCTCCAATTGATAAATGGTCAAAAGATATGAACAGACAATTTTCAGATGAAGAAATTGAAACTATTTCTAGTCGTATGAAAAGGTGCTCCAAATCACTATTGGTCAGAAAAATGCAAATTAAGACACTTCTGAGGTACCACTACATACCTGTCAGATTGGCTAAAATGACAGGAAAAGATAATGATGAATGTTGGAGGGGATGTGGGAAAACTGATACACTAATACATTGTTGGTGAAACTGTGAATGGATCCAACCATTCTGGAGAGCAATTTGGAACTATGCTCAAAAAGTTATCAAACTGTGCATACCCTTTGACCCAGCAGTGTTTCTATTGGTCCTATATCCCAAAGAGATCTTAGAGGAGGGAAAGGGACCCACATGTGCAAGAATGTTTATGGCAGCCCTTTTTGTAGTGGCTAGAAACTGGAAACTGAATGGATGCTCATCAATTGGGGAATGGCTGAATAAATTATGGTATATGAATGTTATGGAATATTATTGGTCTGTGAGAAACAACAAGCAGGATGATTTCAGAGATACCTGGAAAGACTTGTATGAACTGATGCTGAGTGAAATGAGTAGAACCAGGAGATCATTATACATGGCAACAACAATAATATATGATGATCAATTCTGATGGGCATGGCTCTCTTCAACAACGAAATTTTTCAAACCACTTCCAATTGTTCAGTGAAGAAAGCCATATTCACCCAGAGAGAGGGATGTGAAATGTGGACCACAACATAACATTTTCATGCTCTCTATTGATGTTTATTTGCATTGTGTTTCCTTTCTCTTTTTCTTTCTTGTAGATATGATTTCTCTTGCACAAAAATGATGTGTGGAAATATGTATACATATATTCGATTTGTCAAGTATTTTAACATAATTAGCATGTAGTTGGTATCCTGCCATCTAAGGGAGGGGTGGGGAGTAGGGGGGAAAAATTTGTAACAGAAAGCTTTGTAAGGGTTAATGTTGAAGAATTACCCATACATATGTTTTGCAAATAAAAAGTTTTAATAAAAAAAATAAATAAATTAGATAAAGAAGATTCAGCAATAGAATTGTTAATTTGTCATTTTTAGCCAACAAACCACCTAGGCAATTTTAAAATTTCCTGTTCACAGGGCTAGAATAGTGGAGGAAATTTGTTTTGTTTTTGCTTTTTTTTGTTTGTCTGCTTTGCCTTTACATTTTTTTTTAACAAGGAATGACTAAAGCATTTTATCATCAGTAGAGAATTTTCTTAAATTGGTTGAAAGGGAAATTTCAGTGGCTCAGAAGGGTGAAGAACCCATCTAGAAGACCTTATGACTAGTCCCAGGATGGGTAGAGTAAGGTTTAGGAGAGTCATTTCTTGAGGGAGCCTAATAATTTAGGGTAGAAGCAACAACCTTAGAGACTAGATTCTCTATCTTGATAATAAACTGTCTAGACGGTACAACTCTGGAAACAATCCCACCTTCTTCTGACCTAAGAAGAAGGCTCATTTCGGCTTTATAGATATGAGAATAAGAAAAAAGATGTTTATCACTTGAATTTACTTAGGAATAACTTAGTAACAATCAGAGTTAACTATAAGGAAGTTTTAGAGTCTGAATATTGTCTTATAAAGGACAAAGGCCCTAGTTGACAGTTCTAAGGACCCTATATGATAAGTTCAGAAATTAGGAATTGGAAATAGAGGAGAATTTGCAAAAACACATCGCTGAATATTACAGTGTTAACTGCAGGAAAAATGCCTATATAGATAGTACTCAGTCCAATAGAAAATTACATTCCTAGATTTATAATCCAAGGGAAGTCACTTTTAGTGCCTTCATATGGAGAACTTCTCAGTCAGAATAAGCCAAAAAGCAGATCTCACGGGAATCTAGTTCAATTATTTCAGAGGAAGTTCCTCTGAAGAGTGCCACTCTTGGTCTGGGATGTCTGCAGAAAGTATTGGGGTCAAGCATAAGAGAAATAATGTATGCTATAAAACCCCATTTTGGACAAGAGTAAACTCCTTGTTTAAGGATTACTAAAGAAAGAACTTTTAAGTTGTGTGAAGTTTGGTTTGAGAATACAAAGGGTTAGGGGATTTAGGAATTCAGGGAAGTATTAAAATAGGAGAAATTTAGGAAATAGTATAGGAAAAATAGATTAAAACTCTTATTAGTTTAAAAAATTCCATAACGTAGAATGTAAAAAGGAATCCATTTGTTAAACCTGAAGAAATTTTAGCTAGGAAATCTGGAGTTTTGGGGGTATCAATCAATCAATCAGTCAATTGGTCTTAATTTTAATGTAGAATAAAGATATACTATAAATATATTTGAAGTTGGGATAAATCCATTGCAGGAAGAAATGATTATTTGAAGGAAGAACAAGAAATTTTAGACTATCTTCAGAAAAAAATAAAAATGGGTAGAATTGGAGTTTGTTTACCTTTTGTTACTTACTGCTTTTAAACATTCAACCTGAAGCCCCAAACAAGTCTTGATACAGACTCCCAGACTTCAGATGGTTCTCAAAATGCTTGCAGAAAAACTCATTTTGAAATTAGAAAGCAACCGAAAGTAAGTGCAATTTAATGATACTACTGCAATTTAAGTGAATCATTTAAAATGTGTTGAAATCAATTTGTTAGTGAAAATAAGATCAAATTGTATAAATAGTGCAGTTAGGAAAAGAATTAATAGAGATAAAATTAAACATGAATCTGTATTAAAGAGATAGATATAGAAACAAATTAACTTCATGCACACCTAATAGAGGGTGCTCAAATTAGAAAAGATCAATCATAAAATTAGCATATGGCTTACTGAAATTTTGAGAAGTAAAAGCAAAACTTACAAATTATTTAAAAAAATAAATGATTTTGATTATGAGTGATATGAAAGAAATAAAGAAAAAGTTGCATGCTGAGTCCTTTAGAAAACTATACTCTTCATCAGATAGTTTTCCAATAGTGCAATTCTGTTACATTTCTGTGCCCTCATTGATCTTTGGTCAATCCTCTTGGGCACTGCCAAAATAGCTGGATAAATACCTTTCCAGCATAAAAGAGTCTAACTTTGAGGAGACAGATGGTTTCTTCTTCTTCTTACTAAAATCTGTGACACTGAAAAATGAGGAACTTATTCTGAATAAGTTGTTTTTGGAGTCTATTTGCCTATAACTTCTGAAAAACACCTTATGTGAGTGCAATTAATTCTTAATTGTGCAAAAGCCCTTTAAGAAAAAGACATGAACTGTGCATCTGTAACCACTGAAGACCAAAAGAGGAATTAGGTAGAAGAAAAAGTAATGTATAAGGATATTTTTAAAAGTTAAAGATAAATAGAAAAATACAGAAAATTGGAATTTGTTTGCACTGACACACCATAACTTCAAGGTTTGAAAATAAGAATTTTGGGGGACTTCCGGGGGTGGAGCCAAGATGGCGGAGATCAGAAAGGAGTTTCTGTAACGTCCTCTAACCTTCCCTCAAACCAACAACATATGAAGCCTCTAGACTGATTTTGAAGCAAAAAAAAATCCACAATATCTGGAGAACAACACGATTCTAGAAGAAGATACTCTGGAAGAACTTCAAAACAGGTCTGTTTTAATTGGGCAGGGGGGTGGTCTGCTGAACCCCGACTGCAGCATAGAGAGACCAGGGCAGGGAGCTGGAGCAGGGAACTGGAACAGGAGTCGTCACAGGAGTTGGAACAGGAGTGGGAGCGTTGTCCTTTTCACACACCTGGGAGTCTTCTGCGAGCCTCTTGGGCCAATCTGTACTGATAGTGGGCAGGTGGTTTGGAGGGTCTGCCTTTTGTTGGGGGTAGATTGTGAACCACTGAACCCCTGATGAGCATTGGACCTAGCTGCCATTACACAGCACCCTAGGGCAATCAATCAATCAGCAGGACTGATCAGCACTTAAAATAATTCAATCAGCAGAACTGCCCAGTACCTGAAATAATTCAATCAGCAGAACTGCCCAGCACCTTATATAATTCAATCAGCAGAACTGCCCAGTACCTGAAATAACTCATCAAGACTTCAAGAATCAGTGAAACAAAAACAAAAACATGAAAAGATAGAGAAAAAAATGAAATATCTCCTAGGAAAAACAACTGACCTGGAAAATAGATCTAGGAGAGACAATCTAAGGATTATAGGGCTTCCTGAAAGCCATGATGAAAAAAGGAACCTAGACACTATCTTCCAGGAAATCATAAAAGAAAACTGCCCTGATATTTTAGACCCAGAAGGCAAAATACTTATTGAAACAATCCACCGATCACCTCCTGAAAGAAACCCAAAAATTAAGTCCCCCAGAAATATCGTGGCTAATAAATTCCAGAACTATCATACCAAGGAAAAGATATTACAAGAAGCCAGAAAGAAACAATTTAAATATTGAGGAGCCACAATTAGGATCACACAGGACCTAGCAGTTTCTACTTTGAAGGATCAAAGGGCCTGGAATCAGATATTCCAAAGGGCAAAGGAACTTGGATTACAGCCAAGAATAAGTTACCCATCTAGAATGAGCATTATCTTCCAGGGAAGAAGATGGTCATTCACTGATATAGGAAAATTTCACCTATATCTACTGAAAAGACCAGAACTGAACAAAAAATTTGGTGTACAAACACAGAACACAAGAGAAACATCAAAAGGTAACAAGAAAAAAAAAAAAAACTCTTGAGAACTATATTTATGTTATACTTATAGAATGAGGGTTGATTTTATGAATCTATTATTACATTATGATTATTATGATATGATTATTGTAATTTTATGATTATTATAATATGATAAAATAGTCCCATTTTAGAAAAAGAAATAGAACAAGTCATTAATCAACTCCCTAAGAAAAAGTCCCCAGGACCAGATGGATTTACATGTGAATTCTACCAAACATTTAAAGAACAATTAACTCCAATATTATAAAAACTATTCGAAAAAATAGGGAATGAAGGACTCCTACCAAACTCCTTTTATGATACAGATATGGTACTGATACCTAAACCAAGTAAAACAAAAACAGGGAAAGAAAATTATAGACCAATCTCCCTAATGAATATTGATGCAAAAATTTTAAATAAAATATTAGCAAACAGATTACAGAAAATCATTCCCAGAATAATACACCATGACCCAGTAGGATTTATACCAGGAATGCAGGAATGGTTTAATATTAGGAAAACTATTAACATAAGTGACTATCTCAATAACCAAATTAACAAAAAACATATGATAATCTCAATAGATGCAGAAAAAGCATTTGATAAAATCCAACATCCATTCCTATTAAAAAACACTAGAGAGCATAGGAATTAATGGACTTTTCCTTAAAATAGTTAGTAGCATCTATTTAAAACCATCAGCTAGCATCATATGTAATGGTGATAAACTGGAACCATTCCCAATAAGATCAGGGGTGAAACAAGGTTGCCCACTATCACCATTACTATTCAATATGGTATTAGAAATGCTAGCTTTGGCAATGACAAGAAAAAGAGATTAAAGGAATTAGAGTAGGTCATGAGGCAACCAAATTATCACTCTTTGCAGATGATATGATGGTCTACTTAGAGAACCCTAGAGAATCGACTAAAAAACTATTAGAATTAATCTACAACTTTAGCAAAGTTGCAGGATACAGAATAAATCCACATAAATCATCAGCATTTTTATACATCACCAACAAAATGCAACAGCAAGAGATAAAAAGAGCAATTCCATTCAAAATTACTATCGATAGTATAAAATATTTGGGAATATATCTGCCAAGGGAAAGTCAGGATCTATATGAGCAAAACTACAAAACACTCTCCACACAAATAAAGTCATATCTAAACAATTGGAAAAACATCAAGTGCTCTTGGATAGGTTGAGCGAATATAATAAAGATGGCAATACTACCTAAACTAATCTATTTATTTAGTGCTATACAATCACACTCCCAAGAAATTATTTAACTGACCTAGAAAAAATAACAACAAAATTCATCTGGAAAAACAAAAGGTCAATAATTTCAAGGGAATTAATGAAAAAAATGCAAATGAGGGTGGCCTAGCTGCACCAGATCTAAAACTATATTATAAAGCAGTGGTCACCAAAACCATTTGGTACTGGCTAAGAAACAGAGTAGTGGATCAGTGGAATAAGTTAGGTTCACAGGACAAAATAGTCAATGACAATAGTAATCTAGTGTTTGATAAACCCAAAGACCCCAGTTTTTGGTATAAAAACTCACTATTTGACAAAAACTGCTGGGATAATTGGAAACTAGTATGGAAGAAATTAGGCATTAACCCACACCTAACACCGTATACCAAGATAAGGTCAAAATGGATTCATAATCTAGACATAAAGAATGATATTATAAACAAATTAGAACAATGTAGGATGGTTTTCCTCTCAGACCTGCGGAGGGGGAAGGAATTTGTGACCAAAGAAGAACTAGAGGTCAACATTAATCACAAAATAGATAAGTTCGACTATATCAAGTTAAAAAGTTTTTGTACAAACAAAATGAATGCAGACAAGATTAGAAGGGTAGCAGTAACCTGGGAAAATATTTTTACATCCAAAGGTTCTGATAAAGGCCTCATTTCAAACATATATAGAGAATTGATTCAAATATATAAGAATTCAAGCCATTCTCCAATTGATAAATGGTCAAAAGATATGAACAGACAATTTTCAGCTGAAGAAATTGAAACTATTTCCGGTCACATGAAAAGGTGCTCCAAATCACTACTGATCAGAGAAATGCAAATTAAGACAACTCTGAGATACCACTACACACCTGTCAGATTGGCTAAAATAACAGGAAATGATAATGATAACTGTTGGAGGGGATGTGGGAAAACTGGGACACTGATACATTTTTGGTGGAACTGTGAACGGATCCAACCATTCTAGAGAGCAATTTGGAACTATGCTCAAAAAGTTCTCAAACTGTGCATACCCTTTGACCCAGCAGTGTTTCTACTGGGCCTATATCCCAAAGAGATTTTAAAGGAGGGAAAGGGACCCACATGTGCAAAAATGTTTGTGGCAGCCCTTTTTGTAGTGGCAAGAAACTGGAAATTGAAAGGATGCCCATCAATTGGAGAATGGCTGAATAAATTATGGTATAGGAATATTATGGAATATTATTGTTTTGTAAGAAACAACCAGCAGGATGATTTTAGAGAGGCCTGGAGAGACTTGCATGAACTGATGCTGAGTGAAATCAGCAGAACCAGGAAAACATTATACCCAGCAACAAGACTATACGATGATCAATTCTGATGGACATGGTTCTCTTCAACAATGATGTGATTCAAACCAATTCCTATTGTTCAGCAATGAAGACAGTCATATACATCCAGAGAGAGGCCTGTGGGAACTGAGTGTGGACCACAACATAGCATTTTAACGCTTTCTGTGAATATTTCCATGCATTTTGTTTTCCTTCTTAGGTTGTTTTTTTTTTTCTTCTCTCTTTCTAGATCTGATGTTTCTTGTGCAGTAAGGTAACTGTATAGATATGTATACATATATTGGATTTGTCATATAATTTATCATATTTAGCATATATTAGATTACCTGTCATCTAGGGGTGGGGGGTGGGGGGAGGAGGGGAAAAGCTTGGGAAAAAAAGTTTTTTGCAAAGATCAATGTAGAAAAATCACTCATATGTTTTGTAAATAAAAAGTTTTTAATAATAAAAAAAAGAAAATAAGAATTTGGGGAGTTTTCAAAAGTAGATTTCATAGAGCATCTTAAAGTAATGCCCTTTGATAGTTGTGCCATATCTTCTTTCTGCAATCAATAAAAAAAAATAAGTTTTATAAAATTCATGCTAATTAATTGATTGATAAAGAAAGAATTATTTCTTTCCTCTGGTTTAAATGGTCATGCTAAAAAATTAGTAATTTAGAAAATTTAAAGAAATTAGTTTGGCTCTTTGTGTAAGTCAAAGGAAAAAAAAAACAAAACAACTAAGCAACACAGAGAATTTGGGCAATTGTTATTTTCTTCATATGTTAGTCTAATCAATCCTGGTAAGCACAAAAAGAACAATAAACAATTACACCTATCTTTCCCAACACCTTGTTGAAAAACATATATAGCTGGGAAGTACTTAACACAGTGAGGGGCTTATGTAAAGTATTAACATTATAGTGTTCAGACCTTGCAGGAATACAATTAAAATGCTATCCCATTTACTTTTTAAAGTTGGCATGAAATATTAGCAAAGTTGAAAAACTGTGGACTAAAAACTTTAAAGTACTACTAAAAACAGGCTTATGCAACTTTCAAGAAAAAAAAACTGGCACAGGGTACACACTATATAAAACACTACTGTAATTAGCATGAAAATGTCAGGAGTAAAGTTCAAAAAGTATTTAATTTTTTTATTATCACCTGATTGGTGATGTTATTAAATAAAAGAAGTCTAGGAGGAGTTATTAAAGCAAGTTTCTTCTTCTTTTCAATATGAATACTATTATAAACCTATCTGTTATATGATTATTAGAATATATTTTGTGTAAAATAACCTTGAAAAGAACAAAAATAGTACATGACTTACTAGTGGAAGAAAAGGATGGTGAAGTCCTCTTAGGGGACCTTTGTCTGTGAAAATCCTTAGGAGATATGAAATTTTGAAAGTAAAGTAGATGTCATTGGGAATCATTTGGAAATTTATGTCATTGCATCTTTTAATTCTATTATTTTGAACCAACTATCGACTGTACATGAATTTGTGAAGAAATAAAAACAGCAATGCAATACTAAATTAGTCTCTTGGGTTTGAGTATTTAATTTTTTTGAGTATTAGGAAATTTTGAGTATTAAGGTGAGTCCATCCTCCCCCAATATGTTTTTTTAGTTCATAAGTGGGGTCGTGGCACACAAGGGATAACAGATTTAATTAAGCAAGAGTGGATTACTCCAGATACCCAGTGGCAACTTGCATGACAGCAACTTACATGAGAGTCACTAGTCAAATTTCTGCTGTTTTTACTCAGTTTATATGTCTCTTTCAGTGCTTACAGAAAAAAAAAATCATTATGCATGTTATTCCTTGAGCAACTTTTAACTATTCCCTAGTTTTAACATTCTTTTACCATAGCTTTCACCAAGGAAATTGTGTCCTAATATATGAGGAAAAACAAAAATATCTAGTTCAATGCTATAATTGGTGAAATTCTACTATTTGAGAAAGAATCTCTTGGGACTTCAACTTGCTGCTGTTCTAAGTCTTGAATTCAGATATGTATCTTGACCCCACATAGCAGCTGGTTCATTATTCCAGTGAAATGTCATGTGCCCCTTCAGTCTGAGGACTGCCACAGGAGGATGTCTGTCCCTGAGAAAGTTAAGAGAATAACCTTGAGAAGGTGAATGGAGGATTCTCTTGACCTATCTCCACTTTGGTAAAAAAGACATTTTCCTACCTCGTAAGTTCTGAGACTGGCTAAAACATTCTGTCATAGAATTGGCTGCCTATGACTCATACCCGAAATGAAATAGAACTGATGTTACTATATCCCTAAATTTCTCTTTATATAGAAAATCCCATTGATAAGTAAGGACAAGTATAAAAGAATCCTAATCCATTTGATATGATTCTATAAGGGATAGTGATTTTAAGTTTTGCATATTAAGCCCAAGACCTGTGAGCTGCAGATTCTAAGTTCACTTGCTTAACTAAAGGAAGCTATCTAAAAGCCCTCCAACCTTGTTTTTCCTTATCATGGTGAACAAGCCCAGAGTGTCCAACATGAGCAAGTGCCCATTTTATGACCACTCAGTCAATGGAGATGCTCCATGATTCACCCAGATTGTGAGGAAGAACTGAGAGATCCAGAAGTACAAATATAAAACTTTCCATGTAAGTTGAGTTACCTTCTCCACAGGCTTGAACTTAAAATCAACAGTTCATAGCACTGGGGCCATCTTCACAACACACTGATCCAATTAAGTATGAGTGTGACAATCAAAGTGAAGACCTCTCACAGCTATTGACTAGATTAAGCAAAGCCTAAGGGCCTAAGTTTCAGTTTCCAGAGAATCATGTGGTCAAGGGGGGAAAGTAGAAAGTAGTTTGACTTATAGGCTGTCAACATTCCAGTTCCTAAATAAGGAAAGTAAAGCATATATAACCAATTAGAATGTATGTTAAAGAAAAAAGAGAGTGGGCTTGGGACTTTCTTTGTTCTGAACTGTATAAAAATCACAAGAATTTACTGGACATTGGCTCTCCCAACTCTGGACTACTTATTTGATCCATTGTGGGACCGCCCGGTACTCATTTCTTGAATAAAGCCTTTGTTCTATATCCTGAGATGCCTCTGAAGTATTGATAATTCAGATGAGGGCCTGAATATCCCACACAAGTACAAAAATCACACCAAGGAAAATAGTATCCATATGTAGATAAAGAATTAGTGAACTCAGAATACATATTTTTTTCACTTTATTCTTCTTTGTGTTTTTAGTTTTGATGTATTTCTTCTTTTACAATTGTGACAAATGTGGAAATATGTTTTATATGATAGCACTTGAATGACATATCAAATTGCTTACCAATTTCAGAAGACAGGAAAAGAGAGAAGGAAAGAGATTAGAAAAATTTGGAATTCAAAATCTTATAAAAAATGAATGCTAAAAATTGTCTTGGCAGGTAATTAGGGGAAAATACTTATTAAAAAAACAGCACATGACTCAGGCTCATTGTAAGGATAAAATAAAATAACTAACATATACAAAGTGTTTTATGAACCTTGAAGTGCTAAAATATAGATTTTATTGTTATCATTATAATTTTTATTAATGTGCTCAAAGGATCTGTAATGCAATGTATTAATTACTAAGTTTCTCAAAAGTTGAACATGTTCATATGCAAAAATAAGCACCGTTCCTAGAAAATACATTATTGTGTTTTCAATGCATTCCTTGTCACATTCCATATGGGACTAAAAAATAAAAAAAATAAAAACACTCAAAGGTATTGATAGCAACAAATATTCAAAAGATGATGCAGGCATGAGTTTGAAATTCTTGCCTCTTAAATAAAAAATCTGATGGGTTAAAGTAATGTAGCTGCTTCAAAAAATAGTGACAGCTTGAAAGTCCTTTCTGGCAGGCCTCCATATCATGTTTCACAGGCTATGTAAAAAGGAACAAATAAGTGTATAAAGTATCCATGAATTGATTAAATATGTGATACCTACTGCTAGACTTAAAAGGTGACAAAATTCTAAAATATGACAGCTCAAAATTGTTCTTTCTCAATAACTCTAGCTAGGCTAATGAAACCAGAGCAGTCATCATATTTGACAGCAACCTTTGGGTTACCAAATCATGAATTGTGGTTCTAGGTGAACCTTTCTTTTGAAACTCAAAGATCATATTTTTTAAAGATTATTATCAGAAATGCTTCTCATAATAGCAGTTTTCATGTTCAATGTTGGAATGAAAGAGGTACTTGTGAGTCACTGAGTTAATAAAAGGAGGCTTACTTGCTCTAATACAATATGGATATGTGACAAAGATACAGTGGCATTCAGTTTTTCTAGACATGGCTTCCCATGCAAAAATATTTGATATCAGAGAAGGACATAAGGGACCTGGTAACTAATGTGATCTTGAGAAATCCATTCAGTATGAGAGGCCTAGACTATATATAACTAGGTCTATTACTAAAAGATGATTAGGAAATTTTGTCAAGATATCTGGAGCCAATCAAATAATAAGGAGGAAAAGTATGTTAGGGAAATGCTGATTCTATTAACACTTTTATATGCTTTAAATGAAATAGGTATTTGAGGTAATTTCCTAGATAGCACCATTTTTTCACCAAAAAAAATTTTAACAAACTTATTATCTTTAGTTAAATTTTCATTTTTCCCAAAATTAACAGAAATCTATTTTTTCTCTCTTCCACCATCTTTCCCTCACAACAAAATCCTTTTGCATGAAATAGATGGATGCAGAAATTTTTCTCTTTCATCTTACAAAGAATTTTACCAATTTCACTTTCCTTTATTTGTCTATTTTTATCCACCAAATTCACTCCCTTTATTTGTATGTGTAGATATTACCTTTGGAAACTTCATTATAGTCTCTACAACAAGTATCAGGGGAGATAATATCTGGAGATATATGGCTATCCTCTTAACTTTGCACCAGAAGAAAATACTACAGGTCAATCTTAAACTATGCTGAAAACAACAAATGTCATAAGATTGTAGGGTAGTGGCATATGAGGCTGCCAAAAGGAAGATGATTACTTCGTTTATTAACACTGATGTTTTGAAAATGCTCAAATGTTTGTTAGAAATAGGTCAAGTGGAAAAGGGTTTCAACCTAGATAGCTATTAGCCAGTTTTTAAAAAAGAAAAAAAAAACAGAAAGCAAAACTCAAGCAAAATTATGGGAATTTTTATCTCTCTTAATCAAATTAACTATATGATTGGCAACTCACCATTTCATTGTGTGTGTGTGTGTGTGTGTGTCTGAGTGTGTGTGTGTGTGTCTGTGTTTGTGTACAAGCGAAAATTCAAGAGAACCTGACAAATCAATGAACAGCTAAGTATATTGTACAGAATGATTTCTTTTAAAAAATATCTAAGTAAATAAAAGAATGAACAAAAAAGTTCATATAATGTTCTTTATTCCAAGAACTGCTCCACATTCTTGGGATGCAAATATAAAAGCAAAGGTAGTCACTATTCTCAAGAACATTACATTCTATCAGATAGAGACATACACACACATATATATAGGGATTGAAGGGTATTTGGATTTGAAAAGTTACAGGGATGATGATTCAAGATATTGGTAGGTAAATAGATAAGGCTATTCATATAGCTATACAGAGATAGATGCATATAGATATACGAGTAGTCTCATATATTCTTTCTAAAACACCAGCAGAGGGTCTCTTGAGAAGTTGACTGGAAAGTTAAGTAAAGTGATCAGACCTTGATGTTCAGGACACCAAATGGATCAATCTGGGCTTTGAGAAAAAAAAAAAGACAGTAACAGAGGGACAGACACAAACAGAGAGACAGCTTAAGGGATGTTCCATTGATCCTCAAAAGTAATTTTCCTAAAACATAGGTAGGATCATGTCACTGTCCTACTCAATAAACTCCAGTGGATTCCTATCATCTCCACAATACAATACAAAATGCTCTGATTGGCATTCACAGATCTTTATAAACTATATTTTCTTCAATTCGGTGACATTGGCCTCCAAGCTATTCCACAAAGAAGACTATTTCTTGGCTCCAGGCATTCTCTCTGGCTTTCTCCAAGCCTGGAATGTTCTTCCTCTTCCAGTTCAATTATTAACCTCTTTGTTTTCTTTTAAGCACCAACTAAAATTCTACCTCCTACAGGAAGGCTTTTCTTAATTCCAATGCCTTTCCTGTTACTCATCTTCTATTCATCCTGCATATAGCTTGTTTTACATATGTTTGCTACATATTGTCCTTCTCCATTACATTACAATCCACTTGAGGGCAGCGGCTATCTTTTGCCTCTTTTTGTATTTCCAGTGTTTGGCACAGTGCCTGGCACACTGTAGACACTTAATAAATATATATTCAATTGAATTATATAATGAAAAGTATTAATTCATATAAGGCTTAGTTTCTGATTTGGATAATAATCATTATCAATAAGTAATGTCAAGGTATCTGGGGCCAATCACATCATAAGAAGGATATATAACCAAACAATAAGTTATGATAACATCATTAAGTAAGCAATCCATAAAAATTTTTAAGCACCTACTAGACTATAAATGGCAATAGACTTTGAGAGAGAAAAGGAAACTGTCAAAATTTTGCCTTCACCCATTCTTCAAAATGTAAGGAAAGAACAATATTATGCAGCTGAGAATAAAGACAATCTTCTAAGGAAATAAGCTTTTGTCAGTCATACTTAAAGGGACTGCATGAAAACTAAGTAAGTGATATAAATTTAATATTGAATTTGGGAAAACAAGAATTTATATCTCATGATAATTATCATAATCCTTAGAAAAGCATGGTGCTTCATATAATGCACTTCATATAAATAAATATTTATGAATAAGAAACAAATTAAGGAAGTAAATAGAATTTTAGAAAAGTTATATATGATAGACCTTTGGAAAAGACTGAATGGGTACAGAAAGAAGACATAATGGAGACAAAAAATACTTTTTTCTTGGTGGCACATGGAATTTATGCAAAAACTTAACATGCATTAGGGCATAAATCTCAAAATCAAATGTAGAAAGGCAGAATTAGTAAATGAATCTTTTTCAGTCCATAATGCAATAAAAATTGTATTCAATAAAGGTCAGGGAAAGATAGACTAAAAACCAATTGGAAATTAAATAATGTAATTCTAAAGAATGAGTGGATGAAACAACAAATCAAAGATATAATAGATAAATTCATTCAAAAGAATGACAATAATAAGACAACATATCAAAATTTATGGGATAAAACCAAAAGACTTCTTTGAGGAAATTTTATATCTCTACATGCTTACTTGCATAAAATAGAGAAAAAGAAGATCAACCAATTGGGCATACAACAAAAAAAGCTAGAAAAAGAACAAATTAAAACTTCCCAATTAAATACAAAATTTGAAATGCTGAAAATAAAAAGGGAGATTAATTAAATTGAAAGTAAAAACACTATTGAACTAATGTATTGTAGGATTCTGACTTTTAATCCAGTCTGCTATCTACTTCTGTTTTATGGGAGAGTTCATCCCATTCACATTCACAGTTAAAATTACTAGCTCTGTGTTTCCTGTCATCTTGCTTTCTCCAAGTTATAATTTTCTCTTTCCTTTCCCCTTTTCCCTCCTCCCCAGTATTTCGCTTCTGATCATCACCTCCCCAGAACAGTCTTCTCCTTTTACAATCCCCCCTTCTCATACCTTTCTCTTCTACTTCTGTTATCCCTTTTATTAGCCTCCCCCTTTCCTTGCTTAACCAAAACATCATTACTGTGAATTTGAATGGAATGAATTCTTCCATAAAACAGACATGAAAAGCAGAATGGATTAAAAAAACAGAACTCTACAATATGTTGATTACAAGAAACACATTTGACACAGAGAGACACATACAGAGCAAAAGTAAAAGGCTAGAACAGAATTTATTATGCTACAACTGAAGTAAAAAAAAAAGTAGGGATAGGAATTCTGATCTCAGATAAAGTTAAAGTAAAAATAGATCTAATTAAAAGAGATAAAGAAAAGAATTTTATTGTGAAAAGGGTACCTTAAATAATGAAGTAGTAAAGATATTAAATGTATGTGCACTAAGTGGTAGAACTACCAATCACATCTTTGGAGAAGGAAGGAATTTATGACCATAGAAGAATTAAAGAACATTATGAAATGCAAAATGGACAGCTTTGATTACGTTAAATTAAAAAATGTTTTTCACAAACAAAACCAACATAAACAAGATATAAAGAAAAAGTAAAAAGCTGGGGAAATATTTTACATCCAATGTTTCTGATAAAGGTCTCATTTCTAAAATATACAAAGAACTATGTCAAATTTATAAAACATGTCATTCCCCAAATTTTTTTTTATTTTTTTTATTTTATTTGCATAACATGTGTGGGTAATTCTTCAACATTAACCCTTACATAGCTTTCTGTTACAAATTTTTCCCCCCCAACTCCCCACCCCTCCCCTAGATGGCAGGATATCCACCACATGTTAATTATGTTAAAATATTGGCAAATCGAATGTATGTATACATATTTTCAAACTTATCATTGTTGTGCAAGAAAAATCTTATCTACACAAAAGATATATCAGATAAAGGAAATATAATGTAAGCAAATATCAATCAAGGAGTATGAGAATATTATGTTGTGGTCCACATTTCACATCCCTCTCTCTGGGTGTATATGGCTTTCTTCAGTGAACAATTGGAGATGGTTTGAAACATTTCATTGTTGAAGAGAGCCATGTCCATCAGAACTGATCATCATATAGTATTGTTGTTGCCATGTATAATGATCTCCTGGTTCTGCTCATTTCACTCAGCATCAGTTCATGAAAGTCGCTCCAAGCCTCTCTGAAATCGTCTTGCTGGTCATTTCTTACAGAACAATAATATTCCATAATATTCATATACCATAATTTATTCAGCCATTCTCCAATTGAAGGGCATCTGTTCAATTTCCAGTTTCTAGCCACCACAAAAGGGACTGCCACAAACATTCTTGCACATGTGGGGCCCTTTCCTTCCTTTATGATTTCTTTGGGATATAAGCCCAATAAAAATGCTGCTGGGTCAAAGGGTATGCACAGTTTGATAACTTTTTGAGCATAGCTCCAAATTGCTCTCCAGAATGGCTGTATCCGTTCACAGCTCCACCAACAATGCATCAGTGTCCCAGCCCTCCCACATCCCCTCCAACATTCATCATTAACTTTTCCTGTCATTTTAGCCAATCTGATAGGTGTGTAGTGGTACCTCAGGGTTGTCTTGATTTGCATTTCTCTGATCAATAGTGATTTGGAGCACCTTTTCATATGACTATAAATAGTTTTAATTTCATCCTCTGAAAATTGTCTGTTCATATCCTTTGACCATTTATTGATTGGAGAATGGCTTGAATTTTTATAAATATGAGACAATTCTCTATATATTTTAGACATGAGACCTTTACCAGAACCCTTAAATGTAAAGATGATTTCCCAATTTATTGCTTCCCTCCTAATCTGGTCTGCATTGGTTTTGTTTGTACAAAAACTTTTTAACTTAATATAGTCAAAGTTATCTATCTGGTTTTCAATTAAGAGTTCCAGTTCTTCTTTGGACATAAATTTATTCCATCTCCATAGGTCTGAGAGGTAAACTATATTACGTTCCTCTAATTTACTTATAGTATCACTCTTTATATCCAGATGATGAACCCATTTAGATCTTATCTTGGTATGTGGTGTTAGGTGTGGGTCAAGCCCTAATTTCTTCTACACTAGTTTCCAATTTTCCCAGCAGTTTTTGTCAAATAGTGAGTACTTATCCCAAAAGCTGGGGTCTTTGGGTTTATCAAAGACTAAATTGCTATAGTTATTGCCTAATTTGTCTTGTGATTCTATACTATTCCACTGATCGACTACTCTATTTCTTAGCCAGTACCAAATGGTTTTGATGACCGCTGCTTTGTAATATAGTTTTAGATCTGGTACAGCAAGTCCACCATCATCAGCCTTTTTTTTTTATTAATCCCCTTGAAATTCTTGGCCTTTTGTTCTTCCAAATGAAGTTTGCTACTATTTTTTCTAGATCTGTAAGATAATTTCTTGGGAGTTTGATTGGCATAGCACTAAATAAGTAAATTAGTTTGGGTAGTATTGTCATTTTTATTATATTTGCTCGGCCTACCATGAGCATTTTAAGTTTTTCTAATTGAATAGGTCTGATTTTATTTGTGTGGAAAGTGTTTTGTAGTTTAGTTCATATAGTTCCTGACTTTCCCTTGGCAGATAAATTCCCAAATATTTTATACTATCAACAGTTATTTTGAATGGAATTTCTTTTTGTATCTTTTGGTGCTGAACTTTATTGGTAATATATAAAAATGCTGATGATTTATGTGGATTGATTTTGTATCCTGCAACTTTGCTAAAGTTGTGAATTGTTTCTAGTAGTTTTTTAGTTGAGTCTTTAAGGTTCTCTACGTATATCATCATGTCATCTGCAAAGAGTGATACTTTGGTTTCCTCATTACCTACTCTAATTCCTTTAATCTCTTTTTCTTCTCTTACTTCCAAAGCTAACATTTCTAAGACAATATTAAATAATAATGGTGACAGTGGGCATCCTTGTTTCACTCCTGATCTTATTGGGAATGGTTCTAGTTTGACTCCATTACATATGATGCTTGCTGAAGGTTTTAAGTAGATACTACTAATCATTTTAAGGAAAAGCCCATTTATTCCTATACTCTCCAGTGTTTTTAATAGGAATGGGTGTTGGATTTTATCAAAGGCTTTTTCTGCATCTATTGAGATAATCATATGCTTTTTGTTAATTTGATTATTAATATAATTGATTATGCTAATAGTTTTCCTAATATTGAACCAGCCCTGCATTCCTGGTATAAATCCTTCTTGGTCATGATGTATTATCCTGGGGATAACTTTCTGTAATGTCGTTGCTAAAATCTTATTTAAAATTTTTGTATCAATATTCATTAGGGAAATGGGTCTATAGTTTTCTCCCTACCTGGTTTAGCTATCAGCACCATATCTGTGTCATAGAAGGAATTTGGTAGTACATCTCGTTTCCCTATTTTTTTCAAATAGTTTATATAGTATTGGGATTAATTGTTCTTTGAATATTTGGTAAAATTCACATGTACTTGGCGGAGCCAAGATGGCGAACTGCAGACAGCGTTCTCTGTGAGCTCCTGAGACCTTCCCTCAGGCCCAGACAAATTGAGCCTCTGAACTGGTTCTGGAGTGAGGGCTCCACCAAACACTTGGACTACAATGCACTTCTATCAACAATCTACTTTGAAAAAACATTGGAGGTTAGCCTCAGGGGAAATCGGCTTGCAAAGTGGCCCAGGCTCTCCCAGGGGCTTCCTGGGTGCCTAAAATCTGCCCCTCTATCTCAGCCCTGACTTCCGCCCCAGCTGGGTCTGATTGCGAGGGAAGGTCTCAGGAGCTCACAGAGAACGCTGTCTGCAGTTTGCCATTTTGGCTCCGCTTCTCCATTCCCCAAATTATAAATGGTCAAAGGATATGAACAGACAATTTTCAGTTGATGAAATTAAAACCATCTATATTCATCTATATTTACAGGTTAGTAAATTTCAAGCTCTCCTGATTTCTGCCACAAATAGAACAGATTTGTTCTTTAGGGGAAACACAAATCAAGACTTGGAGCAGAATAGGGGTCCTCCTGATTCAATCCAAGAAATCTGAAGAAAGACCTTAAGTTGGGGATTAACCTGTATGAAGTGCAAACACTTCCTGGCTAGGTCTGCAGTAACACCAAATAGGGAATCCTATCTTTACTAGGTGTGTCTGGAGCCTCAGCAGGAACTATAGAGACTTTCATCTTTTGTAGAGTCAGGCTCTGAGTCTGGAAAGACTGAAGGAACCTTAGTTGATTGGGAGCACCAAGCCAAGATGTATTGCTGAGACACAGCCCTGGTTGAGAAGGAACCAGCTCCTAGTGACTACAGAAACAGCCACACAAGTATGCTGCTGGCTTCTGGCAGTTACAGGAGGGTAGAACTCTTGGTTTGTGATTCTGTATTAGAGGAAAGAACTTAGGGGAAACTTGAGGCACCATCCCCCTGCCCTGTGATTACAGGTGCCTACACAGGGTTCATCTTCAGACGAGGACACTTTAGTTAAAAAAAAAGCTTGTACCCCAAAAAGTAACCTGAAATGGCTTCCTGTCCAGAAAGAATTTATAAAAAGAATTTTTAAAAGAATTTAAAAATCAAATGAGAGACATTGAGAAAAAACTAAAAAGAAAAATATAAACCATCCAAGAAAAACAAGATTATGAAAAATGCTAAGCAACTAGAAAAGGAGATACAGAGTCTCAAAAATGAAAATAACTCTGAAAATTAGAATTGGGCAAGGGGAAGCCAATGAAGCTGTGAGAGACCAAGAAACAACAAAACAGATTATAAAGAATGAGAAAATAGAACAGAATGTGAAACATAAGAAAAATGACAGATCTTTAGAACAGATAAAGAGAAAATATAAGAATAATTGGACTGCCAAAAAGTTCTGAAGAAAAAAAAAGAACCTTAACATAATAATGCAGGAAATAATCCAAAAAAAAATTGTCCTGGAGTGTTGAAGGTAAAATAGAAATGGAAAAAAAAATCAATCGATCACCACCTCAAAGAATGGTGAAAAACTTTGTGGAAATTTATTGTCAAGTTTCTAAACCCCAAGATCAAAGATAAATTTTTGCAAGAAAAAGAAGAAAACAATTCAAATATGCAACAGCTACAATTAAAATTGTACAAGGCTTAGCAGTTACAATAAAAGACCTCAGTTACTGGAATCCTATTCACCAACAATCAAAAGACTTAGGCCTGCAGCCAAAATTGCCATGTCCAGCAAAGTTATCTATAATTTCTAAATGAGAAAAATATGGACATTCAATGAACTTGTAGATTTTCAGGACTTTCTATCAACCAAATCAGGATTTTACAGAAAATTTAACATATAACAGCCAATATGAAATACCAATTTTAAGGAATTTAACATGAAAAACTATTTAAACATGGACAGATTATTTCTATTTTTATATATGTATATTATATATTTAAGATTCTCATCAACAATAGAATAACTCAAAAGAAAGATTGGCAGAGTTAAGGTAAAAATAGTAATCATATACAAATAACATAGTAGCATTAGAGGAAGGAGGAGGGCTTGTAGTTCTGAAAACCTACTCACATAGGGAATAGTTTCAATAAAAAACACTATATATAATAAAATGAAGGGTATAGCACTCTCCAAAATCTATAAAGAAATAAGAAGGGAGGGATAGGCAGATGGGGAAGTAAAGGGTGAGATAAGAAAAGGGGGTCGGGCACGAACTAAGTAAACATAAAGGCAAGTTAGGTAGCAGAATTTAATTAAAGAGTGAATAGGGATAGAAAAGATATGTGTGTATATGTATAAATCAACATAAATATATATAAGTATATCTTTTCTTACCTATTGGTTGCTTAAAGGATAATGAACGGGGAAAAATAATAAATTAAATAAAGTGCACAACAGAGAAACAAATTATAATTTACAAAGAATAAAGAAAAAGTGGACATTCATGAATATAATTTCTCTTTGTAATCTTTATATATATGTTTATATATATATATATGATATATATATATATGCATACACACACACACACTTGCTGGAACTGGAAATTTTTTGTTATATATTTTGAATCTTCCCTGTTGTTCTTCTGAGGATATGACAGTATTCTCTTTTTTCCCCTTTATTTTGTTTTGTATTTCTTTTCTGTATTTTTTTCTCACTCTATTTTTTTTCAAATAAAATTAAATAAATAAAAAATTAACTTAAAAAGTGTGATGATTGTGAAATACCTGGTTCTTTTAAGCAGTTTTGTGATACAAGGCAATTCCAATCAACTTTGGATAGAAAATGCCATCTGTATCCAGAAAAAGGAATTATGGATATTGAATGTAAATCAACACATGTTATGTTCACTTCTTTTATCTGTTTTTTTTCTCTCCCATGGTCATTCCTTTTTGTTCTGACTTTTCTCTCCCTACATGATTCATAAAGCAATGTGTATTTAAAATAAATAAACAAACAAATAAAGAAATAAACAAACAAATAATGGAAATGTGTTGCCTCCAGTAGTGATTCCTTTGTGTATAATTGGTCTTGTTCAGCTACTCTTCAAATTGTCATCTTCTCAAGTGTTATTTTCATTTCAACCTACAGTACATTTGAGTCTTGAGATGTTAGAGTATAAATGTTGTGATTCTACTGTCATCAATACTGAGACTAGATTTTTAGAGAAATAAAATATCTGTTATATATTATTATATATTTTTTATTTTAGTTTCATTTACTAAGGCTACTGAAAATTTTTGAGCAGGAGAATGATATAGCACACTAGTATTTGAGGATGATTTGTTGCCAGCTATTTTTGACATGGATTAGAGAAGAGAGAGATTAGGAGCACAGAAAACAATTAGGAGGATGTTAAAATATCCTTTTGATAGGTGATAAAGCACTGAACTAGGGTATGGGTATGAGAAATAAGGTAGAATTAGAATTCATAAAACTTAATTAGATATGAGAAGATGAGGGAAAGAAAAGTCAGTCTTATATGTTGCAAGCTGGCATGACTAGAAGGATATTGGGAAAATATTTTCAACAGAATTGAGGAAATCTGAAGGAAAAGCAGGTAAGTTCTTAAATGGTCATTTTGAGTATAAATTACTGAAGGAATCTATAGGTATATCACCAGGCAACTGGTAATAATACATGACTAAAATTCAAGAGGAAAATTTTCTCTATATATAAATGTGGGATCATTTGCAGAGAGATCATAATGGAAGCTACAATGGTATAAAAATATAGAGCAAATTAGTTGTATGTAATGTCAATACCTAGATGGAATAGAAGATAGATGGTTATATAATAGCAAAGAATGATAAGGAGGAGCCAAATAAATAGGACAAGTACCAGAAAAGTATCATGAAATCAAAAGAAGATAGAGGATTTAATAAAAGGGAAGAACTCAGAAGTGTCAAAAACTGAGGTCAAGAAAAATATGAAATACATCAGATCATGAGCTATATCAAGCAAAAGATTATTGATAACCTTGAAGATTGTGCAGTTTCAGTATCATGTTAGAATCAGAAACTAAACTTAAAGGATTAAGAAGAGTGGGAAGCAAAGCCGACATGACAAAAAAGCCAGTAAATCCCCCCATATTTACCTCCAAAAAAACATCAAATAGAGCTCCAGAACAAATCTGGGAACAACAGAATCAACCAAGATAGAGCAAAATAATCTTTGAGCCCAAGAAATTTGGAAGATAAAGATCTGTCTCACTCAGATAAAGAGGGAACTCAGTCCAGGAGAGAAACCATCCCAACAAGCCCTACCTCAGCAAAACAGCAATAAATCCTGTGACATATGAGTATAATGGAATACTATTATGCAATTAGAAATGATGAACAGGGGCAACTAGTTGTTGCAGTGGATAGAGCACCAGTCCTGAAGTCAGGAGGACCTGAGTTCAAATCTGACCTCAGACACTTAACACTTCCTAGCTGTGTGACTCTGGGCAAGTCACTTAACCCCAATTGCTTCAGAGGGAAAAAATAAAATAAAAAAAAAGAAATGATAAACAAGCAGGTTTCAGGAAAACCTGAAAATTCTTGTACAAACGGATGCAAAGTGAAATAAAAAGAACAAGGAAAACATTATTCATGGTCTCAGCAATATTGTATGATGACCAACAATGAATGACTCAACTCTTCAGATATAAGTACAAGGGACTTATGATGAAATATGTTTTACTTGATAGAACATGTATAACCTATATCAACTTGCCTAGTATTTGTAAAAGAGGGAAGAAGAAGATGGAGGGAGAAGTTCTGGAACTCAAAATCTTGCAAAAATGAATACTAAAAATTGTCTTGATAAGCAATTGGGAAAAATCAAATACTATTTAAAAAGAAGAGCAGGATGTGTTAATGTAGCAAGTATGGATGACTTTTTTTAAGAAGTTTGAATGTTAAGAGGGAAAGTACAGGACATTGAAAGAGAGAAGCAAACATTTGGGGGCTTTTTCTTTGTTTTAAGTTGGATAATATCTGCGTGTTTTTTAGACTGATACTAGATAGAGAAGACAGAGGAGAGAATGGAGAGACACACAGGGAGAAATAGAGAGACAGAGACAGAGAAACAGAAAGACAGTGACAGGGATAGAGAAACAGAGAGAGAGAAAGAGAGGAAATAGGGACAGGAAGACAATGACTTAAAGTAAAAAGCTTCTAGAAGCAAGAAGACCAGCTATTTCATGGAGAAATGAAACAAAAAATAATGAAAGAATAGAAAGGGATTTACATATTTATTTTCTTGTAGAATCCAACTTCTCTTGCACAGAAAGATAATTGTAAAAATATGTATACACATATTTCATATGTGTATACATATCAGCAGCAAGTAGCTGCTAACATCTACTTATTTAAACCCAAGTTGATTTTCAAGGTCTTGGTCTCTGATTTCTTCCTAATCATCACGTATTCCTTGGTTCCCCTTTACTTGCTTCTTGAACTCTACTGTATTCCCATTCCCAAATATGGAATAATGCCTATCGCTTTTCTTACTATATTGTTGTTCTTGTTCAATCCAATTTAATTTTTTGTGACCCTATAAATGTTCATAGGATTTTCTGGGTAAAGATACTGGAGTTATCTGTCAATTCTTTCTTCAAATTTACAGATGAGAAACTGAGACAAATAGTGGTTGTTATTTATCTAGAGTTACACAACTAGTAAGTAACTGAGGCTGGATTTGAAATCAGATGTTCCTAATTCTAAACCTAGTGCTCTATCCACCATACTACCTAGAGGCCTTTAAAAACACTTTCCCCTTTTTCTTACTATTTATCTGACCAACTCCAATGTCTCTTCACATTAGTATCTTTAATGTTTACTTAGGTTCCAACTATTCCCCAAGACCCAGTCCACATCTCAACTATTTTGCTGCCCAGGACTCAGCATGAAACTCTTGGTACTAAAAGGACATGAGAAAATTACTTGAAACCTCCAGGGGATTTTGGGCCCTTAGAAGGAGTGAATTGATAGGGCAGTAAAAACTAGATAAATGATGGTTAATGCTTGGAGAGACCTTCTTTACCAAATGTAGCCATTTCAAACTCATGAGTATCAGTCTTTTCCACTCTGATTTCTATTCCTCATCTTCCTAACTTGTTTTCAAGTTATCTTTTTAAAATGTGAAATAAAAGAAGCAAAAAGGGAAAAAAAGTAATTTGAAAACAGTTTAAATTACAATGGAAATTAGAAAGGGGCTGCAGTAGAATATGGTAGGGGCTTTGAGGTTTTGGAGCTTGAATCAAATGACTCAAACAAATATAACATACACACACACACACACACACACATATATACATATATATATATTACATATGTAATCCAATATAACATATAGTGAGTCTGGGAGGCACATAAGATTCTTGACCTGGGTCCTGTAAAATTGAAAAACAAGCCTTTACTTCACTACCAAAGACTTAGAAAATAGAGCTTGCAAAAAAGTCAGGCTAAGTCATTACTAGAGCAAAACATAGTAATTGAACAAAATGATAAGTGGAAAAATATAATAAGTACTAATAAAAATACTCTCAAAGGTATAGTTTATAGTTATCTGGCATCTGTTATCTTCTGACTCAATTAGAGATTTAAGATAAAACAAAACCAAGAAAATCTCTTTAAGTTAAATGTGTATCTGTTGTCCACTATAAAGGTATGCAAAAGACAAAAATATTTCTATTGTGCTTTTTTTTCTGATCCCTGGGTAGAAAAATGTTTCTTTTTTTTTACTTTATTACATTTTAATACTTTCCTATGCAGAGGAAATATATTTTATATTATGTAAACATCAACATATACTCAAGGGGTACTACAATTAGTAAGTACAAAAATATAAAAAAGCCAGATTCTTTTATTACAGCTTAGTAACATTACTGTGTTTGAAACTTTCATTGAAAAGTTTTAAAATTATTTGATACCACATTTTCATTCTTGCAGATAAAGACACAAGGTTGTTTGTTTTAATAATGCAGTAGAATTCATTTCCTGAGCTATGCATGCTACCTTATGTATAAACCTTGGAGAGCTAAGTTCTTCCTTCAATATCAATATAGTATGATGAATTAAGACAAACACTTGATATTTAATATTAATGTTAAATATTAGAAAAAAACATTCAAATAAACTTCAATCTCAGCATTATTACAATGTACTCATGTATTTTTTCAATGTAACTGTATTTTTCTATGTTTCATATTTGCTATTCTTAGAAAAGAGAATAATTTTCAAATTAAGAAATTTTTTATAACAGTGATTCAAGAATTATAAATTCTGTCTAATTCTAAAGAAAGATTATATATCACAGGTGACTAACAAGTCCTAAATCACATTAAAATGCAATTGGGAAATATTTAAGAAAATAAAGATACAATATCACTTATGTAATATACATATGTAAATTTCCTAAGTCAATATATGACATATAGGTATTTTATATATGCTTTAGTTGTCTGTATTTCTATTTTAGTTTGAAAATATTTCTATAACATTTCTTTTTATCTTGGGCATAGTGAAATCACACAATTTCTGTCTTGATAGAATTATACATACATTGTATTCTATTATATAAAATGGACAACACAGCATATTTCATTAATCTTCCAACAGATATCTATATATCCAATAGAGATGCTAATAAATATAGTAGATTATAGGTTTGAGCAAAAGAAGATGGCAAGGAAAGATAAAAAGAGAGACAGAACTAACAAAGGCTGAAACAAATTTCTATATGGGTAAGACAGTAGAATTTGGAATCAGAGAAGAGTTTAAATTTTGATTCTCCCTGCATAACCTTGTTCACATAACTTTTCTCTGGGCCTCAGTTTCTTTACTTGTAAGACAAGGGAAGAAGCTTTAGAGGTCCTTTTCTGCTCCAAATCTATGGATCCACAATCAATTTTACTATCTATGTAGAAATAACATTTCCTAGGATATTGACATGTATACTGGAATAGCTTTAACTAAAGTTTTATGCAAGAGTTGATTTTTTTTCTGTAACTAATCATAAAATTCATCTTTAGACTTACTTGAATGGATTAGGGAACAAGAGCAGGTTGCTACTGAGACTTTAAAATAACTTCAGATAAAATTTTGGAGCAGCAGAGTCATCAAAAAGTCACAGCGACATATTTTTTTATCCTAAGAGAATGTAGGAGTTAGGTAGAAGAGGTCTGTGATACTAGAGTGAGTGCAGTCCTAGAACAACAGCAAGACCCATAGATCTTGGAAATTGTTATGAAAGCAGCAGCTTCAGTTCCTCTCGGGCCATTGAGTTGGACAACTAGTCAGAGAGAGGAGGGGGGACAGAGAGAGAAAGAGAGAGAAAGACCCTTTGATGCAACTAGATTCAACTGGTGCTGCTTGGCAATTTTACTGAGCTTGGTTATAATTCTGGAGAAAAGAAGAGTGTTGGTGATTGATAACAAAGGAGAGTGATCCTCAATCACAGTTTCAAGGCTGAGAACAGTGCTAGGGCTTGCAGGGAAACAGGGATCCTTCTTGGGTAAAGACCGAATATAGAATAGGAGAGCAGTGTCCACTCATCTCCCTGGATCTCACCACATTGAAAGCACTGAAAACTTGTGGGAGAGAACTAGAGATCTAAAAAGAGCAATATGAAAAAGACAAAAGCTTAGGACAGTAGCTCCTCAAGACTATGTCAGCAGAGATCAACTTTAACATAAAATTCAAAGTCAAGATATAATCCAAAAAATGAGTAAAAAAAAAAAGACAAGAACTTGAACCTATAAAGCTTACTATAGTGGCAGGGAAAAGCAAAACGCAATTTCAGAGGAAGAAAATAATGTAAAAGCATCTACAACAAAGTCTCAAAGGAAAAAATGCCATCTAAAAACAACCTTAGAAAGAATTCCTAGAAGAGTTGACTAACAAGATACAAGTGGGAGAGGAAAAATTAGGAAAAGAAATGAGATGAAGTGAAAAAAACACATGGAAAGAGAATTAGTAGCTTATAAAGGCAGTACACACACACACACACACACACACACACACCATTTTAAAATAGAGAATTTGCCTAATGATCAAAGAGGCATAAAAATTCACTGAAAAAAAAGCAACTCCTTAAAAAACAAAATAAGTCAGATGGAAAGAGATATAAAAATTCACTGAAGATATGTCAAAATTAGAATTTTGGCAAGGCAAAGCTAATTATTTCATGACACATCAAGAAACAGTAAAAGAAAGACAAAAGAATGAAAGAAATAGAACAAAATATGAAATGTCTCTTTGGAAAAGCAGCTAACTGGAAAATAAGTTAAGGAGAGATCATTTAAGGATTATGGACTACCTAAAAGCCATGATCAAAAAAGGAGCCTATTTCAACTGTCAAGGAAAACTTCCCTAACATCCTAGAACTAAAAGACAGAATAGAAATGAAAAGAATATATAATCCCCTGAAAGATATCCAGAAACCAAGAAATATGAAGAATATAAAATTCCTATATGTTTATAGTTGGATGATTAAGAATTATTTGACTTCATTAAAAAAATATAGTTTCTTATCATGCATAGTATTTTTCTTCATTTTACTTTCACTATGTTTGCTCTGAGCCATGAATTTGTTCTATTTATGGGAGAAATCTGATGACCTACTCTGCATTCTTTCCAGTATCTTCCCTACCATAAGCAAATTAGAAGAGCAAGTAATTATCCTGTCAGTCAGTTTTATGAGAAGGGAATAATTTATGATTAATAATATATATAAAGTATTACAAAATGCAAAATAAATAATTTTGATTATGATACATTAAAAAGCATTTGTACAAATTAAAACAATGCAAAAAAAATAGAAGGGAAGAAGAAATCTGAGAAACACGTTTTAGGCCAATGTCTCTCATAAGGCTCTCATTTCTCAAATATATAGAAAACTGAGTCAAATTTGTAAGAATATGAGGCATTTCCCAATTAATGTATGGTCAAAGGATAAGAAAAGGCAGTATTCAGATGAAGAAAACAAAGCTATCAATAGGCATATGAAGAAGTGCTCTAAGTCATTTTTGATTGTAGAAAAGCAATTTAAAACAACTCTGAGGTAGCACCTCACTCTTATCAAATTGGCTATTATGAGAAAAAGAGGAAATGTTAAAAGTTGAGGAAGGTGAGGGAAAATTGGGACACTAATGCTTGGTTTATGGAACTGTAAATTTATCCAACCATTCTGAAGAGCAACTTGGAACCATGCCCAAAGGACAACCAAATTGTTGATACTATGATCCAGCAATACTATTAGGTCTATGTCAAAGATATCACAAAAAGGGGGGAAAGGATCTGCATATGCAAAAATATTTTTAGCATTCCTTTTCATGATGGCAAAATATTGGAAATTGAGAGGATGGCCATAAAATAGGGAAAGGCTAAACAAGCTGTGGTATATGAATGTAATGGAATACTATTGTAATACTATAAGAATAGACATTTCAGAAAAACATGAAAGACTTATTCAAAGAGATGCAAAGTAATATAAGCAGAACCAGAACACTGTATACAGTATCAGCAATATTGTTTGGCAATCAACTGTGAATTACTCAGCTATTCTCAGCTACACAATGATCCAAGACAAAAACAAAGGACTCACAAAGGAGAATTTTATCCACATTCATATAATTGATGGATCAAAACATACTTTTTAAAAATTTTATTCTTTTTGTATGTGTTTTTTTTCCCTTTTGATATTTTTATTCTTTCAAAATTGACTAATATGGAAATGTTTTACATGATAGCCCATGTATAATCTGTATCAAATTGTCTAAGAGAGGAAAAGAAAGAAAAATTTGGAATTCAAAATCTTGTAAAAATGAATTGTAAAATATTCCTTTATATGTAATTGGGGAAAAAAACAAAACATTATTATAGAAAAATTAATAATAAAGAAAATCACAACAAAGAAGCTCATGGTGACAATAGCAATCAGAGTACTCTTGGGGCAAGGTAATTCAGGCCAATGTGTTAACTGGTTCCTGGCACTCTAACTTGAGTCTTCTCAAAGGGCCCTGAAAGTTTTAGATTAAGTTAGTGTAAGAAATAAGACAATCTAAGGAAGGCTGATTACTCCTAACAAATTTATCAGTGGGGATACAGCTTGGGGCTGGTTTAAAGCTCCATTCAGAAACTAAATGAGCAAATCATTACATACCTAGAAATGCCCCCAAAGGAGTAACTTTTTAGTTAAAGCAGAAAAACCACAATATGTGACTCAAAGGAAAACAGATTTTTCAAAAAAAAAAAAAACCTTCCTCTAAGCAATATAACTAGTAGTAATGCCATATTAGAAAAACACACAGAAGTAATACTATATTATATAAAAATGCAATAAAATTTTAGAGAAAATAATAGGAAGGAGACTAGAAAAGAATGTGTAAAATATTGTTTTACATAGAATACAATGTAGTAAACCTCATCTAAGTTACAGACTTCATGAAAACTAGAAAAAAGCAAGCAAAAATTACTGAGTGCCTGAGATAGCAAGAAATATCATAACAAATTTTGATTAAAAAAATAAATTTGATATCTGATATCAAATAATAACTCACCTAGAAAGGAGATAATTTAACAAGTATTCAAATCACAAAACCCATGATTTTAAAAAAAAAGGCTACACTTCATGGTTTAAACAATGACATGTGAAAATTATCCAGACTTTAAAGAATTGAGAAAAGCAAATTTAAGTTAGAATCTTCTGATCATTGACTGAAAGAAATACCCCAAAGGAAAAGCTTCAGGAATGAGATGGTCAGATTCTTGGCTTCTGTTAAGGAAAATATATATGTATATATGTGTGTTCTTAAATATATTATTTTGTGTGTATATACATTTACATCTACAAATGTTTATATATAAAAGAAGTTTAAGCTTCAAGAGATCACAATCATCATTATACAAAATCTGGAAGATTCAAATAGAAAGGAGAGGGCAACATATTAGGTGGGGAGATGTAAAACTTCAATAGAAAAGTGAAATTTTCAAGCATTTCTCGTGAAAAGAACAGAGTTAAATAGGAATGGTGAAAGATAAACATAAAAATCCTAAGAAAAAGGTAAATTTACTTGAATAATTGGAAAGGGTTATATGATGATGTAGTGCTGATATTTTCTTATTGGAAGAAAAAATCAAATGCTTAAGATTTAATTTCTTCAAGGAATACTTAAGTAGTCAAGAAAAATATTAATAATGGGGATGGGTTTTTTGAGCATTTTTGTAGATGAGGAAAAACAGAAGTCAAAGTAAATGGAAAATAGAGTAAAAAGTAGGAAGAAGAAGGTGCAATTTTTTGTTTCTCAAAAAGTTATAAAAAGAAGGTATGTGTGAACCTTATTCAACTGAAGAAAAAAAACAAATTTAGATATGTAGAAGCAGGGTTTGGGTGAGGAACATGGGGTATCACATGGTTACAACCAAAGCAAACATTGCTTCTAAGAGGAGGATTAAAGGGAGAAATGCTGGAAACTAAGAGGGTACACAATAACTAGAGAATATGTCAATAAAGTGTAGTGTATGAATGTAATGAAATGCTGTTGCACAATGAAATGACAAAAGGGATGATTTCAGAGAATTCTAGAGATGTGAAATGATGCAGCGTCAATTTAACAAAGCTACAAAAAGTTTTATAGGAAAACAATGTTGTAAAGAAGAAGAAAAAAGTTTAACACTTAAGATTTCAGTTCAATGCAAAAAATAATGAAGTCTGCAGACGACATATGATGAAGCCTATTACTCACCCCAGAACAGAGAGGTTATGCATGTGAACAGCAGAAAGAGACTTTTTTTTCCTAGCCACTGCATGGAAGTTTATCATAATAATATTTACTTCTTTCAAGAAGCTTTCCCCCCCCTTGCTTCTTCATTTATAATAGGGGAGGAAGAGCCAGAGGGATGGGATAGCAATATCAATGAAAGCAAAAACATTGTCATTCTTCAATGCATACACAGGAGGCAAAAGAGTGAAGTTCAGAAACATAAACAAGCAGGATAGTGTTTTTTAAAATAATATGTGGAATTATTTTATATAGTTTTTTTAAGCAAGAAGTATAAAGTGGAGATGCACATCTTCATGCACAGGCCACATTTTGTGTTTTATTCTTTTTATAGACATACTCCTTTTTGTGTTATGTGTGTATGCTTAAGTTCAGGGGGAAAACACACACACATACACACAAACACAACAACAAATGGACTTTTTTACCCTCAAAATTCTCCTAGCATTTATGCCTCTAAGTATAAGCAACCTGATGAAAGTCATTGGTTACATGAAAACATGTATTAAACAGTTTGGGAATTATTGTTAATACAATGAAAAAGATTAATAGAAGAGACTTAGGGATTTTAAATGGGACACATAGTCAAAGACTATTAGAGCAGAACTAAAAGTCATTTAATCCGAACTGTACTGAAAGAAGAATTTGCTATTAATTTCTACAGAAGTAGCCAGCAAACTTATACTAAAATACCTCAGTTGGGGGAATACACTCCCTTCCAAAACAGTCCACTGTAGTTTTGGATAGCTCTAATTAATAAGAAGTTTTTCTTTATGTGGCTGCAATATACTTCCATATGCGTTCTGCATATTTGATTCAAAGTGCTTAGTAAATGCTGCTTTGTCTCCCTCAAATCATTATATCCTCCAAATTCCCTATTTATATCTGCATCTCTTCACTTTTTTCAGCTCTGTGATCCATATTGTACTCAAGTCCAAAGTCTACAGTATAACACACACACACACACACACACACAAACACACACACACACACGCACATATATTTTTGCTGAGACAATTGGGATTAAGTGACTTGCCCAGGGTCACACAACTAGGAAGTGTTAAGTGTCTGAGACCAGATTTGAATTCAGGTCCTCCTGATTTCAGAGCTGGTACTCTACTGCACCACCTAGCTATCCCTATAATACATATATTTTTATATGTTGACTTAGACTTGTCCTTTGATTATTTCATATAAGTGACTTGCCAAATAAATTTTCTTCAAGAGTAAGGAATCATATCCACTGTTTAAAAAAAAATGTTTGTTTTATTTTGCTTTTATCCCCCTTTGCCATCTAATTCATGTATGTAGTACATGTTTAATATCATGCTTATTACATTAAGAATAAATGGATGCATGGAACCCTTCCATAATACATTAAATTCTTCCAGAAGCATACTACCATACAATACAAGTTGAATAAAATGTTGTATCATTTCTAGTCTGAATCCCTCTATCCCAACAATTACGTCTTAAAGGACAAGGTCCTTTGTATGCAAATATTATTTTTTCAAGTACTGTACAGAAATAGTTAGCTAAGTTTTCTCCATTTAGAAACTGGCATACTTCTTTTTAAAATTATAATGAATCTTTTAAGAATTTAAGTTACTCATGTCATGTCATAATAGATCACCATGTGGGATTTTTGCATTTAAAATGTAAAAATTTTGTTTGTAAACGTTCTTCAAGTGATATACTGTTTTACAACAGAATAAATATGCATGTAAACTAAATGTCAAGGACCAATAATGAGCAGTCAAAACTGCTGAGCAGCTATCTAGCTTTCAGCTAATAACACTTTGTTGTCTAGGCTCAGTCAGATTGAAAATGAAATTTTTACAAGGAAAAATTTAATTAACATTTTGCAGTCATTATGCTGTTCTGCTGTAAGTTGATTTTCTTGATCAAGCTGTTAGCTGCTTTAATATTTTAAAAGCTAAAATGTCCTTTAACTACCACTATAGTGTGGAAGATTAATAATATGGTTCATGTTTGCAAAACTGATGACGTCTAAGGGTGTTTTGTCTTTAATTCCAAGGAAGCTGTAAATATATACAGACTCTTGACATGCGGGTTTCTCACAGACTTTGACCAATAGGATTCATTATAAAGTCAAAGGAGAAACAGAGGAAACCTGAATCTCATGCTGGGGAATCATAAGATGAAATTGAGGCCAAAAGCGAAAGCCATTAATTTCATAGGAGTGTGCCTGAGATGGTTTTAAAGCCCACTTCAAATGCATTAGTGGGATATCATTTTCTATTTCAGGAGAAGTAACATCAAATCAAGGCAGCTTCATAGTGAATGAATCCTACAGTTATATTTTATAAAAAGGGATCATTTTAATTTCTGAGTTTTTTATTACACAATAAGGTAATGGACTGAACTAGGAAATAATATTTGCAACATAAATAAGCTTGGTTATCTCTTCCTCAAGGCATTTAGACACCATCCAATTATTTCCATTTTTGTGAATTTTGCATATTTCATGTCAAAAAAAAGTTTTTGTCTTTGTAATATCAGCTACAAAAAGTAAATTTACTGATGTGCATTGCTGAAAATTTTAGGGAAAGAATATTATGAATTGATTCAAACAAATGCATTTAGGAGTGAGGTTATCAGCTCTACTAACCAGTTGTCAGAGCTGAAGATAATGTAATCTAGTTATGCTAAAGAACACCAAACTTCTTTGATTACTCATTTTCAGATGATAGAAAAAAAAAAAAAAAGGCCAACTAGTCAGAAAGTTGCATGAGCAAACCAAACAGCTGATCCACTGATCCTTTTGTAATATATACAGGACAAAAGCTACACAGGAACCCAGAAAGAGACAAAAGGAAGAGAGATAGACCAAGTCAGTCAAAAACTCTTAAGTATTTATTATCTGCTAGCACTGTGCTAAAGAGGGCTGAAAGAAACTTTGCTTGGAGCTCATTCTAATGCTGAAGGCAGAATGCAAACAACTAAACACAAATAAAAACCCACAGGATAAAGGAGGGATAAGTGACAGAGGCAAAGCATTACTCTTAAGGGAGATTGAAAAAGGCTTCCTATAGAAGGATGTACTTTAACTAAGGCTTAAAAAGAAGCCAGAGAGGGAAGACAACAAAGATAATGAGAGATAGAATTCCAAATCTGGGGAAGTCATTCATAAATCCCAGATTTGGGAGATGAATTACTTGTTTGAGGAATAAGAAGGTCAGTATCACAAGATCACAGAATATATGGAAAGAAATAGGATATAAGATGGAGAAATTAAATAATTCTTTGAATGATAACAAAGGTCATTTTAAACCACAATATTATTTTAGGGACATTGTATGATTGCAAGTAAAGCAATTCAACACTCTCCAAAGAATATTATTTAAAGGACACCTTGCTTTTTCCTTTGGTGAAATACATAAAAGTGAATACTTCTGTACAATCTATTGCAGTTTCCCCTCATACCATAATTTCTCCAGCATTTAAAATAATCCCCTTAAAATGACTGGAAGGAAATTTTGCTATAAATAAATGATATTCATCATATTTTTCTGTTCCTTTGATTAAAATTATAAAAACAAGTTTAGTTTTGTAGAGGGTCACAGCTACTGGGGGAATGTTGGGTTAGGTTTTAAGATCTTGTAATTTTGATTATATCAAGTTAAAAAGGTTTTGTACAAACAAAACTAATGCAGACAAGATCACAAGGAAAGCAATAAATTGGGAAATCATTTTTACATTTAAGGGTTCTGATAATGGCCTCATTTCTAAAATATAAATATAAATAAATAAAATATAAAGATAATTGACTCAAATCCAAGCTTCTCTTCAATTGATAGTTAAATGATATGAACAATTTGCAGATGAAGATACAGATGAAGAAATTGAAACTATTTCTAATCATATGAGAAGGCGCTCTAAATCACTATTGATCAGAGAAATGCAAATTAAGACAATTCTGAGATACCACTACACACCTCTCAGATGGATTAAGATGACAAGAAAAGATAATGACTAATAGTGGAGGGGATGTGGGAAAACTGGGACACTAATACATTGTTGGTGGAGTTGTGAACAGATCCAGCCATTCTGAAGAGCAATTTGGAACTATGCTCAAAAAAGTTATCAAACTCTGCATACCCTTTGACCCAGCAGTGTTTCTACTGGACTTATATCCCAAAGAAATCTTAAAGGAGGGAATGGGAGCCACATGTGCAAAAATGTTTGTGGCAGCCCTTTTTGTAGTGGCAAGAAACTGGAAACTGAGTGAATGCCCATCAGTTGGAGAATGGCTGAATAAGTTATGGTATATGAATGTTATGGAATATTATTGTTCTATAAGAAATGATCAGGAGGATGATTTTAGAGAGGCCTGGAGAGACTTACATGAACTCATGCTAAGCGAAGTGAACAGAACCAGGAGATCATTATACACGGCAACATCAAAATTATACCACAATCAATTCTGATGAATGTGACTCTTTCCAAAAATGAGATGATCGATGCCAATTCCAATGATCTAGTGATGAAAAGAGCCACCTACACCCAGAGAGAGGACTGTGGGAACTGAATGTAGATCACAACAACTACTCTTTTTGTTGTTCACTTGCATTTTGTTTTCTTACTCATTTTTCTTTTTTTTGATCTGATTTCTCTTGTGCAGGAAGAGAATTGTACAAATAGATTTATACATATTGAATTTAACATATATTTTAATATGTATAACATATATTGAATTGCTTGCCATCTAGGGAAGAGGTGGGAGGAAGGAGGAGTAAATCTGAAACACAAGGCTATGCAAGAGCAATGTTATCAAATTATCCATTCATATGTTTTGAAAATAAAAAGCTTTATCAAAAAAATAAGATCCTCCAGCCCAGCAAGGGAACAGGCTGATGTGTCTGATTTGGTTCCCCATCACCCCTGGGGATGTCTTGGCCTTCCCTAGAAGTCCAGGGGCATGACAACCTGTATTGTAATGAATATAGAGTTCTGCTAAGCGGCAAGGAAGCATCTGCCCACAATAGCAAGTTGTTTGCGTGGCCCTGCATGCACAATATATACTTTTTTTTTTTTTTTTTTGCTGAGGCAATTGGGGTTAAGGGACTTACCCAGGGTCACACAGCTAGGGAGTGTTAAGTGTCTGAGACCAGATTTGAGCTCAGGTCTTTCTGACTTCAGGGCTGGTGCTCCATCTACTGCACCACCTAGCTTCCCAGCAATATATTCTTAAGAGCATGCACAATGTGCTTTAGTTTTATAAGAGTATTAGAGTAAGATGTGACTTGTCAAGCATTTTAACATAATTCACATGTAGTGGACTTCCTGCCATCTAGGGGAGGGGAGGGGACTGGGGGGAAAATTTGTAATGGAGAGCTTTGTAAAGATCAATGCTGAGGAACTACTCATACATATGTTATGAAAATAAAAAGCTTTAATAAAAAAAAGATATGACTCACATATGGAATAGATAAGCATATATGTAAGTCATGCATTCTCAAGAAAATTGTCATTTCCATGCTTTTTTTTAACCTTTTTATTTGCAAAACGTATGCATGGGTAATTTTTTTTTAAACATTGACCCTTGCAAAGCCTTTTGTTTCAAGTTTTTCTCTCCTTCCCTCCCACACCTTCCCCTAGATGGCAGGAAGTCCAATACATGTTAACTATGTTAAAATATATGACAAATCCAATACATGCATACATATTTATACAATATACAAGATAATATAGTCATCTTGTTGTACAAGAAAAATCGGATCGACAAGGGAAAAAAAAAAAAAAAAACAAACCTGAGAAGGAAAACAAAACACAAGCAAACATCAACAGAAACCATGAACATACTATGTTGTGGTCCACACTTAGTTCCAACAGGCCTATCTCTGGGTGTATATGGCTTTCTTCATCGCTGAACAATAGGAACTGGTTTGAATCACATCATTGTTGAAGAGAACCATGTCCATCAGAATTGATCATTGTATAGTCTTGCTGTGTATAATGATCTACTGGTTCTGCTCATTTCATGGAGCATTAATTCATGCAAGTTTCTCCAGGCCTCTCTGAAATCATCCTGCTGGTTGTTTCTTATAAAACAATGATATTCCATAATATTCATATACCATAATTTATTCAGCCATTCTCCAATGGATGAGCATCCACTTGGTTTCCAGTTTCTAGCCACTACAAAACGGGCTGCCACAAACGTTCTTGCACATGTGGGTCCCTTTCCCTCATTTAAGTTCTCTTTGGGATATAGGCCCAGTAGAAGCACTCCTAGGTCAAAAGGTAAGCACAGTTTGATAACTTTTTGAGCACAGTTCCAAATTGCTCTACAAAATGGTCGGATCGGTTCATAGTTCCATCAATAATGTATCAGTGTCCCAGTTTTCCAGAATTCTACAATATGTTGTTTACAAGAAACATGTCTAAAGCATAGTGATACATACAGTGAAGGTAAAGGGCTGGAGCAGAATCTTTTATGCTTCAGGTGAACAAAAAAAGCAGGGGTAGCAATCCTTATCTCAGATTAAGTAAAAGCAAAGATAGATCTAATTAAAAGAGATAAGAAAAGAAAACTATATTTTACTAAAGAGTACCATAGATAATGAAGCCATATCAATGCAAACATATATGCACCAAGTGGTATAGCATGGAAATTCCTTGAGGAAAAGATAAGAGAGATGCAAGAAGAAATAGACAGCCAAACTATAATAGTTGGGGATCTTCAACCTTGCTCTCTCAGAATTAGATAAATCAAAACACAAAATAAATAAAAAAGAAGTTAAGGAGGTAAACAAAATGTTAGTAAAGTTAGAAATGATAGATCTTTGGAAGAAATTAAATGGAGACAGAAAGGAGTTTACTTTTTTCTCAGTGGTTCATGGAACTTATAGAAAAATTGACCATTTGTTAGGGCATAAAACCCTCAATATCAAATACAGAAAGGCAGAAATAGTAAAAGGCATTTTTTTTCAGATCATGATGCAAAAAAATCACATGCATTATAAGGCCAGGAAAAAATAGACCAAAAAGCAATTAGAAACAAAATAATCAAATCTTAAAGAATGAATGGGAGAAACAGCAAATTACAGACACAATTACTAATTTCATCCAAGAGAATGACAATAATGAGACACATACCAAAATTTGTGGGCTACAGCCAAAGAGGTAATAAGGGGAAATTTTATATCTCTAGATGCTTATTTGCATAAAATAGAGAAAGAGAGTATCAAAGAATTGGGCTTGCAACTAAAAAAGCTAGAGAAAGAACAAATTAAAAACCCCCAATCAAATACCAAACTTGAAATCCTAAAAATAAAAGGAGAGATTAATAAAATTGAAAGTAAAAAAACTATTGAATTAATAAATAAAACCAAATGTTGGTTTTATGACAAAACCAACAAAATAGATAAACATCTAGTTAATTTGATTAGAAAAAGGAAAGAGGAAAATCAAATTGTTAGTCTCAGAAATGAAAAGGGAAAACTTTCAAACAATGAAGAGGAAATCAGAGCAATAATTAGGAGTTGCTTTACCCAACTTTATGCCAATAACCTAAGTGAAATGAAGGAATACCTACAAAAATATAGATTGCCCAGATTAACAGAAGAGGAAATAAATTACTTAAATAGCCCCATTTTAGAAAAAGAAATAGAACAAGCTATTAATCAACTCCCTAAGAAAATATCCCCAAGACCAGATATATTTACGTGTGAATTCTACCGAACATTTAAAGAACAATTAACTCCAACACTATATAAACTATTTGAAAAAATAGGGAACAAAGGACTCCTACCAATTCCTTTTATGACATAGACATGGTGCTGATAGCTAAACCAGGTAGGATGAAAACAGAGAAAGAAAATTATAGGTCAATATCCCTAATGAATATTAATGCAAAATTCTTAAATAAAATATTAGCAAAGTGATTACCGAAAATCATCCCCAGGATAATACACTATAACCAAATAGGATTTATACCAGGAATGCAGGGATGGTTCAATAGTAGGAAAACTATTAGCATAATAGATTATATCAATAACCAAATGAACAGAAAACATATGATTATCTCAATAAATGCAGAATAAGCATTTGAAAAAATCCAACATCCATTCCTATTAAAAACACTAGAGATATAGGAATTAATGGGCTTTTCCTTAAAATAGTCAGTAGCATCTATTTAATGTAGCTTCATATGTAATGGGGATAAACTGCAACCATTCCCAATAAGATCAGGGGTGGAACAAGATTTCCACTATCACCATTACTATTCAATATTATATTAGAAATGCTAGCTTTGGCAATAAGAGAAGAAAAAGAGATTAGAGGAGTCAAAGTAGGTCATGAGGAAACCAAATTATCACTCTTTGCAGATGATGTGATGATATACTTAGAGAACTCTAGAGAATCAAATAAAAAACTATTAGAAATAATCCACAACTTTGGCAAAGTTGCAGGATATAAAATAAATCCCCATAAATCATCAGCATTTTTATACATCACCAACAAAATCAAACAGCAAGAGATACAAAGAGAAATTCCATTTAAAATAACTGTTGATAGTATAAAATATTTAGGGAATCTATCTGTCAAGGGAAAGTCAGGAACTATATGAGCAAAACTACAAAACACTTTCTACAGAAATAAAGTCAGGTGTAAACAATTGGAATAATATTAAGTGATCTTGGGTAGGTTGAGCAAATATAATAAAGATAACAATACTACCTAAACTAATCTATTTATTTAGTGCCATACCAATCAAACTCTCAAGAAATTATTTTACTGACGTAGAAAAAAATAACAACAAAATTCATCTGGAAGAACAAAAGGTCAAGAATTTCAAGGGAATCAATGAAAAAAAAAAATCAAATGAAGGTGGCCTAGCTGTACCAGATCTAAAACTATAATATAAAGCAGTGGTTATAAAAACCATTTGATATTGGCTAGGAAATAGAATAGTTGATCAGTGGAACAGGTTAGGTTCACAGGACAAAATAGTCAATGATAATAGCAATCTGGTATTTGACAAACCCAAAGACACCAGCTTTTGGGATAAGAACTCACTATTTGATGAAAACTGCTGGTTAAATTGGAAACTAGTATGGCAGCAACTAGGCATTGACCCACACTTAACACCACATACCAAGATAAGATCTAAATGGGTTCATGATCTATACATAAAGAGTGATATTATAAACAAATTAGAAAAACATAGGATAGTTTACCTCTCAGATCTATGGAGGAGGAAGAAATTTGTGACCAAAGAAGAACTAGAGATCATTATTAATCACAAAACAGATAATTTTGATTATATCAAGTTAAAAAGTTTTTGTACAAACAAAACTAATGCAGACAAGTTTAGGAGGAAAGCAATAAACTGGGAAAACATTTTTACATTCAAAGGTACTGATAAAGGCCTCATTTCTAAAATATATAGAGACTTAACTCAAATTTGTAAGAATTCAAGCCATTCTCTGATTAATAAATGGTCAAAGGATATGAGCAATTTTCAGATGAAGAAATTGAAACTATTTCTAGTCATATGAAAAGATGCTCCAAATCACTATTGATCAGAGAAAGGCAAATTAAGACAACTCTGAGATATCACTACACACCTCTCAGATTGGCTAAGATAACAGGAAAAGAAAATGATTAATGTTGGAGGAGATGTGGGAAAACTGGGACACTGATACATTGTTGGTGGAACTGTGAATGGATCCAGCCATTCTGGAGAGCAATTTGGAACTATGCTCAAAAAGTTATCAAACTCTGCATACTCTTTGACCCAGCAGTGTTTCTACTGGGCTTATATCCCAAAGGGGTCTTAAAGGAGGGAAAGGGATCCAGATGTGCAAAAATGTTTGTGGCAGCCCTTTTTGTAGTGGCAAAAAATTGGAAACTTAATGGATGCCCATCAGTTGGAGAATGGTTGAATAAATTACGGTATTTGATTATTATGGAATATTATTGTTCTATAAGAAATGACCAACAAGAGGATTTCAGAGAAGCATGGAAAAACATACATGAACTGATGCTATGTGAAATGAGCAGAAACAGGAGATCATTATATACAACAACAACAAGAATATATGATGATCAATTCTGATGGACATGGTTCTCTTCAACAAGGAGGTGACTCAAACCTTATTGTTCAGTGATAAAGAAAGCTATATTCACCCAGAGAGAGATCTATGAGAACTGAGTGTGGACCACAACATAGCATTTTCATGCTTTCTGTTGATGTTTGCTTGCATTTTTTTCCTTCTTAAGTTTTTTCTCTCTCTTTCTCTTTCTAGATCCAATTTTTCTTGTGCTGAAAGATAACTGTATAGATATGTATACATATATTGTATTTATCATATATTTTAATATATTCAACATGCATTGGACTACCTGCCATCTAGGGGAGGAGGCCTGGGGAGAGGAGGAAAAATTGGAATGGAAGGTTGTGCAGGGGCCAGTGTTGAAAAATTACTCATATGTTCCGTAAATAAAAAGCTTTAATTTAAAAAAAAATGGGGCAGCTAGGTTGCGCAGTGGTTAGAGCACCAGCCTTGAAGTCAGGAAGACCTGAGTTCAAATCTGGTCTCAGGCACTTAACATTCCCTAGCTGTGTGAGTCTGGGCAAGTCACTTAACCCCAATTGCCTCAGCAAATAGCAAAAAAAAAAAAAATGATAAAAGACCGACATGTGCAAAAATGTTTGTAGCAGTCCTTTTTGTAGTGGCAAGAAATTAGAAACTGCATACCCTTTGACCCAGCAGTGTTTCTATTGGACTTATATCCCAAAGAAATCTTAAAGGAGGGAAAGGAACCCACATGTGCCAAAATGTGGCAGCCCTTTTTGTAGGGGCAAGAAACTGGAAATTGAGTGCATGCCCATCTGTTGGAGAATGGCTCAATAAGTTATGGTATATAAATTTTATCATACTATTCTGTCAGAAATGATCAGCAGGATGATTACAGAAAAGCTTAGAGATGCTTACATGAACTGATGTGAAGTAGAAACCAGGAGAACATAGCACAAAACAATGGCAAAATTATATGATAATCAATTCTGATGGATATAGCTCCTTTCAACAGCAAAGTGATTCAAACCAGTTCCACTGGTCTTCTGATGAAAAGAGCTATCTGCACCGAGAGAAATGACTGTGAGTACTGAGTGTGGATCACAACTTTATATTTTCATTTTTTTGTTGGTTTGCTTGCATTTTGTTTTCTTTCTCATGTTGTTTTTTTTTCCTTTTTGTTCTAATTTTTCTCATCACCATGATAATTGTGGAAAAATGAATAGAAGAATAGCACGTATTTGACAAATAATGGATTACTTGTCATCTAGGGGAGGTAGTAAGAGAGAAGTTTGCAAGGATGAATGTTGAAAACCATCTATGTATATGTTTTGAAAATAAAAACTTTTATAAAAAAGAAAAAATTACAAATGTGTTGATATTCTAAATTGCTTTTTTGAACTGTCATGTCTTTCTACTTGGTATTGATAATTTTGTTTTTCTGTTTGAGGTGGTCTCTAGGTTCTCTTGGCTACCTTATCATATTTTGCTTTATAGAAGTTAAACTATTGTAGTAATTATTTAGTTGATGCCTTTAAAAAAGAATTTCCCATTTTTGAGCATTAATAGGTTGAATAGATGAGATTGGAGCTGTTGTAAATGCATACTATATTTTGTTATTTATATATTTCTTATTTTGTCTTATTACTGATATGGACTGCACATCACTGAGTCAAAACCTTACTGCCCCCCTAGTCACTTCCTAATTGGCATTGCGGTTAATTTTACTTTATTTTTAAAATGATACTGTTTAGTTCTTTCTCTGCCTTTTTCTGTCATTTTCTTTAAGCAATGTTTTCATGAAAAAAAAGGGTGTGAGGCTTCTCAGTCATTTCTACAGCCATTCACCATTTTTATTTGTTAATACTAACCTATATTTTCCAATATATTTCATTCTTATGTGATCTTCTTTTGCACTGAAATCACCAATTTCTAAGGTACATGTTATTTTAGCTGAGGTTGCTTTTCTTCCTAGAATTTCTCCATATTGTAATTCCCTGTAATAAGTATTTCTATGTGGGCTGAAATTATCTAGTGTTTACTCATTTTTCCTTATATAAAATCTTGAAAACTAGAAAGTGATATAAACAAGTATCCTATTAAATGTTTCTTGTTACATTTTGTCATGGGATGAAATCACTTCTATCATTCTTTTATTTACCTCTCTAAAGAAAAACTTAAAGCTAACTTACAATGTATAGACACCTTCTTTAAAAAAAATTACTTCTGGTCAAAATGTCAGTATTTATGTGATTCATTTTCTTTATATCATGGCAAATTATTAATCATTAGAAAAAGATCTGATGCATAAGGTACAAATAGCTTTTAAAATTACCAATATTCCAGCAATTTTTGTCAAATAGTGAGTTCTTTTCCCAGAAGCTGGAGTCTTTGATTTTATAAAACACTAGATTACTAAAGTCATTGACTATTGTGTTTTGTGAACCTGATCTATTCTACTAATCCACTACTCTATTTCTTCACAAATACAAAATGGTTTTGATGACTTCTTCTTTATAATATAATATTAGGTCTAGTACAGCTAGGCCACCTCCATTTGCTCTTATTTTTCATTAATGCCCTTGAAAATTTTGAACTTTTGTTCTTCCAGTTGAACTTTGTTATTATATTTTCCTAGCTCTGTAAAATAATTTCTTGGGAGTTTGATTGGTATGACACTGAATCAGTAGATTAAGTTAGGTAGAATTGTCATTTTTATTATATTAGCTTGGCCTACCCACGAGCACTTGATATTATTCCAATTCATTAGATCCGACTTTATTTCTGTGGAAAGTGTTTTGTAATTTGTTCATATAGTTCCTAACTTTGTCTTAGCAGATACACCCCCAGATATTTTATATTAACTACAATAATTTTAAATGGAATTTCTCTTTGTATCACTTGCTGCTGCACTTTTTTGGTAATATATATATATGTGTGTATATATATATATGTATATATATATATAAATGCTGATGATTTCTGTAGATGTATTTTGTGTCCTGCAACTTTGCTAAAGTTTTGAAATGTTTCTAGTAGTTTTTTAGTTGATTCTCTAGGATTCTTTAAATATACCATTATATCATCTGCAAAAAAATGATAATTTCTTTACCTCATTACCTACTAATTCCTTGAATTTCTTTTTCTTATCTTAATGGTAAAGCTAACATTTCAAATACAATATTAAATAGTAAAGGTGATAGTGAGTAATCTTGTTTCACCCTTAATCTTATTGGGAATGGTTCTAATTTATCCCCATTTCATATCTTGCTTTCTGATAGTTTTAAATAGATGCTACTGATCATTTTGAGGAAAACTCCCTTAATTCCTATATTCTCTAGCTGTTTTTAATAGGAATGCTGTTAGATTTTGACAAATGTTTTTTCTGCATCTATTAAGATAATCATATGATTTCAGTTAGTTTAGTTATTGATATAGTGAATAATGGTAATAGTTTTTTCTAATATTGAACCAGCCCTGCATTCCTGGTATAAATCCTACTTGGTCATGGTGTATTATCCTGGTGACAACTTGCTGTAATCTCTTTGCTAATATTTTATTTAAGATTTTTGCATCAATATTCATTAGGAAAATTGGTCTATAATTTCTTTCTCTGTTTTGACTCTACCTGGTTTAAATATCAGCACCATATCTATGTCATAAAAAGAATTTGATGGGACTCATTCTTTCCCTCTTTTTTCAAATAGTTTGCATAGTATTAGAATTAATTGTTCTTTAAATGTTTGTTAAAATTTGCATGCAAATCTCCCAGGCTCTGGAAATATTTTCTTTGGGAGTTGATTAATAGCTTTTTCAATTTCTTTGTATAAATTGGGACTACTTAAGTAATTTATTTCCTCCTCTTAATCTGGGGACTCTATATTTTTGTAAATATTCATTCATTTTACTTAGATTATCAGATTTGTTGGCATACAATTGAGAAAAATAATTGTTAATTATTGTTATAATTTCCTCTTTATGGGCAGAAAGTTCCTCCTTTTCATTTGTAATGTTTTCTTTTTCTAATCAAGTTAACTAAATGTTCATCTAGTTTGCTGGTTTTTTTCATCAACCAACTCTTTAGATTTTTTATTAGTTCTTTTTTTTTTACTTTCAATTTTATTAATCTTCCCTTTTATTTTCAGAATTTCATATTTTGTATTTAATTGTTTTTTTCTTAATTTGTTCATTTTCTAGCTTTTTTATTTGCATGCCCAATTCACTGATCTTCTTTCTTTATTTTAGGCAAGTAAGCATGTAGAAATATAAAAATTCCCCTACAAACTGCTTTGACTGCATCCCATAAATTTTGGTTTGTTGCTTCATTATTGTCATTCTCTTGGATGAAATTATCAATTGTGTCTATGATTTGTTGTTTCACCCATTCAGTCTTTATATATTTTGTTTCAAATTAATATTTGGTCTATTTTCCCCTATCCCTTCATTATATGCACTTTTTATGGCATCATGATCTGAAAATGATGCATTTACTTATTTTGCCTTTCTGAATTTGATTTTGAGGTTTTTATGCTCTAATGCATGCTCAATTTTTGTATAGGGTTCATGTACCACTGAGAAAAATGTTTATTCCTTTGTCTCCATTCAATTTTCTCCAAAGGTTTATCTTATCTATTTTTTCTAAAATTTTATTTACCTCCTTAACTTATTACTTGTTCATTTTGTGGCTTAATTCATTTAGTTCTAATACAACAAATTTGTGATTACCCACTAGTACAGTTTTACTGTCTATTTCTTCTTGCATGTCTCTTAACTTTTCCTCCAGAAGCTTGGATGCTACATCACTTGGTGCATATATGTTTAATATTGATATTACTTCATTATATATGGTACCTTTTAGCAAAATATAGTTTCCTTCTTTATCTTTTTTAATGATATCTATTTTTGCTTTTACATTATCTGAGATCAGGATCACAGTCCCTGCTTTTTATTCAGCTGAAGCATAATAGATTCTTCTTTAGCCTTTTATCTTTACTCTGTATGTATCTATTTTAAATTTCTTTCTTATAAATGACAATATTGTAGAATTCTGGCTTTTAATCTAGTCTGCTACCCACTTCCCTTTTATGGGAGAGTTCACCCCATTCATATTCAGAGATAAACTTACTAACTCTCTATTTTCTACCATCTTATTTTCCCCAAGTTATATTTTTCTTTTTCCCCCTTTCCTCCCTCACTAATGTTTTGCTTTCGACCACCATTTCCCTCAATCTACTCTCCCTTTTACAGATCCTCCCTCTTTCTTATCCCTTTCTCCTTCTACTTATTTTCTCCCTATTATTACCTTCCTTTTCCTTTCTCCTTTCTTCTACTTCTCTTTAGGATGAGATGTTTCCATGTAAAACTAATTATGTCTGATATTCTCTCTTTGAACTAAATCTGAAGAGGTTAACATCCACACAATGCTATCCCCTTTTCTTCTTCCACTGAAATCTAATAGGTCTTTTTTTGTCTCTTTGTGTGATGTTATTTACCCCATTTTACCTCCCTTTCCCTTTTCTTCCAGTACAATCCCTTTTTCACTTATAGCTTCTTTTTTGTCATCACAGTAAAGTAAAACAACATCTATACCCTCTAAGTATACCTCAAACAAATATACAGTTCTCAAGAGTAAAACATGTAATTTTCCCATATAAACATGAAAACATTTTAACCTTTAAAAATATAGTTTTTCTCCCCCTTTTTACCTTTTTATTATTCTCTTGAGTTCTGTATTTGGAGATCAATTTTTCTGTTCAGTTCTGGTCTTTTTATTAAAAACAATGAAAACCTCCTACGTAATTGAATGCCCCCTGAAAGATAATGCTTGGTTTTGCTAGATAATTGATTCTTGTCAGCAATCCTAGTTCCTTTGCATTTCGGAATATGATGTTCTAGGTCATTTGATCCTTTAAAATAGATGCTTCTAGCTCCTGAGTAATCCTAATTTTGGCTCCTCAATATTTGAATTGTTTCTTTCTGGCTGCTGGCTATATTTTCTCCTTGATCTGATAATTCTGGAATTTAGCTAAAATATTTCTTGAAGTTTTCATTTTGGGGTCTCTTTCAGGAGGGGATCAATGAATTCTTTCAATGGCTGTTTTACCTTCTGGTTCTAGGACATCAGGCCAATCAATTTATATCTCTCTTTCAGGCTTCTTCTGGAAATTTTTTTTGCCATTCTTGTTTTCAGGGTTTGAGGTCTTTTCTTCTCTATCTCTACAAAAGGTATCTATGGTTAGAGCTCTTGCTTTTTTGCTCATTTTTAAAGGTTTACTCTTAGGGCAAAAAAAGGAATTGACACTATTATGCCTCAGTTCTCCTGTCTCAGTTTCCCTGAATTGTTCTGCCTCAGTCTATCTGGTGGCAACCCCCTCTTCTGGCCATTATGACTGAGATAATTAGGGCTGGGAGTTCTGGCCACTAACATTCCAAAGAGTCATAAAACTCCAGACGGCTTATCTCCAATGTTTGGGCATATCTTTCTGGTCTCAGACTCAGTCTCCAAGCTTCTTCCCAAACTTATCAGAATTTATGATCCTTCCTCCATACCCCCAACTTGTCAGAACTGAATTTATGGTCCTTTCCTGGAACTTCTATCCCCCCAGTGCTCTACTCTCCCTTGCCTTTACCTCCCTGATTGCTGGAGCTGAATAAGAGTCCTTGGAATTCTTCACTCCTGGCTGGATACTTTGAGACAAGAGTCCTATCCAGATGACTGGCTAATATGGCTGCCAGTTCAAACTCTCCATTAATATAACATTAAAAAACCTCTTTAATCTCTATCTTGCCTCAATTTCTCTGGCATTACATCACGTGCTTCTACAGGCAACAGTGGCAGAGAGTAGACAGGTCTTTGAGCTCTTCCTGGCTTCCCTCAGATCAATGTGAGATCAAATGGGTTTTGGAATGACAGAACCCTCAAATATTTGGAGTGTACCAAATTTCCAGCAGAAGATATTTTGGAAGAACTTCAGAAAATGACTATTTCATTTGGGCAGGAAGGAAGAGATAGGTCAGGATATGAGGGAGGGAAGAGGTAGCTGAACACAGATGCAGGGACCCAGGGTAGATTGGTATCCACATAGTGGGGACATCTACTAGAAGGATCTTAGCCAAAATACAGCATCAGTGCCAAATCTGTCTAAAAGCTAGTGTATCAGCAGACTAACCAAGAGATATTCAGTTCAAAGACAAAAGGGAAATAAGGAACCCTAGCTTAATGAGGTATTTTGGACACACCCACCCAGTACGGGAAGGAAGCCATAAGCACCAGCCTCAGGGCTGTGTGAAGCCACTGCTGCCAGTGCTTGATGATAATGAAAGAGCAATATTATAAGACCTCATTAACCCAGATCATTTCAAGAACATTTTAAAATGAAGCTGGAAAAACTAAAGATAAAGTAAAAAAAAAAAAAAAAAAAAAAAGAACAGATCTGTCAGGTTTTTAATAATTAACTTTTTTTGTTGTTGTTTCTTTGTTTGTTTTTTAACAGTTAAAATAGAATCATTATATTTGGACTTCAATACCTTAGTCCCCAATGTGCTTTTTGCAGAAGTAGAAAGCAGATGCAGACAGAGAGTTATTAAATTCAGCTAAATATACAGAGAGGAAATTTATGCCAGATTTTGAAGGCAATGAGAGATTATGTTTTAAGATATTAGAAAGAACAATTATCAAACAATTGGGAAAAATAATAGTTTAACCAGTTAAAAAAAAGATGTTAACTATTGACTTATCTATTTAGATTATCATGCAGGTAAACTATGTGAATTATATATACATATACATACATACATGATATTATATAAATGTAATATTTTTGACATACTTAAAAAAGGAACAGTAAAAATTGACATAAAATTTCTATAATGGGCTATAATAAAGATACTTATTACAAGCATTTGCCTCTCTGATTAAAGATGTTCTATACAATGTCCACACACATGCCTGCTCATTGTGCCTCACACATGACATAAAAACAAAAATATTTTCTATTTCCCTGTCTCTCTACTGGCTGTTTCTAAAGTCATTGTATACTACATCTGAGAACTCTGCTTGTTTCAAGAATCAGCTCAAAGGCCACCTTTTATGTCAAGCATTTCCTAATTAACTAAGCTGCTACTGCACTTCATTTTAAAAATCCCCTTGTACATCTTTCAAACGCTGATATGTGCAGTCAAAATCAGTTATACTAGAACATTATAAAAATAGTTTCTAAAAATTTAGGTACTCTGGTGAATTAATTGATTAATTAATTAATTAATTAATTTCAGAGGACTACTAATGAACCATCCTACCAACTTCCACACAGAGAGATGATGGACTTCATAATCATAAAATACATATATTTTAATATGACTAATTTAGAAATTTACAAAATGTTTTTTTTTATTTTTTATTTATTATAGAAGTTTATTTCTTTTTTTTTTCTTTCTCATATAGGAATGTAAGTGGACAGGAGCAAAATGCTTTCTAATTAAAAGAAACAACTTTTAATAAAATGCAAAGGGGAAAAAGAAATTTCCTATGGGTAAAGAGGAAATAATAGGAATGATAAGAAATTATTTTGACAAAATATATCCTATCAACTATATGAGGGGGGAAGCTATGCGGTGCAGGGTATAGTGTTCTCTCTACCTAGAGTCAAAAAACTTAAGTTTAAAACTCGTCTCTTTTCCTTCTAGCTATATAATCCTAATTTTTCACCAAAATTCAGTATTCACTACTATTTTAAAACATTGAAAATCTTAAAAATAAATGGACTTCAGCAGTATAAGTAAAAACTAATTAGTATCAAGTGCAAAAATCATCTGCAATAGGGAAATTCTAAAGCTATTACAATAAAATCAAAGTTATAAAAACATGTATATTTAACATTTCAAGCTATTATTTGATATAAAACCAGAAATGCTAACTATATCAGTAAGACAATAAAAGGAAATTGACATAAGCAAAGAGGACATAAAATCATAACTTTTTTGAATATGGTATTCTGATTGCTTAGAATTGTCCAGAAATTCAACTAAAAATGGAAGAAACAATACCTTTGGCAAGATATAAACTCACAAAATAATTTGCTGTTCTGTATATTATCAGCAAAACATAAAAGAAAAAAGGAAATTACAATCTAAATATATATATATATATGTTATCTGAAAGTCTATATATAAAGATACACTTAGAAGTTAGGGGCTATATGAACTATAAAACACTCTTTCCAAAAATAAAGTCCAGTGAAAATAATTGAAAAGAAATTGATTCATAATCATGGTGCTGTGCTAATATAATAAATATTACCATGTTGTCTAAATTAATTTACAAATTCCTTGCTATACCATTTTAATTAGTAATCAATTATTGAAATAAGTAAAATTACATAAAATTCATTAGGAGAAAAAAGTCAAAAATTTCAAGAGAAAAAATGAAAAAGAAAATAATAGGAAGGAAGCAAGAATATCTAACAGTTTAAAATCTGATTCATTATTGATCAGTAAAACTATTTGTACTGGTTAAAAAAACAGAAATGGAGATCAGTGGAGAATAGTTTGTAAAACTATAGTAGCAAAGTCTTTAGTAATAAATGAAGGGCACAAACTATTTGAGAAAAAAAACTGATGGGAAAATGTGGAAAGCAGTGCAGGAGGATAATAGAATTTGCTTTGATTTTTCCTTCCTCTTTGGTTGCATATAAGTTTTACAAATCTATTCTCTACTTGTTTTCACCCCATCCCATGAAAATTTGTTGAGAGAGGGCAGCACATCAAGTTATCTTCAGTGTTTTGAATCATTTCATAAACAAATTTCCTAATTTGCTACTGAACCAGAACCAGATGTTTATATAAAATGGGGCAGGGAGAGAAGGTACTTGACTTCTTATTTTTAGCTTTGAAACATGAAGTTCCTTTGACTTCTCCTCAAGAGCCAGATAGGGGAGGATCAACTGTCTAATGGGTTAACATAATTTTTATCTATCAATCCATATCTAAGTTCTTTTGTTTTCTTGCCTGAGTATGTGATGGAACAGCAACCTTAAAATGTGCTTACAAGTTTCAAAAGGGTTCGAAGTCTATAGCTATATGGGTGTCATTGTCTACCAGACTTTGGACCATTGGCACAGTTGAAGCAACGTTGTATACAACTATCATTAGAAAATGGCAAAACAAGCTTATGAATCTTAGTTTGCCTATTGTAGTGAAAGGGTTTGACTTGATCTGTATTTACTAACAGAGTTGATCAGTTAATGGCAAAGCAAGGTGAAATGTTAAAAAGCAAAATGTCTTGTGAAAAAGTAATTTATGTCCTAATGTGGCTTAATAAATAGTTTTGCAAAAGATGGTAACCATAGTTAAAAGTAAATGAATTCTGTTCCAATCACTTTCTTGAAGTATGCTATGGATACTTTATGGTCATCATTGCTTTCTATGTAGGAATAAATTAAATTTTCTATGTCTGATTTGCAGTGTACCTGGAATGTACCCCATTTGCTTCTTTATAATTTGTGGGGAAATCCTAGACAAGAGATATAAGTAAGATCTGAGTAAGTACCTGGAATACCCAGATGAGGATTTGGTGAGAAAAATGATCATGAAAATGAGAATCTTAACCACTACTATTCACCTAATTAAAAAAAAAATTGGTATTGAAGCAATTGCCAACCACCTGGTTGATACAGGATATGAGCCCTTGTAAATATTAGCTAGTAATAAAGTTAATGTTAGTTTTCTCAATGTTAGAGGAATCTAGGGAAAATTAGTAGTGGATCACTATTTCACACTGTATATTACAATAGGCTCCAAAAGTATTCATGACCTATAAAAGATCAAATATGAGTTTTTGGGTCACATACACAAATGTGTGTGTGTGTGTCTGTGTGTGTAATGTGCATAGGCATAAAAAGCCATTTTGAATTCTTGATGAAACAAGAGTTTTAGAATATCATGAGAGATAAAGTGGACAATTTGATTAAATGAAACTGAAAAGTTTGAACAAATCAAAGTGAATGAAGTCCATAGCTCCAAAGGCTTTTTACTAACCCCAATATGTAATCTTATCTAATCTATATAACACTAATTTATATATGATAGTCTCCATCTCTCTTAATCTAAGACAGGGTAAAACCATCTAAACACCCATAATCTGAGGGACATCTAGGTTAGGATATTAGTTTTTATAGATATGAAATTCTGGGAGAGGTTATAAATTCAGTTTAATGTAACTAGAACAAACTAAAATAGGTCATCAGTTTGAGAATTTTATACAGATATACACATGACTTTCATATTTTTATATGTGGCTTGTGGTTTGCATTACTTAGTAAGTTTTGTTTGTTGGCTTGATAGATCTATAGAGAACAAGAATTTGCTTGTAGCAATCCCAATTCAGTCATTTTGTTAGGTAAGCCTAAGACTAACTAAAATGCAAATTCACTAAATTAAACAAATGCCGGATATATTCTTTAAGTTATATCTCTCAAGAGCCTTGGATTTCCAAGGTTGTCTTCTTTTGACAGGTCTAAAAAGAAAATGATAAGAGATATTTAAAAATCAGCTCATCTTCTGATCATGTTTTTGACTCGGAAATTAAAGACAATTAAACACTCCTGGTAAGAATTCAGTTATTATTTTCCAAAGAATGATTCTTGTTTTCTTTGGGGTTACTCCTGTCTCTTACAGGAATCCATTACTAAACAGATTGTCCAGTTGTGCAATCTAAAATTAATTTCAGTATTTAAAACAATTACAATTACTGAGAGATAGACTTCCTCTTCAACTATTTGACACCTAGAAAATATCTGAAAAATACTTGTTGAAGATACTGTCATCAATGGAATTATAATCTTTTTCTAAAATTCATAACAATATTTTGCTTATAGAAGTAATTAATTAAAAGAGAAAATAATAGCAAAAGGCAACAGAGAGAGAAACCTAAATCATATCCCCTATGAAATCTATTTTTTTTAATTATATTGTCTTTTATTTCTAAATTAGCTTTATTTTTCTTATGAGTCAATAAATACGCTGATATTTTTGTTCCTTACTTAACCTGCTACATGATAGTTGTTCCAAAACTTTTTATGTACCATCTACTACTCTTGTTTTATCATGGCTAATATCTTTCATCTTAAAAGACTGAAGATCTTATCCTCAATCTTCCCATAGATTTTCCTCTGAGGAAAAAAAAAAATCTATCTCTTTGCCAAACTCAATCCTGCTATGCATATCTTTGTCTCATACTTTCCTGTTTACTTTATGAACTTGTTCTTTAAACCTATCTTTTCCTTAGATCTTCATTTTTTGCCTTTCTACTTGGCCCTTCTTTAAGTTTATAAAATGATTAAATCATCTTATCTTTAAAATGTGAAAAAAAAACTTCCCTCCTTTCTGCTATCCTTCGTCCAACTATCCTCCTATCAATATTATCAATTTAGAAAGATTCATTATCTCCTGATCCTGATATTCAAGGCCTTACACAATCTAAATTTAAAATGCCTTTGCATAGCCCAAATTTCAATTAGAATGGATTCTTTTCTACTCCTTACAAATGCCATATTTTCCAGCATCCATGCTTTCCATATGGCATCTCCCATGTCTTAACTCTGGTGATACATTATCTTCCTTTTTCAAGTACCAAATTCAAACCTTCTATGACTCCCCAAATAAAATGAATTTTCCTCTTCTCAGACCTCTTACAGAATTTTACCTATACTTCTCTTTCAGCTCTGTTCAAGTCTCTCCTTTTGTATTTTATTATTTTATGTATCCTTCTTGCCCCCCTCAACATCATCTATCCTATTACTTTGCAAGCTCCTAGACAGAAAGAATGCCATATCTAGTTTTGTATTCCTACTGTTTATCACAATAACACTCATAACAGATACTTATATAAAACTTTAAGGGTTGTAAATTTATTTGCATATAGTATTACATTCAATTATTTTTGCAAGGAACTTATGAGGCAGATACTACAGGTATACTTCCTATTTTGTGGAGAGAAATTTACTACAAACCAGTGGTAGGCATTTGCAGTAGGTCAAAAAAATGACGAAGACTTTAGTTCTAAGTTACACAATCTTTCAGTACTATTGTACTATATCATCTTTAGTTCTAGGAATGCAGAAATGTTGGTTGAATTTTGTTTACATTTTCTAAATAAAGTATTGTGAAGAGAGGTTTAATTTACCTTAGGTATTGACTGTCCTCTGTATTTAGTCCATCACTCCCTAAAGTCTTTTCTACATTTTAGGTAAATGAACACAGTGAAGGTGTCACAGAGAAAAATAAGCAAGAGTTAGAGATAGTAAAGAAGGCAACAAACAAAGGGCACCTAAAACGTGGGGGGAAAAACTTTACCATAACAGATGAGAAATATAGATTGTGTTTAAGAGCTATATTCCTTTGTAATAGATACTTTTCTCTTCCAGCAGTGTACTTTTCTAATTTCCATTAGAAAATATTCATTTTTAAAGTACCAGAAAGATATCCCTGAGTCTAGTTGCAATGGTTTTGTGATGAACAGAGCTATCTGCACCCAGGCAGAAGACTGTGCAAACTGAGTGTGGATCACAAAGTAGTATTTTCACCTTTTTATTGTTGTTTGCATTTTCTTTTCTTTTTCATTTTTTCCCTTTTTGATCTGATTTTTCTTGTGTACCATGATAATTGTGGAAATACACATAGAAGAATTGCCCACGTTTAATATGTTGTATTATTTGTCATCTAGTGGAGAGAGGAGGGAGAAGGAAAGAGAAAAACTGCAAGTTTTTGCAAAGGTAAATGTTGAAAATTACCTATGCATATGTTTTGAAAAGAACAGCTTTAATTAAAAAAAGAGAGAGATTCCTAAGTTTAGTGGATAGAGGAATAGACCTGGAATTAGATAGGCCCAGATGAAATCTGTCCTCAAACATTTACTAGTCCTATAACCTGAGGGAAGCTGTTATATATATATATACATATTATATATATTATATATATATATATTTTATTTTCCTTAGATTGCAAATCTGTAAAATGAGGCTAATAATAGCCCTTAACATCTCAGGGGTCTTAATGTAGATAAAATGAGAGTATATTGGTAAACTGTGCAAACATTTAGTGTTATATAAATCATAGTTATTACTATCTTTGGTAAGTATTTAGTAATTATTAGGTTAGTAATTATTAGTAGTTAAGAAGTACATATTACATTATATTGTTCTAGTTATAAAGTTGAATTTTGACTGCTATTTAACTGTTATATGTGTAGCATACAGAATTTGGCAATAGGGCACCTACCAAAAAAAAAAAAAAAAAAAGAAACCAATTATCAAGAAATTTGCTCGTTATCTGTCCCCAGAGAAAGAAGTGATAGAAATGTGCATAATATGCTTTTACATGTACATGCATACATACATACATTCATACATATATTTGTCAAATAACGACCTCTAATGTGGGATGTGAAGGATGGGCAACTTAGTAACTTAACGTAACAAAAATTAAATTAAATTACATTTAAAAAAACATGAATAAGAGAAAGCAAAAGTTCATATGGATAGAAAAAGAGAAGGAAGGAAGGAAAAGAAAGAAAAGGGAAAGGGAAAAAGAGGCAGAGGGAAGAAGAAAAGAAAGAGAGAAGAAAACATTGACATTAAATTCTTTTTCTCTGACTTTTCCTTCACTAGAAAGGCATTTATATGATAACATTCAACTGTTTGCTTCTAATTCATCTTAAATTTTGTTCATATTTTATCAAACTAGTGGACTGTCCTCTCTTACATTAGTAGTATGTGGCCTTGTTTCAAAGTCATTGATACCCTGGGGCTTAAATTGAAGGATCTTAAAACCTAGCAGGAATGCTGTTCAGGTACCAGTAAGGAAGAACAGTACAGATGTGGACACCTGAGGTTTAATCCCAGCTTATGCCATTTCATTTAACCATAAAGAGTTCTGTAGGTCTTCCATTTATCACAAATGAGTTGCTATCTTCCTTTTGAAAGTGAACTGTGATTTTTCAATGAAAGCATCCATAAAAGTAAGTTTCCTTTTCCAAAACATCAATTTTCATTTTTTATAGTGCAAATCTCATAAGAATACAGTTTTTTTTTGTCATTATCATGTGTTGTGGGCTTTTACTTTCCCCCGAAGAAACACTTAGGGAATAACAAGCATTTAAATTCTCTCCATATTGCAAATGAATAAGGAAAATACAATTGTCTAAGAAAATAAAAATCAATTAAAAAAGTAAAAAAATGGAGTTATTTCTTATGGTATCATCCTCAATTTGTCTAAGTATCAACTAAGTGTACTGAGATTTGACTCAAACTGATATTAATATAGATAGCCTAAGGAGACAAGAAGTAGGCTTAATCTAATCTTATTTTCCCTTTCTAGGGGGTTGCACACCTAGTTCTAGTGTCTAAATATGATTTAGCTTTTTTGTTAGTCCCCATCCAATACCTTTTTGTTCTGTTTTGTTCCCCTGCCACAGTGATTTATATAAGATAATGTTATGAATAGGCTTAACTCAGCCATGAATTTCAAGAAACATTACACCATATATAGGAAATTGGATAAGATTCAATTTTGCAAACAATTCTATTAAATATCTACTATGTTTTAGGTACCAAGAAAAGTTTGAAGATGAATAAGGATACGAGGTCCTTGCTCTTAGGGTACCTCAGGAGACATAAATACAAATAAATATATAACATTTACTCTGTGGGGTTTCACAAGATTTAGTGATATTGAGCTAAATCAAAAGATGTGAAAGGGAGAACTAATACAGTCTTCAAGAAGAACAATTAACTTCTATTTTGCTACTACATCCTTTTTTATCTGACTTTCAATTTCAATCTTCCAACATTATTATTTTCTCCAATGGAATGTGAACTCATATAAATTATTTTATTTTCTGTTTTTATCCTTAGTATTGTGTACACATACTTCATTCACTCATTCATTCAGTATATAGGAAAATTTCTTCTGGGTAGACATTAAATTCTTAATTACTAAACTAATTATTTTCCTATTTCCTATTTTGACTAAACTCAAAGGTCTTTAACTACAGCCAATGTAGAAGGATCCAGAAAATGCCTTATTTTAAATGAGAAACTGATTTATATAAACTTTTATCACTTGAAAAATTGTAGAAGTAGTAATTTTTAGTTTTAAAGGAAAAACAAAATGGATAACTTGGAAAAGAAGAAATGCTAAAGACAAAAATATTTAAAACTGTTGTACTCACAAAATAACTATCTTTTTTTAAATATATGGTACTAGGCTTCCTCCCTCCATCTCTTTTCCTCTCTTTCTCTCCTTATCTCTCTCGCTCTCTGTGTTTCTCTTTCTCTCTCTACACACACACATACACCCACACACACACACAGAAATATATCAGTTCAAATTTGGACTAAGACTTATTAGCTATACAATTTGGGTAAGTCACAACCTCAGTTTGCCTCAATTTTCTCAACTTCAAAATGGGAATAATAATTGCATCTACCTCCCAAGATTGTTATGAGGATCTGATGAGATAATATCTATGAAAAGTGCTTAGTACATTGCATGACACACAGTAAGCACTAAATAAATGCTATGTTTTTGTTATTATATATGTTTAAACATATAAGTATATATGTAAATATGTACACATATATACATAAATGTGGGCAGCTTGGTGGTGCATTTGGTAAAATACTGCCCCTGGAGTAAAGAAGACTCATCTTTTTTAGTTCAAATCTGGCTTTAGATATTTACTACCTTTGTAATCTTGGGCAAGTTTCTTATCTGTAAAATGAAGAAAATAGCCAACTACTCTAGTATCTTTATCAAGAAAACCCCAAATAGAGTCATGAAGAATCAGACATAAAAAAAGTTACTGAACAAAAACTACATCTCAATGTACATATGTACACATATGCATGTGTGTATGTATATGTGTATATCATTATGCATTATAAAAGAAAGAATATATATTTTTGCTTCCACTTTTTTTACTTCAAATTTAGATTTTGATCTCCTGATTTTAAAAATGATTTACTTATTTTCAATCAACTGAAGAAATATTACCTGACAATCATACTTGACATGAGAGCAAACCCAATAGTACAACCACATCATTTATAGCCTGTGCAAAAGTATCTAAGAAATACCAAATGGTCATCTTGCAGGAGCATTTTTTACTCATGATAAATCTCAGAAATCTGTCATATAAATTACCATAGATATACTTATAAAATAGTTATCATCCTTGGGACATGCACTAGAAGTATTGACAGCAGTCAAGTTTTTGAGAGAATATCACTGGTTATTAAGAACATCAGTTACAGAAAGAGTGGTTCTTCCACACACAAAAAAGGAAATGTCTGCCAGTGTCATCCCTTTTGGATTAGGAGCTTGAAACAGCATTCATTACTCCCCATGACTGAAAAAGAATCCACCTAATGAAATATTAAAAAAAAAGTAAAAGAAAAAAATCTGGCTATAAAATTTCTATTATGGTGATCAAGACACAAACTCAAAAGAAGAAAGGGAATTTTAAAAGGAAGATAGATAAAAGCAGGCAGTATTCAGAAGTAAAACAAACTTTAGAAGGGGTCAGGAAAAAAGTGAATAGGATAACCAGGAGAAAACAGAATTTGGGAAATGCAGAATTAGTAATCATAATTATGAATATGAATAGGATAGACACACACATTTTTAAAAAAGCAGAAACTAAAATGGATTAGAAATGAGAATTCAACAATATGCTATTTAGAAGAAACACTCTTGAAACAGAGAAACAAGCAGACTTAAAATAAAGGTCTATAGAAGAATCAATTATGTTTCAGGTAAAATAAAAAAGGGAGGGTTAGTAATAATGATTTCAGACAAAGCAAATAAAAAAAATGACTAATTAAAAGGGAATAAGTATAAAACTACATCTTGCTAAAAGGAATCACATTCAATGAAGTAATAACAACATTAAGCATATGTAGAACAAATGGCATAGCATCCAAATTTTTTTAATGAAAAAAGTTAAATGAATTACAAGAGTAAATAGTATAAAACTATACTTTTATGGGGCCTCAACTTTCCTTGTCCAGAAAGATAAATTCTAAGATAAAATAAATTTAAAAAGTCAAATAGGTATAAAGATTTTAAAAATTTAAAAAACTTTAAAAATTTAGTTATGAAACATGTCTGGAGACAACTAAATGGGAATCTGTAAATGGCAATATAACAAAAATTTACCAGGTATTAAGGCATAGAACTTCATAAACAAATACAGAAAAGCAGAAATATTAAATGTATCATTTTCAGACTATATGCAATAAAATTATTTTTAATAAAGGCCCATTACAATCTGATTGGAAGCCAAATAATCCAAAATAATGAATGGCTTAAAGAAAAAAAAATCATAGGAACAATAAATAATTTCGTTAAAGAAAGTGACAAGAAAACATTCCTAAACTGTGGGATGTAGCCAAAGCTGTATTTAGGATATAATTCATATCTTTAAACTTGTTCATAAATAAATGATTTTGGCATGTATTTAAAGTAACCAAGAAAAAGAACAAATTAAAAATCCTAAACTAAACACTAAAATGGAAATTACAAATATAAAGATGTACTAATAAAACTATGAGTTGATACTATGAAAATTCAATAAAATTGATTAACTATTGATTGACTTGACTTTTTTAAAAAGAAAAACCAATTATTATAATCAAAAATAAATAGTGTAAATACACCATCTTTGAAGATAAAATTAAAGTAATCCTTAGGAATTATTTTGCCAAATTATATGCCAGTAAAACTTATAGTCAAGTGAAATGGATAAGTATTTAAAAAATATAAATATTTCAAATAGAATACTTATATAGCCCTATCTTGTAAAAAGAAATTGAACTAGCCACAAATTAACTCCCTAAGAAAATCCTCCAAAAAACAGAGAGGTTCACAAGGAAAACATAGCAAAAATTTAAGGAACAATTAATTTTAATGCCATATAAACTATTTGAAAAAAAATAGGTAGAGGAGGAATCTTATTCAGTTCTTTTTGTGATGCAAATAAGATTTTGATACCTAAACCAGGGAGAGGAAAAAGAAGAAAGAAATCATAGACTAAATTCTTTAAGGAATATTGATGCAAAAAGTTTAAATAAAATACATTCAAGGACATTACACAAACATTATAATAATTATTTCCCAAGTCAAGAGTGAATTAACACCAAGAATTCAGAGTTACTTCAATATTAGGAAAACTATCAGGATAAATCACTGTATCAATAATAAAACCAAGAAAAATCGTGTGATTTTCTCAATAAAAGCAGAAAAAAATGGAGTTGTTGTTGTTTTGAGTTTTTTGGGTTGTTTTTTGGCAAAATATAATCATAAAAATCAATGGACCCTTTCTTAAAATGATAAATAGCAACTATCTAAAACCAAAAGCAAGGGTGTCCTTTACCTCCACTATTATTCATTATTTTATTAGAAATGAGAGGTAAAGCAATAAAACAACAACAAAAAGAAACTGAAGAAACAAATATAAGCAATGAGGAAACAAGGTAATCACTCTTGCAGATTAGAAAACCCTAGAAAATTGATTCAAAAATTAGTTCAAACAATTAACAATGTCCAAAAAGTTGAAGAACATAAAATATACCCACAAAATCATCAGTGTTTTATATACCACCAACAAAACTCAGGAGCAAAAAACAGAGTGGGAAATTTTATTTAAATTAATGCAGACAACATAAAATACTTGGAGTCTTTCTGCTGAGACAACCCCAGGGGCTACTGACCACAGTTACAAAACATTTTTCCCGCAAATAAAGAACATGTAAATAATTAGAGAAGTATTTATTGCTCAAGGGTAAGCTGAGCCAGTATAATAAAAAAGACAATTCTTCCTAAGTTAATTGAATTATTTATTGCAATTCCAATCATATTACAAAAATTTAATGCTGTAGAACTAGAAAAATGATAACAAAATTCCTCTGGAAGAACAAAAATTCAAGACTATGAAGGTAATCAATGAAAAAGAAATGTTAAGGAAGGCAGCCTAGCTTATCTAGTTAGCTCTAGCCAGATCTCAAACTATATTACAAAATATTAATCATCAAAACAATCTTGGGTTGGCTAAGAAACAGAGTGGTGAATCAATGAAATAGATTAGTTATATAATGAACAGTAGAAAATAGCCATAGTAATCTATTTGATAAAGCCAAAGAGCCAAGCTTTTGAGGTAAGTGTTCCATGATAAAAATTGCTGGGACAACCAGAAAGTAGTTTGGCAGAAAGTAGACACAGACTAAACATCTCGCATCATAAAGCAAGGTAAGGTCAATGTTAATACATGATTTAGATATAAAAGGAATATCATAATCAAATTAGGGGATTATGAAATATGTGCCTGTCATTTGTGGATAAGAGAAAATTTTATGATCAAACAAGATATAGAGAGTATCAGAAGAAGTAAAATAGATAATTCTGATTAAATGAAATTGAAAAGCTTTTGCATAAACAAAACTACTAAAGCCAAAATTAGAAGGAAAAAAGTAACTAGCAGGGAAGGGAAGAATTATGGCAATATTCTTTGATAAAGACCTTGTTTCCCAAATATAAAGGAACAAAGCAAAATTTATAAAAATGTGAGTTATTCCCCAGTTTTCACAGTCAAAGGATATAAACAGGCAATTTTCAGAAGAAGAAATCAAAGTTCTCAAATATTCACATAAAAATACTCTAAATCACTACTAATTTGAAAAATACAAATTAAAACAAATGTGAGATAGCACTTCACACCTATCAGATTATGTGGGACAAGACCACCAGCTCAAATAAATCAAATAAATTAAGGAGATTTCTCAAGGCAAAAGCAGAAAGGAATTTTATTACAATTTCATGAGAAAGGACATCTCCCTCCCACAAGCAGTTAGGCAAGGAGAGGAAAGGCCCAGTTAATAGACAAAAATTACATAGAGGCATGGACTAACACTCCCTATAAGCTGGATCTTTTCCCTGATTAGCCAGGAAAAATAACCTCACATTCTAAATTATAAATGAGGAAAGAACTTTCCATTCAACCACATCTTTAGGATTGCTAAATTACCTTATATGGGAGTTTCATTGTCAAGATGGCCCCAACTTAGTCTCAAAAGGAAAAAGGCCCTGGTTGGGATGAGCTCACTTCTCTTTAAAGTCCGCCTCTCATTAATTGTTAACCAATCAGAGATGATTACCACCCTCAGGAACATTTATACTTTCAAGGTCATATGAACTGTGGCTGCCACCAAGATTCATCTTTGTTCTTTGAAAGGGATGGGTAAATGACCCTTGCTTTTATTAATAAAATGCTGGAATAATTTATAAAATAATTAATTATCCAGAAACTATGCTTCTCAAACTTTTGAAATATCACAGGCTTGACTAGCACTACCTGGTGAAGGTAAAGAAACAGGAAGTTCATGGGGAGTAGGAGACAGGTAGTATTTTAAAAAGGAGGAAGCCTAACAAAGTTATTTAATAAATGTATTTTTAATAGAATTGAACTGAATCAAATTATTTTGCCAACCTATTGACACCATTTGAACAAACAAATAAAATTCTCTCTCCCCACCCCAAATACCCTGCAACTGATGCATATAATGTATTTTCACTGACAGTTTCAGGAAATGATGATGTCAGTTGGAGTCAATTAAAATATATTAAAATAAACAATTTATTACCCTGATGTAGATTTGGCATCAAAAAGTCCTGCCTCACATTTTCAGGGTTAGCATATTAAGTAAAAATTCTTCTGCCAAGTAATCATGTGTTTTATTTGTTTTTCTGTTTTTCACAGAATCATGAGATCACAAATTTAAACTTAGAAGAGCCTTCAGGGGATATCTAGTTCAATATTCACATTGTACAGATGAGAGTTCTGAAACACTGAAATTGAGTGATTTGACCAAAATTTCGCAGGTAGCAAAGATCAAAGGTGTTCTATGAACCCAGATACTCTGATTCTAGGATCATTGATATTTCCAATTATAAACTTTCTTATTATTATTAGATAAAAACACTGAGCTTGGAATTAGAAAGCCCTAAATTCAAATATGGTCTTAGATATTTATTAACTGTGTGATTCTGAGCAATTGACATATTTTACCTGTCTCAATTTAGTCAAATGTAAAATGAGAATAATAGCATCTTCCTCACAGGGATGTTGTAAAAATCAATAGAGAGAATATTTATAAAATGCTTAGCACAGTGCAAAGCATAAGATAGATACTTCATAACTGTTTATTACATTACCATTTATCATTATTGACAGTATTTTAAAACTCATGGCAGCTATGAACATTTTCATATACAAAGAACAAAATACTATTGCATGATGAACATGAATTTTATTAGAATTTTAACTATACATTGTGATGAATATTTTATCAAAACATTTCACCCTCAATCTCAATTAATATAATGCATTGTTATATATATTTTATTTTGTTTATATTACATTACCTTCTGCTGCTGTATTTATGGATATTTAAGAGCAAGCTCTTGATTTGTAATAGCAAAGCTCTTGCCTTTAATGTATGAATATGCAAAATGGTATTTGACAAAATTAATATAATTAATAAAATCCTTCCAAAGACAATAAATTGAATAGCATTAATGCAGGATTTATCTTCAACAGTATATCAAATTATATGGCTTTACTACTGTTCATAGTATTATGATATCAAAGAGTAGGTAAAATTTTAAAAATTTATCATAATTTCAAATTACTTTCCCCAGTAGTCTTACTGATGTGTGTATCCATCAACAAAGCACTGAAGTGCTTGATTTCACCTACTCCTACCCCTAAAATGAATCATTTTCCCTATCAATTTTGTTGTCTTAACGGTGAAAAGTGCACTCTTATAAGTTGCTTTAATTTGTATCCCTCTAATTATTTATGCATTATATCATTTTTCCTAAGATTATAAATACCTAGAGTTTCTTCTTTAGAAAATTGCTTGTTAACTGTGCATATCCTTTGATCCAGCAGTGTCACTCTTTCCCAAAGAGATCCTGAAAGAGGGAAGAGGACCCACATGTACAAAAAATGATTGTAGCACCTCTTTTTGTAGTGGCAAGGAATTGAAAATTTAGTAGATGCCCACCAATTGGGAAATAATTGAATAATCTGTGATATATGAATGTGGTGGAATACTATTGTGATGAAAGAAATGATAAACAGGCTGATTTCAGAAAAGCCTGAAAAGACTTACATGAACTCATTTGGAATGAAGGGAGAAGAATCAGCAGATAATTGTACACAGCAACAACAAGATTGTGTGATAATCAAGTATGAGAGACTTAGTTCTTAGTGATCCAAGGTAATTCCAATAGACTTGAGATGGAAAATGTCTTCGATATCTAGAGAGAGAAATATGGAGATTGAATATGGATCAAAGCATGCTATTTTCACCTTTTCCTCCCCATCTTATGGTTTTGCTTTTTTGTTCTGCTTTTTTTTCACAACACATATACTATACTAATATGTTTAAAGTGATTGTATATGTTCAATTGATACCACATTGTGTGCTGTCTTGGGAAGGATGGAGGGAAGGGATTACCAGGAAGAAAAATTTAAACTCAAAATCTTACAAAAATGAATGCTGAAAATCTTCTCCACGTAATTGAAAAAACATCAAAAGAAAAAGGAAAATTGCTTATTTATGTCATTTCATCATTTAATAATTAAGAAATGGCTTACTCTGAGAAATTTGCAGCAAATATCTTTCCTAGTCAACTTTTTTTTCAAGAAGATGTCAAGAATTTTTTTCAGATACTACATTAAAATATACATTTATAGTATTCAAAATATACTGATTTGTATAATTCTAAAATTAATTTAGAAAATGTCCTATTCTTAAGACAATACTTAATATAAAGTTTTAATATTATACACAGTTCTATTAAGAACTATAGATTCTGGATGCGTAGCTTTGCTTAAGAGGAAATGCAATAAAATTATACATTCTAATGAACATCAGTTTCAAAGCAAAATGCCATATGGATCTTAAATAACATTGAAGAAATTTCCACTCAATGGGAGAGCTCTAGTTTTTGCACAAAAATAAAAATAATGACAATTCTACTAAAAGCCTTATTACCCAATTCCAGTAGTGAGGAGTTATGTTGTAACATGATCACAAATATTACACTAATGTTTTTTACACCAACAGGATAATAAGCATCAGAATTCTCAGGAATGTCTCATTTCAGAAACAGAGACATCCCTATGAAGTCCAGAGAGGCTAGTCAGTGCTGTTTTAGAGGAATTCCACATCCTCCATGTTGGACAGTATTATATAACTCACACCTATTATACTTTATTCCTAATATATAGAACTGAATTTTAGTGTGAGTACTGCAATCATTGCAGATAATTTTCACTTTCATATGCTGATATTCTCTTGCTATTGGAGTTTGTACTCCTTCATAATTCAACTGTAACCAATAGTGAATCATATCTAAAGCAGAGCGTATACATAGTGGACACCTGTAACTTTGTTTTAATATTTCTTCATATCATTCTCTGTGTGGAAGATGCCCACATCGCAAAACATAAGAGATGTATGAATGTCCCTCAAACATGGGATAATTCTGTCAAAAAATATTCTCAATATCCTTGTAATGCCTTGAGGACTCCTGAATAGACATAACTTCCATTTCAACCTGAAAAAAATTTTTCCTTCAAATTAATCCTACAAATCCCACATGTCTCAAATGGTATTATTTCTTTTCTTTGTCAAATAGTTGGCATTTATTGCAATAATATTCTCCAAACATAGCACTACATTTTTCACAAGTCTATTGAGCATTTAGAACTTTTCCACATTTTGTACATATGATTCTTTCATTTTAAAATGGTTCTAGAGATGATCTTTGTTATTATAGAATAATCAGCAAATGTAAAGCTTACCTTGAAGATGCATCCACAGCTGTAGTGCTCAAAGCCCTTTGTGCTCCCCCCAACTGGTGGGTGCCTCCACTGCCTTCATCCTCCACCATCTCTGCCATCATCTCCTTAATGCTTTACATTGTTCCAGCATTTTGCTTTTATCAAATAATGAGTTCTTACCACACTAATTGGACTCTTTTAGCTTATCAAACACTCAGCAAATAGATTCATTACTCTCTGTATGGTGTGTATTTAATCTTTTCCACAAATTACACTCTGTTTTTCCTGACTTTATCATTTTGATGATTACTACTAAACAAAGTAAATTCCAATCTGATACTACAAACTCCCCCCCTGAATTGTTTATACTTTTCCAGTTATTCAAATATGTCTTTGTTTCCATAGGAAGTATTCTGTAGTTGTAATAAAATGTTTTCTATGTATACGTCTTGATAGGCAGATTATGAAGTATTTTAAATATTTTGGAGTGATTTTAAATATAATTATTCTTTCCTTCTCTTCTTGATGGATTTTATTGTATTAAACAGAAATGCTAATGACTTTGTACATTTATTTATATCATGCAATTTTGTTGATTGTTATTTCAATTACATCTTTAGTTCTTTCTCTAAGGTTTTTCAAGTCCACAACCATATGATCTTGAAAAAATAATGATGTGCATTAGTTGTTTCTTCTTTAGTTAATTTTATTCCTTTAAATGTTATTTTGTCTTATCACTCACTATAGCTAGTATATCTAGAAAAATATCAAATAGTACTGATAGTAGCAACAATAAGATATGGAATTTATAAAACTAAAGGGGATATCTGTCAATAAATATCCTGTTGTCTTAAGCCTTATTGTAAGGAAACTAAAGTATATCAAAACTTTTAATTTTGGTTAGTAATTAAGTTTGAGAAATTTTGTGAAGGAAATTAATCTATTAATCTGAAGGAAATATTTTGGCTTCCACTTTTGAATTGTTAAACTCAGGAATATTTTCTGATTTCTAGTTTGGTCTCCAAAAAATTTTATCTCTTCTTTTCTTGATTTCTTAAATTTGTCACCATTTATTGTATATGTCCTTAAAAATCTCAATAACTATTTTGTCCTTGAATCCTGGTAGGTTTGCTCCACTTACACACAATGGCACAATGGTGTGCTATTCATTAATGATTGTTGATAGTCTGACTCAAAATTCTATACTGGTTTTACTGAAGATTCATCTTGCAGTTTGAGTGGGCCACTTATTGCATTTTGACACAGGGATTATACCTTGATATTTTTCCTGCTTGTTACCTTGACTTTGGTATCCTCCTTCTTCCTAAAGTATGGGAACCTATTGCTGCTATATATCAAACTAATCTCTACCTACTCCAACTGTATTTCTTCATATAGAATTGGGATTTGGCATTAACAGATTGCCTTTTTCCTGACTCATCAAAGCAAAAAGCTTGCTATATATGTCAGAAAAATTCCTAGTAGATAATTTGGGTCTAACTCTATCTTAATCAAATCTGCAGAACACTCTTTACTTTAGTCTACTAATGTCTAGAAAAGAAAATAAGTGAAATTGAGTTCTAATTAGAATAAAAAATATGAGATTGTGAAGTAATAATAATTAGTAGGTGTGACTAAGTTCTTGTTAATATGTGTATTTTAAATACAAAGTCATTGTTAATAAGTATATTTTAAATTACCACCTAACAAAAATAAAAAAGAATGCTGAATATTTTCAAACATCTCAAATTGAGAAATATAAATAAATGTAATGGCCTTTGTTCACTGTATATTAATTTTATTAAGCAATTAGTTGCTAATAATAACATTTATTTTTATTACTTCATTTGGAATAACATACACACATTGATAATCCTGTAAATTCAGAATTATCAATGAAATATTACTGGTCAATAGCAACAAGTCATCTTCCTTCAGGAAAAATAAATTGAGCAATATAACTTTGCAAAAACACATGCAAAATTTTACAGCTAGGTCACTAACTTGATCACCTTGGAGCTCAATAAGTATAAGATAATGCTTTCAGATTTAATAAAAAGCCATCTCCTATTATTCAGCAACATATTGGAAATGCTAAATTTTAAAATGATCTTTATTGAAAATAAAATATATAATTATTATATATTTATTTTCCTTGAAATATGCATTAAATTTTATATAAATTAAAGTATATTTATAGTTCTTAATATAAAATGCTTATGTAGGCACATCACCTTTTGAACCCTCAAGTACAGGAAAAAGGCAATTTCATTTCCTCATAAGACAAAAATTGGTATTACTAAAAATTGTAATTGCTATAATTTATATAAACACATTAATTAGCCCCTTTTTCCCCTTTTCAAATCCATACTAGAAAAAAAAAACGGACATATCTGCTTCATTGAGAGATTAAATCCCTGTCATTTTTAATTTGATATGTCAGCCCAGTCAAAGACAATTTCCAGTCATTCTGGTTTCAAAGAAAAGCAATTAATGAAAATATCTCTACAAAATTTGATACATGATGAATTATACAGACATTCCTCCAAAATGTTTAATGCACATACAAAACAATCCTCACAGACATGGGTCAGTGCACCTGCAATTAATTCAATCTTGAATGGAAAAGAATACATACTTTATATGAAAAAGAAACAAACACCTTAGTAAATTTTTCAGTAATGTCTGAAAGACATGATCTACTGTCACTTAAATGTAAACTTCAGTCATGCTTCACATGAATGAAAATAAAATTAATGAGAACTTCATCTTCATTAAATTAGAAAATCTTCATACATGTTTATAAGCAAAAGTCATAAAAAACCTAAATATTGTTTTCTGCTCTTTATATTTCTTTCCATAAACTTAAGAAAGGTGAAATAAATAAAAGGATCTAATATATTCCTGCCTGACATGTCATCAATGTTTCTGAAAGAGGATACCTGAAGGGTCCTGGAGAATTGTTAAATCTACAAACAGTTTCTACCAACATACTCATCACTATCCTCTTGGCCACCTGTCCCCCACCAAAAAAAAAGATTCAGACAATTTAAAATAATTAGTATAAAGGATAGAAAACAATATATAGTTTTTTCTATGGCTTTTTGCTTATAAACATGTATGAAGATTTTCTAGTATGAAGCTGGTGTGATTGGATCTAGGAAGGAAAACCCATAGTGATGAAATCAGAGATCTTTTGGAGTAAATAATGTATACACTGGATTTTTTCCCTCTGTTCTCTTTCCCCATTTGTAGAAGCAAGTTTCATCATGTATATCATCTTATCATGCCTATGTATAGCCAGAGGAATAAACAAGACTATAATAAAGTGATAAAGAATTTTTGCTGAATGAATTTGAATTCTGGTATATTCAGGCATGATTTGTATGTTTTAGCGATCTATTTGATCAGACATACAGATAGAAAAATAGAGATATAGCCAGATATCTGTACATATTTACATATGTATTCATATTCTGTAAAACAACAACTTAAATCCTGAAATATAAATATGATTATTAGAAAAAATCAGAACTAAATTCTCTAAGTATAGGTTTTCTTTTTCAGTTTTCACTATAGTGAACTTTAGGTCTGCAACAGATATAAAATGTAACATAAGTGTTGCACTTAAACTGTGTAAATTTTCTACTTTGCAACATATGGATACCTACTTCATAACTAAATACCCATTTATAGTAAAGTGTTATTCTTGCCAAAATCTAAGTCTGGTAAAAGTGGCCAACATCATCTCATTAGTTAGTAAACTAATGGAAAAGCTGCCAACAGTTCTTTAGTGTCTAGAAAACAGACCTTTACATGTGCCAAATCTTCGTTGACTTATTTTTGTAAACACAGGTGTATTAGATTCAAAGAAAACCAGAAAAGAAAGAAAATGAATTTAAAAACAAGTATTCATTTGCTACTATGATGAACACGACCTTTCCACTCAAAACTATTACTGGAAATATAGAATCACTTTGTAAACTACTTGCTTCTGTAAATTAAAAAAAATAGATAATACTGATGTTTAGGTTGCTGGTTTTTAAAATGCAATCTTCCTGTACACCACCATTTGGATGTCCCATTGGCATCTCAAATTCAACGTGTTCAAAATGGAGCACATTATCTTTTCATTTATCTTGCCTTTCTTTCATCTTTGCTATTTCTATTAAGAGTGCCACCATCCTAGCAGTTATCTGGGTTTGCAACTTTGAAGAAACCACTGACTTCTGAATTCTACCTCTAAAACATCTTTTTCATTTGCAAACTTTCATTTGCTTACAGGATTGCTCACCAGGTTCCAGTCATAATCATTTCTCATATGGAGAATAGACCCATATTTAATCCCCGCCCCCATTTCTCTCTCAAATCTATTGTCCACAGAAATACCAAAACAATTTTCTTAAAGCATTTGAGGACCATATTTTTCCCTGTTCAAAAAACACCACTCTCTCTGATTTCAAAGATGAAATATAAACTTCTCAGACTGTCTTTTAAAGTTCTTTATAATTTGTCTCAAACATACTTTTACAGAAACATTCATATTAACAATTTTTGTATGATTTTAAAATATTAAAAGATCCACAATATCTCTGTAAATAGATAAATGACATTCCTCATTTCTAGTCCTCTGAAATCATGATTAAAGAATATAATGTTGATATTCTTTAAGTCACTTGAAATTATAGCTGTTTATAAAGTCAATATAATGATATAAAACTAATTTTATTTAGCAACAGTTAATGCATGACTTTCCAGATTTCTTTCTTTTTTTTTATTTTAAGCTTTTTATTTGTGTAACATATGTATGGGTAGTTCCCCAACCTTGATCTTTACAAAGCTTTCCAATACAAATTTTACCCCCAGTCCCCTCCCCTCCCCTAGATGGCAGGAAGTCCACTACATGTTAATAATGTTGAAATGTTTGAGAAGTTATGCAAGAAAAATCCTATCTACAAGAACAAAAAAAAGAATCAGAGAAAGGCAACACAATGCAAACAAATGTCAATAGAGATCATGAAAATGTTAAGTTGTGGTCCATATTTCATGTCCCTCTTTCTGGGTGTATATGGTTTTCTTCAGTGAACAACTGGAACTGGTTTGAGACAATTCTTTATTGCAGAGAGCCATGTCCATCAGAATTGATCATCATGTAATACTGTTGTTGCTGTGCATGATGATCTCCTGGTTCTGCTCGTTTCACTCAGCATCAGTTCATGCAAGTCCCTCCAGGCCTCTCTGAAATCGTCCTGCTGGTCGTTTCTTACAGAGCAATAATATTCCATAACATTCATATACCATAATTTATTCAGCCACTCTCCAATTGATGGGCATTAAAACCATCTCTAGTCAGATGAAAAGTTGCTCCAAATCACTATTGATCAGAGAAATGCAAATTAAGACAACTCTGAGATACCACTACACACCTGTCAGATTGGCTAAAATGACAGGAAAAGATAACGATGAATGTTGGAGGGGATGTGGGAGGGCTGGGACACTAATACATTGTTGGTGGAACTGTGAACGGATTCAACCATTCTGGAGAGCAATTTGGAGCTATGCTCAAAAAGTTATCAAACTGTGCATACCCTTTGACCCAGCAGTGTTTCTACTGGGCCTATATCCCAAAGAGATCTTAGAGGAGGGAAAGGGACCCACATGTGCAAGAATGTTTGTGGCAGCCCTTTTTGTAGTGTCCAGATTTCTTTCAAAGTAATCCTTTCATCAATATTGAGGCACAATATTATGGTACAATATTATTCTACTACATTCTGGTACCAAAATTTGCTTAGCCATTCTCCAATTAAGTGGTGCTTATTATTTTCCAGTTCTTTGCTATCACAAAAGAGTTAAGATTTCATTTTATATACATTTTTTCTATCTCTATCTAAAAGAGATCCCAAAATAAAAACTCTCATGAATATTATAGACAAATTCCAGAGCTTTCAGTTCAAAAATAAAATATTACAAGCTGCCACAAAGAAATAATTCAAATAGCTGGAGCCAAAGTCAGGAAAACAAAAGATATACAGAATAGAGTCAAATGCATAAAAAAAAGCCATATCCAAATTGATAAATGATAAAAAGGTAAGAATAGTTTTCAAATGAAGCAATCATAGTTATCTATACAATGTTAAACAATGCTCTAATTCACTACTGATTAAAGAAATGCAAATTGAAACAGTTCTGATTTATTATCACATAAGTATTATATTGGCCAATAGGACAGAAAAGGAAAATGACAAATGGTGGAAATGTGGGGAAAATGAGACATTAGTACAATCTTGGTAGAATTGTGAACTTATTCAACCATTCTAGAGAACAAATTTGGAACTATGCCCAAAGGAGTGTAAAACCATGCTTACTTTTTGATCTCGCAATACCACTAATAAATCTGTATCCCCAAAGAATTTTTTTTGAAAAGGAAGTATGTATATAAATATTTATAGGAGATTTTTATGGGGGTAAATAATAGAAAATTGAGAGGAAATGCATAAATTGAAGAATGGGTGAATAAATTGTGATATGCGATTTTGATAGAATACTATTGTTCTTAATAGCAAAAATAAACAATGATTAACTATAAAAGACTTTGTTCTTCTCACTGATTCATTGATTCAAAGTAATCCCCATAGACTTTGGACAAAAAATGCCATCTGCATTCAGAAAAAGAACTAAGGAGACTGAATGTAATTTTTTTTAAAAAAAAGAATACTATTGTACTAAAAAAGATGAGCAGGATGCTCTCAGGGGGGAAAAAAAGCTGGAAAGACTTCAATGAGCTGTTGCAATGTCAAATATATTATGTACAGACTAACAGCAATATGATCAGTTGATCAGCTGTGAATGACATAACTATTCTCAGCAATACAATGATCCAAAGCAACTCTGAATGACTTATGAAGAAAAATGTTATCTATTGTAGAGAGCTATTTGTGCCCAGAGAGAAGACTATGGGTACTGAATGTGGATCACAACATAGTATTTTCATCATCGTTGTTGTTGTTGCTGTTGTTTATTTGCTTGTTTTTTTTTTCTTTCTCATTCTTTCTCATTTTTTCCCCTTCTTGATCAAGTTTTTTTTTTTCTTATGCAACATAATGGATTTGAAGTTGTATTTGGAGGAATTGCACATGTTTGCCCTGCATTGCCTTGCTGTCTGGGGGAGGAAAAGGGAGAGAAGAGAGAGAGAAAAGTTTGGAGCATTGGGGTTTTGCAGGAGTGGGTGTTGAGAACTATCTTTGCATGTGTTTTGAAGAATAGAAAGTTATTATTTAAAAAAAAGAAAAATGCTATCCATATCCAGAGAAAGAACCAATGATGTCTGAATGCAAATTGAATCATACTTTTTTTTCCATTTATTTTTCTTGGGTTTTTTTAATTGTTGGTTTTCTTTAGTCTACATGAATATTATGGAGATATTTTGCATGATGAGACATGTGTAATCTATATTGAAATGCTTATTCTAAATGAAGGGTAGGAGTAGGGAGAAAAGAAGGAAAAGAATTTGGAGCTCAAAGATTTAAAAATCAGTAATAAAAATTGTTTTTACATGTAACTAGGAAAAAATTAAATACTATTTTTTAAAAAATCTGTAAAAACATATTAAGATATGTTAAAATAAAAAATAAAGTTAATTTGAATTCTGCTCCCAGTGTAGGACAGGCATTGTTTCAGGCTTCTTGTATCAAGGGTTGCAAGTGTTGGCTATTATTACATGCTTCACTGATGTTTTCCTGAGGCCCATGGAGGATAGCTCTGACTGGTGCTGTAATATGGGAGTGAAGTTTAGTGAGGTAATTTCCAAGAAGAATATCTTTGACCAAGAGATTTTATTGTTAGGTAAAAGATAAAAAGAAAATTTCATATACTCCAATATATTTATAGAAGTAATTTTTTTGGAAATAGTAAAATATTAGAAACAAAGGAGATGCCCTATACACTTGAATTTTTATTTTTATATGATGACATTTCTATCTGTGAATAATGCATAAGAATATCTCCTTTTCTCTTCAATGATACTATAAAAAATATGTAACTTTACCTTTGACTTGTACACTATATGAGAAGCACTGTGAAATAGTGAAGAGAAAGTTGCCTCAGAGTCAGAAAAACCTAGATTTAAGTCTTTTATCCAAAGAATAATTATTGTGTAACTCTCTTGGGAAGTCATATAATTTTCATTTAGGCAATTGATATTAAGTTACTTACCTATGGTCACACAGGTAGTAAAAGTTGATTTGAACTTAAGTGCTCCTGATTCTAGTTTGGGTGGTCTATCCACTGCTGCCCCCCCTCACCTAATTCTTTAAGTTCACAAAGAAAATGATAACCTATAATGGTCAAGAAAGTACTACTGGATTCCTTAAGTGATAAAATCCAAAATATACTCAATTTTTAAAAAATCATGCCATCATTACATCATTACATATATTATCTTAATTATCTGAATGTCTGATTTAAGAAAAAGGTGCCATACTATAAAAATTAAAAAAAAAATTTCTGGAGATATGCTTTTATAATCCTCTACATTCTAGCACAAGAACAAATATATAAGTGTGTAACACTTATTTGGCAATCAGGTTAAAATTTGTCTTCTTTGCAAAGAGATATCAGTGGTGCTCAGCTTCTCATGCTTCTGAGGGATATCTATGTTCTCAGTGCTCTTGTTTAAAATACAATAAGAACATTTCTATTATCTAGTGATGTGTAATAAAAAGAAAATTAGGCTGGAAATGTACAATCCTTATTCTTATTCTTCTGGCAGCTATCTGGGTCTATTTTCATTAGTTTCTAAATACTTGTTTCCATTAATCTCTTCAATGGTATTCCCTATGGCAAATTGAAAAAAAAAATCTGATTCTATAACTACACATGAATTTCTCTGTTTCATTCATTCTTTCCTTCATTCAACAAATCTCTGTCAAACATCTACTTACTATTTGTAAGGTATTCTGTTAAGTTTTGGGGTGATATAAAAATTAATAAAATCATAGAGGCAACACGCTATAAAGAATGGTGAAGTTAGTACTAGTCTTTCTACTGCAACCTCTTCCACTTATTTAAGCAAGTCACATAATCTCATTTTAAATGACTCAACTTCCTCATCTACAACAAAAACTGAGGAGGTTGAGTTAGATGGTTTCTAAGGCCCTTATTCATAATTCTATATCTTATTTTATCCTCATAAAGAATGTTATCTAATGCAAAGGAGTAGATACAAAGATGATGGCATTGTCTCTGCTTTGAAAGGACATATAATTCAGTTAGAGCAATAAGACACAGAAATAACTTTCATAAAAGGTAAGTCAGAAAAAGTGCTACAAAAGAGATTAATGGGGAGAGATTAAAAGCATTCAGAGGAAAGAGATATCATCTGATCATAGAAATCAGTAAAGTCTTCATGAAAAAGCTGTCATTTTAACCATACATTGAAGAATAAAGGTAGATATGGGGTTGAGGAGGAGGAATGAGAGTTTATTGCAGAGAGAAATGTGAGTAAATGTAGGGTAGACAAAGGGACCAAAATATTACCGGAATCTACATGTTTATTCCTTTTGTATGCAATTTTTAAAGAAATGATGATTGTCTGACTGTTCTATATAATGCATAACACATGTATGGCAGAAGGGTGTAAAAGTTAGAAGTTCTTAGTATGAGAAAGACCTAAGTTCAAGTACTGCCCCTAACATATACCAGTTCTGTTACCATGGATGAACTATTTACTTTTTCAAGGCTCCAAGCAAATTGTCCTGCAAAAATTGAAACACAATTAGATCAGGTAATATTGTAGTTGATGTTAAAGTTGAATAGTGTAACTCTTAGGTTTAGAGAGAGAAAGAGAGAGAGAGAGAAGAGACAGACAGACAGACACAGACACAGACACAGAACACAGAGAGAAACAGAGAGAGAAAGAGCAGGATACACAGAAAGAGACATAGAGAGAGGAGAAAGAATTAGAGGGTATATCAAGATACGCTGGGTAAGACTGGTGACAACAGGAAAAGAAAAGAGGAAAGTTAAGAGGTAATGAAGATGTAGGACTGAAAGAAAATGAAAATGTATTTAATGTGTGAAAAAGAAAAAGGGAAGAGCCAGAGATTATTCTAAGTTATTGAGTTTGAATGATTGACAATATGGTGTTAGTTCTAATAGCAACAGAGAAATCAGAAAATTGAGAACGGGGAAGAAATGATAGTTATAGTTTGTTATGGCTGTGGTAGATCTCACTTTGGTTTCAGTAAAATTAGAAATGGAAATCATTGGGACATAGAATTACAGCTTTATTTGTAGAAGAAAACTTAAAGGTTGTTTATAGAGTAAGCTAATCCCCTCATTTTTACATATAACCAAGGCCAAAAGAGGTGAAATCACTAGCACACAGGTAGTAAGTTGCTGTTGTCTGTCTTTCATTATCAAAGAGAAACATGACATTAGGGAGGTGATGCCATGACTTTCAAGTGAATTGAATTTAAGTGAGGAAGGGCTGTGCAAGGTCATCTGCCTCACTTTTTTTTCTCCAGAGCCATCCAGGTCCAGTGGCAAGATATAGATCAAGACCAGAGATGGCTCTGGATGAAATAGAAGACCCTTGATTTTTTAAGCTAAGAACTTAAACAGGTCTCACTTTCACTGAGACTTTCCCCATTCAGTGATTAAGAGGAGGTAGCAATTGAGGCAAGGAATCTTGCTCTTGTTCCTAGTACAAAAAATATCAAAAGAAATAAAGAAATTAATATATCTGGGAGGGAAAGACCCTCAGGGTTTCTGGCCAAAGCAGACTGCACCTTAAGGAAGTAATCTGACCAGTAAACCCCAAGATAACTTGGGAGGGTTCAGAGGCACAAAAGAGGGAAAAAATGCTTTTAAGAGCTTCTGTAGATTAGGGTATGATGCTCCATGAGGACAGAGGGAAGAAAAGAAGGAAGGAGGGAAGGATAAAAATGGTAAGAAGGGAGGAAAGAAGGAAAGAAGAAAGGAAGGAAGGAAGGAAGGAAGGAAGGAAGGAAGGAAGGAAGGTAGGAAGGAAGGAAGGAAGGAAGGAAGGAAGGTAGGAAGGAAGGTAGGAAGGAAGGAAGGAAGGAAGGTAGGAAGGAAAGAAGGAAGGAAAGAAGGAAGGAAGGTAGGAAGGAAGGAAGGAAGGAAGAAAAGGAAGGAAGGAAGAAAAGGAAGGAAGGAAGGAAGAAAAGAAGAGGAAAGTAGGAAAGAAGGAAGGAAAGAAGGAAGGAAGGTAGGAAGGGAAAGGGGAAAGAGTGAGGGGGGAAGGAAGGGAGGGAAGGAAGAAATGAAAAATATAAGTAATAGTGTTGAGATTGAAATCCAGGCCTTCTAGAGGATTTTAGACTTAGGAATAACCTATTTTAGAAGTGACAGTTAAATATGTGAGAATACACTGATTCATCAAAAGAAAAAGAAATAAAGAGAAATAAAAAGCAAAGAGTAGGGCACTAGGGAAATATTTATATTTAGGGAAGGTGAAAACAGAAAGACAATGAATGAAGGGAAGAAACAGACTAAGAAAAAAAGGTTAGGCTAGTACAATGTCATGGAAATCAAATAGGGAAAAAATATTTAGAAAGGTGTTGTTAAACAATACTATATGATGGTCAATTCTGATTGAAATGGCTCTCTGCAACAAAGAAATGTTTCAAACTGCTTCCAATTGTTCAGTGAAGAAAGCCATATACACCCAGAGAGAGGGATGTAAAATGTGAACCACAACATAACATTCTCATGCTCTCTATTGATGTTTACTTGCATTGTGTTTCCTTTCTCTGATTTTTTTTTCTTGTAGATAGGATTTTTCTTGCACAACAATTTGTCAAGTATTTTAACATTATTAACATGTAGTGGACTTCCTGCCATCAAGGAGAGGGGAGGGGACTGGGAGTGAAATTTGTAATGGAAAGCTTTGTAAATATCAATGCTGAGGAACTACCCATACATATGTTATACAAATAAAAAGCTTTAATAAAAAAAATAAAGAAAAAAGAATTTTAACAATAATAAAGTAAAGCATCTAAAAGTAAAAAAAAAGGTGTTGTTAAGAGCATCAGTCTCGGGAGAAAGGTCAAAGAAAATAAGAACTTAGAAGAAGCCAGCAGATTTGCTGATTAAGATGTCATTGGTGAGTTTCATAATTGTAGTTTGGGTAGAAGGGTGTAAATGTATATGAATACAGCTTCAAAGGTTTGTGAAAAAAATCTAAAAATAAAAGTGAGTTGTTGAACAATAGACACCTCTAAGGAAAAATGATATTCTGGAGAATATTGAATTTAATTTTTTGCAACATTTATAAATTAATGGATATAGCCAAGATGGAGGAGAATAGACAGGGCTATATCTAAGTTCTTTTTGGCATCCTTCAGATCAACACCAGATCAAGCTTCTGAACTGGTTTTGGAGTGGCAGAACCCACAAATATTTGGACTATAATAAATTTCCAGCAGAAGATATTTTGGAAGAACTTCAGAAAAGATCTGTTTCAATAAGTGATAGGGGGCTGGGGGGAAAGGTAGTTGAGCACAGGTGCAGTGCAGGAAGCCAGGAAAGTGTGGCAACTGCAATGCCAGAGAATCTACCAGGAGGCTCTTAGCCAAAAAAAAAAAAAAAAAACTTTTGGTTCCTCTCTTGTTTCAGAAGCCAGTAGGTCAGCAGATTAGCTCTGCAATATCTAACACAAATACAAAAGGCAAATAGTGAGTCTCTGAATCCCAAAATAATGTAGGGCTTGGCCATGCCCACCCAGCACAGGAAGTCAGGAGGACCAAGAAAGGGCAGCAAAAAGTCACTGTTACCTATAGAGAAAACTTGGGACAATCTCCCCTGTGCCCTAAAAGCAGACTTCAACCTTTAAAAATGAACAAAAAAGCAAAAAGATCTCTGACCATAGATAGCTTTTATGGAGAAAGAGAAGAACACATTTTAAATACTGAGGACACTAAAGGCAAATAGCCTCCAGAAGAAATCCCAAAGAGTGATATGAGTTGGTCTCCATCTTACAAGACTTTCTTGGAAGAATTCCAAAAGGATCTTAAAAGAGAGCTAGAAGAAAAATGGAGAAACGAAATGAAAACATTGCAAGAGAGTTTGGAAAAGGAAACAGAAATTATCTGAAGAAATTCTTTACAAAACAGATTTGATAAAATGGAAAAAAAGCATATAAATCCTTACAAACTAGATTTGAAAAAGAAACAAACTTGTTAAAAAACAGAATTTGTGAAATAGAAAAAAAAATCCAATGAATAAAACTCATTTAAAAATTCAATTGGCCAAATGCAAAAAGAGATAAAAAAAATTAAATGAAGAAAATAATTCACTAAAAATTAGACCTGAATAAAGAGAAGTGAATGACTCAATGAGACATCAAGAATCAGTCAAACAAAACCAAAAAGGGGGAAAGATAGATGAAAATGTAAAATATCTCAATGGAAAAACAACTGGCCTGGGAAATAGATCTATGAGAGAGGATCTAAGAATTATTGGACTTCCTGAAAACCATCATGTAAAGAAGAGACCAGACATCATCTTTCAGGAAATCATTGAGAAAACTACCCTTATGTCCTAGAACCATAGGGTAAAATAGCCATTGAAAGAATTCACCAATCACCTTCTGAAAGAGACCCCCAAAATGAAAACTTCAAAGAATATCATAGCTAAATTTCAGAATGAACAGATCAAGTAGAAAATACTGCAAGTAGCCAGAAAGAAACAATTCAACTATTGAGGAGTCAGAATCAGGATTACCTAGAACCTAGCAGCTTCCACTTTCGAGGATCAATGAGCATGGAATCTAATATTCCAAAAGGCAAAGGAACTTGCATTACTGCCAAGAATCAACTATTTGGCAAAATTGAGCATTTTTTTGGGGGGGAAAAAGATACACTTTCAAGGAAACATGAATTTCATTTATTTCTGATGAAAAGACCAGAGCTGAACAGAAAATGTGATCTTCAAATACAGAACTCAAGAAAAGCATAAAAAGTTAAAAAGGAAAAAAAATAACTGTTTCTTTTAAAAGTTTAAAAGTTGGGGCAGCTAGGTGGCGCAGTGGATAGAGTACCAGCCCTGAAGTCAGGAGGACCTGAGTTCAAATCTGGCCTCAGACACGTAACACTTCCTAGCTGTGTGACCCTGGGCAAGTCACTTAACCCCAATTGTCTCAAAAAAATAAAAAGTTAAAAAGTTTACATCTCTATATGGGAGGATGGTATGTCTAGCTTTTGAGAACTGTATTTCTATACTTTAGAAGGTGTAAGTCTAATTTGATTTTATTGTGATAGAAAATAGAAATTAATGAAGGAAATGGGTTTGAACTGGTAAAAGAAGAAAATGGGGGTAAAATAGAATAAATTACTTCTCATGAAGAAGTAAAAAAGACCTATTACGACTGAGGGAAAAAAAGGAGGGGGATGAACATTGTGTGGATCTTACTCTCATCAGATTTGACTGAAAGAGAGAATAGCAGACATTTTTACATTCACAGAGAAGCATGTCTCACACTAAAGGGAAGTATGAGGGGAAAGAAGAAAGGAAGGGGGTAGATAACAGAAGGCAGAACAGAAGTAGAAAGGGAAAAGTATAAGAAATAGAGAGGGGATATAAAGGGGAAGGAGTATTTGAGAGAAGTGCTGGTCAGAAGCAAAACATTGGGAAGGAAGGAAAGGGGAAAAATAAAGAGAAAAGTATAACTTGAGGAAAATAAGATGGTGGAAAATAGAATGTAAATGTGAATTCGCTGAGCTCTCCCATAAAAAAGGAAGTGGATAGCAGACTTGATTAAAAGCCAGAAATCTACAATATGTTGTTTAAAAGAAATACAATTAAAGCAGAGTGATACATACAAACTCAATGTAAAAAGCTGGAGCAGAATCCATTGTGCTTCAGCTGAAGTAACAAAAAAAAAAAGCAGGAGTAGTGATCTGATCTCAGATCAAGCAAAAGTAAATATAGATCCAATTAAGAGAAATAAGAAAGGAAACTACATCTTGCTAAAGGGTACTATAGATAATGAAATAATATTAATACTAAACATATATGCACCAAGTGGTATAGCATCCAAATTCGTACAGAAGTTTAGACAGAGGTAAGAAGAATTAGATAGAAAAAACTATACTAGTGGGGGATCTCAACCTTGCTCTCTCAGAACTAGATAAATAGATAATTTCATCTATTTGTTCTTCCAAATGAACTTTGTTATTATTTTTTCTAGCTCTGTAAAAGAATTTCTTAAGAGTTTGATTGACATGGTACTGAATAAGTAAATTAATTTAGGTAGTAAAATAAATAAATAAGGGAGAAGTTAAGAAGGTAAATAGAATTTTAGAAAAGTTGGTATGATGGACCATTGGAAAAGGCTGAATTAAGACAGAAAGAATATACATTTTTCATGGCAGTACATGGAACCTACACAAAAGCTGACCATGTATGAGAGCACAAAAATGTCAAAATTAAATAGAGAAAGGCAGAAATAATAAATGCCTCTTTTTCAGATCATGATGCAATAAAAATTACATGTAATAAAGTACTAAAAATTAATTGGAGAGTAAATAATCTGATCCCAAAGATTGAGTGAGTGAAACACCAAATCATAGACTCAATTGATAATTTCATCCAAGAGAATGATAATAATGAGATAACATACCAAAATCTGTGGGATGCAATCAAAGCAGTTCTTAGGGGAAATTTTATATCTCTAGATGCTTACTTGCCTAAAACAGAGAAAGAGAAGATCAATGAATTGGGTATGCAATTTAAAAAGTTAGAAAAAGAATAAATTAAAATCCCTCAATTAAACACAAAATGTGAAATTCTGAAAATAAAAAGAGAGATTAATAAAATTGAAAGTCAAAAAACTATTGAATAAACAAATCTTTGTTGCTTCTATGAAAAAACCAATAAAATAGATACACGTTTAGTTATCTTGATTAGAAAAAGAAAAAAAGAACATCAAATTGTTAGTATAAAAATGAAAGAGGTGAACTTTTTGCCAATGAAGAGGAAATTAGAACAATAGAAGCTATTTTGCCCAACTATATGCCAACAAATATGATAATCTAAATGAAATAGTTGAATATTTACAAAAATATAGATTTCCCTGAATAACAGAGCAGGAAATAAATAACTTAAATAGTTGCATTTTAGAAAAAAGAAATTGAACAAGTTATTCATCAACTCCCTAAGAAAAAAATCTCCAGAGCCAGATGGATTTAGATATGTAAATTCTGCTAAACATTTAAAGAACAATTAATTTTGATGCTTTGCAAACTATTTGGAAAAATAGGAAAAGAAGGAATCCTACCAAATTCCTTATTATGACACAGACATGGTGCTGATACCTAAAGTAGGTAGGGTCAAAACAGAGAAAGAAAATTATAGACCAATTTCCCTAATGAATATTGATGCAAAAACTTAAATGAAATATTAGCAAAGAGATTACAATAAGTTATCCCCAGGATAATATACCTGATCAAGTAGGGTTTATACCAGGAATGCAGGGATGGTTCAATATTAGGAAAACTATTAGAATAATTGACAATATCAATAACCAAACTAATAATAATCATATAGCATTTGACAAAATACAACACCAATTCCTATTAAAAACAACTAGAGAACGTAGGAATAAATGGAAATTTCTTTAAAATTATCAGTAGCATCTATTTAAAGCCATCAGCAAGCCTTATATTATAATGTGGATTAATTAGAAACATTCACAATAAGATCAGGGATGAAACAAAGTTGCCCATTATCACAATTACTATTAAATATTGTATTAGAAATGTTAGCTGTGGCAAAAAGAAGAAATGAGAAGAAAAATAAGTTAAAGTAATTACAGTAGGTAATGAGGAAACCAAATTATCACTGTTTATAGATGATATCTCTTACTATACTTAGAGAATCCTAGAGAATCAACTAAAAACTAATAGAAACAATTCACAACTTTAGCAAAGTTGCAGGATACAAAATAAATCCATACAAATTATCAGCATTTCTATATATTACCAACAAAGTCCAGGAGCAAAAGATACATAGAGATATTCTATTTAAAAGGACCATAGATAATATAAAATATTTGGGAGTCTACCTGCCAAGCCAAAGTCAGTAGCTATATGAACACAATTACAAAACACATTCCATAAAAATAAAGTCATATCTAATCAATTGGAAAAATATCAAGAGTCCATGGGTAGCCCAAGCTAATATAATAAAAATGACAGTACTACCTAAATTAATTTACTTATTCAGTGCCATGTCAATCAAACTCTTAAGAAATTATTTTACAGAGCGAAAAAAATGATAAATTTCTTTGGAAGAACAAAAAGTTAAGGATTTCAAGAAAATTAATGAAAAAATGCAAATGAAGGTGGCCTTGCTTTAACAGACCTAAAACCATATTAAGAAGCAATGCTCATCAAAACCATTTGGTATTGGCTAAGAAATAGAGTAGTTAAATCAGTGGAATGCGTTAGGTTCACAAGACAAAATAGTCGATGACTGTAGGTAGTAATCCGGTGTTTGATAAAGCCAAAGACCCCAGCTTCTGAGATAAGAACTCACTATTTGACAAAAATTGCTGGGAAAATTGTAAATTAGTATGGCTGAAAACAGGCATTGACCCACACTTACCACCCTATAGCAAGGTAAGGTTGAAATGGATTAATAATTTAGACATAAAGAGCAATATTATAACAAAATTAGAAGAATAAAGTATACTACATCCCAGATCTGGGAAGAAGGAAGAAATTTTGTGTCCAAAGAATTAGAATGCATTATGGAATGCAAAATAGATAATTCTGATAATATTAAGCTATAAAGTATTTGTACAAAAAATGCTGACAAGATTAGAAGGAAAGCAATAAATTGAGAATTTTTTTTATATTCAAAAGTTCTGATAAAGGCCTCATTTTTAAAATATATAGAAAATTGATTCAAATTTATAATAATTCAAGCCATTCTCCAATTGATAAATGGTCAAAGAATATGAACAGACAATTTTCAGATGAAGTAATTGAAACCATTTTTAGTCATATGAAAAGGTGCTCTAAATCACTATTGATCAGAAAAATGCAAACTAAATCAACTCTGAGGTACCACTACACACCTCTCAGATTGGCTAAAATTACAGGAAAAGATAATGATGACCTGGCAGGTTCTACAACAAAAGATTAGAGGGCCTGGAATACCATATTCCAGAAGGCAAAGTTCCTAGTGTTGCAATCAAAAATTAATCACCCAGGCAGATTTAGCATCATTTTTCAGGGGAGGCAATAGAGTGTCAAGGAAGTAAGAGACTTGCAATCATTTCTATTGAAAAAAACAGAAGTAAACAGAAAATTTAATCTACCAACACAAGGGTTAAGAGAAGCACAAAACGATGAACAGAGGAAAACAAATATATATATATATATATATATATATATATATATATATACATATAGTTAAACTGTTTACATACCCAGATGGGAAAATAATATCTGCCTTTGGGGCAGATGGAGAGGAGCATCACATGGACTGAGGATGTGATTGTGAATGGATTATGATGAGAAAACATCAAAGAAAAAGACATTAAGAGGTGGGAAAAGGTCTGTACTAAAAAAAAAAGAAGAAAAGAGGAAGTATAATGTGACAAATTAAATCACATGAGGAAGAGTAAAGACCTATTACAAACAAGGGAAAGAATGGAGGGAAATGAGCATTGTCTGAAGCTTGATCTCATCAGTTTTGGCTCTAATCATTCAGTTGGTTATAGAAATTATCTAACCCTTAAAAGAAGTAGGGGAAGAAAGAGGAAAGAAAAGGGAGAGGCAGGAGAAAAGAGAGGGCAGAAACACTAGGAAAACAAGGTAAGGAAGGAGTGAAGGGGTGATAAGAAATAAGGTAGTGATTGGGCTGAGTACAAAAAAAAAAAAAAAAAAAAAAAAACACTAAGGACAGGATGCAAAGAGAAAACAACAATCTTTTGTTGTAGAACCTGCCAGGCCCTGGTTAATCCCAACTACTGCATCTTGATATTTGTCTGGCAGATTGCAATATTTTCCCCTTGAGATTGTATTTCTGGAATTTTGCAACAAATTCCATGTTCCTTGGGATTTTCCTTGTGGGATATCTTTCCAAAGGTGATTGATGGATTCTTTCAATGAATATTCCCCCTCTGTTTCTGGAATATCAGAAGTTTTCCTTAATGATCTCTTAAGAATGCAAGCCAGTTTTTTGGTCACAGCCTTCAGGTAGGCTAATAATTTTTAAAGAGACAACTTCTCATGTATTTTCCAGGTTGACTATGTTTCTAATGAGGTATTTAATACTTTTTTCCATTTTTTTTCATTCTTTTTAGTTTGTTTTTACCAATTCTTGCTGTCTCATATATAATGGATATAAATACAGAAGTGGTAATCATAACTGTTACAGGAAGAAATAGAAAGCAAAATTATACTAGTAGGTGTCTTCAATCTTCCCCTCTCAGAATCAGAGAAATCTAATCACAAAATAAACAATAAAGTAGGGATGTTAATAGCATCCTAGAATAAGCTACATATGATAGGCCTCAGGAAAAAATTGAATAAGGACAGAAAGAAACTTTTTCTCAGCATTATGGGGCATCTACACAAAAATTGACCATATATTAGGGCATAAAAACTTCACAATCAAATGAAAACAGGCAGAAATAGTAAATGTTTTCTTTTCAGACCACAATGCAATAAATTTGTATTCAACAAAGGGGCAGAGAAAGATATATTAAACACCATTTGGAAATTAAATAATCTAATTCTTAAAAAACGAGTGGGTCAAACAACAAATCATAGAAACAATCCATAATTTCTTCCAAGAGAATGACAATAATGAGGTACTATACCAAAACTAATAAGATGCAGCCAAAGGAGCTCTTATGAGAAATTTAACTCTAAATAGCTAAGGAATTAAAAAGAGAAAAAGTAGACCAAGGAATTGGATATGGAACTAAAAAAGTTAGAAAAACACCAAATTAAAAAAAACCAATTAAATACCAAATTAGAAATTCTGAAACTCAAAGGAGAAATTAATAATATTGAAACTATGAAAACTATTGAACTCATAAATAAAACTGAATTAATTTTATGAAAAAAAAAGATAAACTTTTGGTTAATTTGATTAGAAAAAGGAAAGAAAAAATGAAAAGGCTGTACTTGACACAAATGACAAAGAAACTAAAGCAATAATTAGGAGCTATTTTGCCCATCTCTCTGGCAGCAAGTATGACAAGCTAACTGAAATGGAGGAATATTTACAAAAATATAAAATGCCCAGATTAATAGAAGAGGAAAAAAATTACTTAAACAGTTCCATTTTAGAAAAAAGAATTTGAACAAGCTATTAATGAACTCTAAGAAAGAATCTCCAGGACCAGATAGATTCAAAAGTGAGTTCTATCAAGCATTGAAAGAACAATCAATTCCAATAATATGTAAACTATTTGGAAAAATAGGAAAAATAAGGAATCCTGCCAAATTCCTTCTATGATGCAAATATATCACTGATACCTAAATCAAGAAGAGCCAAAACAGAAAGAAAATTACAGATCAATATCCCTAATGAATATTGATGCAAAAAATTTTAATAAGATATTAGCAAAGAGATTAAAACAATTTATCAACAGGATAATACATTATGGTTAAGTGGGATTTATACCAGGAATGCAGGGCTGGCATAAATAGAGAGATTCAAAGAAAAAAAAATGCAAAGGATGGTGATTTAGTAATACCAAATCTAAAACTGTATTATTAAGTATATACTTTGTATACTAGATGATACACCATTCAACTGGGATATCTAATTTCTGTTTCCAATATAAAAAGCCTGAGTGAGCCTTCACCTGAGGGAAGAAAACATTGTCCTTGATACCTCTCCACTAGAATTTACAGCAATCCAACTCACAAAGAAATCTAAGCAGAGAGGCCTACATGAAAATGGCTTCCCTTGCCCTAGTGCTTTTTTTCACTGCCAAATTCTCATGATGAAGCCCCTTTCTCAGCAGGAGGAACTGAAGACTTTTAGCTTGTCTCCTCATTATATGTCCCCCAATTAAGGTTTATTTTCAGGGGAATTCCCTTTTAGAAGAGATTTAAAGCACTTCAGGGTCTCCCTTGGGGACTTTGGTTACCAAGAGAAACCAATGATCATCAATTTATTGATTACTATCTAGTCTAATAAATAGGTTATTAATTACCCGGAAACTCTATCTCTCAGATTTTCACTCATCACAGTATTTAATAAAAGTTTGCTGATTTTGAATTCTTTTAGTGGAGAAGATATTTTGTAAATACAAAAGGCACTATGATATAGTTTACAATTTATAATCTACCACAACCTTAAAATAATAGTAGACTGGGAAAAATACAAATCAGTTATCAATATTGTTTTTAAAGATTTTTCCTGCTTAAAAGTTAAAAAAAAAAAACCTATCTAGAATGCTTTTCAAAATGATTTAAAGACATTCCTAATGCTATTCCACCATTCATGCATTACTTAATTTAATACTATCAATACTAGAAATAATAAATAATCTTTTTATCAACCCTTAAAAAATAATTTAAGACTCCCAGTGTCAAAAAGATAAATGACTTTCCAACAGAATACCAAGATATCTTCAATTTATATTGGTGAGAAAATAGTGTACTGAATATAGTGTGTGAAACAATAGTCTTGACATTAATAAAATAAAGTAAAAGTATAGATATGGGAATATTTTTACATAGCATACCAGTGACTATGGTAAGAAAAATAATGTGAGTTCTGTGAAGAAGAGAAAGCCACTGAGAACAGAGAGGGACAAATCTGTTCCATACATTCCTGGCAGAATATTGTTAGCTGCAAAACTTTTACAAAATGTATGTGGTTACTGGGCAGCATTTTCGTGTGTGAAAAAGGAAAATTTTATGATAAACTTTGGCAAAGAAAACATATTCTGCATGAAATAATTTTTTCACACTTCCAAGTTGATATAAATTAATATGCATAAAAGCACGAGGAAAAACATGATTGTTTCTCATTTTCATGAAAGCAAATGTAACTTAAATTTGTTATTTTATGCATACTTTTAAAGTAACACTATTTCCCAGTTATGGGAGAAAAAACAAAAGGCCCTCCATATGTTGTAAAAATCTCTAATTGGGTAAATACTATAAGACCAGAAGTAATCAACCAATAAATTATAAACTATGATGATTCCAAATTATAGTCATTTTAATTTTTCAAGAAGTAAACATCACAATATCAGGATTTAAAAAGTAAAAATAAAAGTCTTCTTCAATGATATGATCTTTTAAAAAGCATCTCAAATACAACTAAGATCTAGAATTTTGGAATCACAAAACTAGAAGAGATCACAATTGATCATTTTGTTTCTTTTATCCATCCTAAACAAATGAGAATTTCTACTTTTTTAGAGATTCGGCAACAGCCAAAATATACCAATGCCTTTGAGATTTCATTATTGTGGGCACAGTCTTCCATTTGTAAATATCAGAAGCCCTCCACATGCTTCCTCATTCCAAGGATTTCTCATCTATGTTCTTTGACAAAATGTTTGAAAACGAACTACACAAAATACTATAATCTTTTCACAGAATCTTTTAACATTTCTTGATGCTAAATAGCATAAGATCATGCTTGCCTCTCATTTTATAACCAGCCTGATTGTTTTTTTAAAAAATCCTTTCTTACCTTTAATGATATTTTTAAAATCTATGCAAAGATAGTTTTCAGCATTCACCCTTGCAAAACCTTGTATTCCAAATTTTTCTCCCCTTCTCCCCTAGATAGCAAGAAAGCTAATATAGATTAAACACGTACAATTCTTCTATACATATTTCCACATTTATTATGCTGCACAGAAAAATCAAATCAACAAAGGAAAAAATGAGAAAGAAATAAAAGCAAACAACAACAAAAAGATGAAAATACTATGTTGGGATCCATAATTCAGTCCCCATAGACTCTTCTTTCTAGATGCAAATGGCTCTTTACATCACAAGATTATTGAAATTGGCCTGAATCACATCATTGTTGAAAAGAATCATGTCCTTCAGAGTTGATCATCACATAATCTTCTTGTTGCTGTATACAATGTTCTCTTGGTTCTATTCTCTTCACTTAGAATCAGTTCATGTAAGTCTGTCGAGGTCTCTCTCCATCATCCTGCTGATCATTTCTTATAGAACAATAATATTTTATAACATTCATATGCCATAACTTGTTCAACCATTCCCCAACTGATGGGTATCCGTTCAGTTTCTAGGTCCTTGCCACTACAAAGAGGGCTACTACAAACATTTTAGCACATCGGGGCTTTTCCCCTACATCACTCTTTTACTTGATAATATTACAATCTACATAAATCCCTCAGTAGCCTTTTGAGATGCGATCAAATTTTTTTTCTAAGATGCTATTCTTCTGAGATCTGTGCATTCTCAATGCATAGATAAATTACATTAGTATTAAAAAGACTTTTTTAGGTTAATTAGTTAGCAAGATACATGGGTGAATTGACTCAATGGGCTGAGCATTAAGCTATATATTAAAATGTACACAATAGTTATTCTTTATCCACTTTTGGGGAATATCTATGTAGCTATCTTTTGCAAAATTAAAGAATTCTCTAAAGAGATCCATACTATTTCAAAACTACATAAAATCAGCACCATGTGATTCATCAATTGGATCTTTTTGTAGTAGCAAAGAATTTATAAATGAATAGATGCCCCCCTGTTGGGGAATAGCTGGACAAGTTGTGATACATAAAGGTAAAAGAATATTATTGTTCTTTAAAAAATGATGAACAAGCCTGGAAGGAAGGCCTGGAAAGGTTTATATGAACTGATGCTGATTCTAAATAAGCAAAATATGCATTGTACACAATAATAGCAAAAAAGTGCAATGATCAACTATAAAAGATTTGGTTTTTCTCAGTGGTTCAGTGATAGACTGATGGCTGGATGTCAATAGACTGGATAGAAAATGTCATCAGCATCGAGAAAAAGAACTAGGGAGACTAAATGTAAATCAACACTTACTATGTTCACTTTTTTCTGTTTATTTTCTCTCTCCCATGGTTTTTCCCTTTTGCTCTGATTTTTCTCTCCCTATATGATTCGCAAAGCAATGTGTATTAAAATAAATAAATTTATTAGAAAAAGTGAATCAGCTGTAGAAACTCACCATGTATAAAGAATCCATTTTAAATTTATATTTTCAAAGTGCATTATACATTACACAGACAAACAATTTTGAAGATCATGAATCTTTGTATTTTTTACCTTATTTAATAATAATAGTAATAGTAATAATCAAAGAATGACTAAAAAAGTGATTGAGTAGATTAAGGAATTTTTTTATTTTTTTAAACATGAGTGGGACATAATTTATTGGAAAAAAGTCTTCAAGGCTGCTGTTTGTTCTATTTATCAAGTACTTAAAATATAAAAGGAAAAAAGAACAATTAAAAATAGGAGGATTCTATGTTTTTGCATCTTTAACTTAATTAAGCATATGAAAATATAATTTTTTAATTCATTGAGTGTTAAGGACCATGCCTAAGTGTGAAGGGCCAGGTCAATTCTTCAAAAGCTCTCACAGCTGTGAATCATAACACACTTGAAGGAATTGCAAAACAGCCTTTACTGCCACAGATGTTGCTCATAGATTGGGAATGAAATAAATGGGAGGCAAAAGGGAAGAGGAAAGAGGTCAGAGAATGCAAGTGCCTCTCAGTCTCTTTGTATTGTTATCATCCTCTTACATGAAAGGATCTATTCTGCTGGTCAGAATTAGATCCCCAGCAGCCACTAGCAGGTTGTTCCCATAACAAATGAGACCTATTCTATTGAATTGTATAAGAGCCAAGATGATGGCGTGCAGACACGACTCTCTGTGACCTCCTCTGACCTTCTCTCAGACTAACAGCACATTAAGCCTCTGATTTTAAGCCAAAGCACCCCCAAATATTTGGAGCATAGCACATTCCCAGAAGAAGTGACCATGGAAGAATTTCAGGACAGGCCTGTTTCGGTCAGGGAGGGGGACAGTCTGTCAAGCCCAGATGGCTGTGCAGGGAGACCAGGGCAGGAAGCCAAGGACAGGACTCAGAGCATGGCAGTTTCTAAGCACCTGAGAAGTTTTTGTGAGCCTCTTAGCTACTCTGTCCAGGTTGCAAGCAGCTGGTTTGGCAGATCTGCCTTTTATAAAAGGTAAATTGTAAACCATTGAGAACTTTTTGAGCATAGTTCCAAATTGCTCTCCAGAATGGTTGGATTGTTTACAGTTCCATCAACAATGTATCAGTGGGGGCAGCTAGGTGGCACAGTGGTTAGAGCACCAGCCCTGAAGTCAGGAGGACCTGAGTTCAAATGTGGTCTCAGACACTTCCTAGCTGTGTGACCCTGGGCAAGTCACTTACCCCAATTGCCTCAGCAAAAAGAAAAAAAAAATGTATCAGTGTCCCAGTTTTCCAGAATCCTATAATATGTTGTTTGCAAGAAACACATCTAAAGCATAGTGGTACATACAAAGTGAAGGTAAAGGGCTGGAGGAGAATATATTATGCTGCAGGTGAGCAAAAAAGAGCAGGGGTAGCAATCCTTATCTCAGATCAAGAAAAAGCCAAGATAAATCTAATTAAAAGAGATAAGGAAGGAAACTATATTTTACTAAAGAGTACCATAGATAATGAAGCAATATCAAGACTAAACATATATGCACCAAGTGGTATAGCATGGAAATTCCTAGAGGAAAAGTTCAGAGAGATGCAAAAAGAAATAGACAGACAAACTATAATAGTGCGGGATCTCAACCTCCCTCTCTCAGAATTAGATAAATCAAACCACAAAATAAATAAGAAAGAAGTTAAGGAGGTAAACAAAATCTTAGAAAAGTTAGGTATGACAGATCTTCGGAGGAAATTAAATGGAGACAGAAAGGAATTTACTTTTTTCTCAGTGGTTCATGGAACTTATATAAAAATTGACCATGTGTTAAGGCATAAAAACCTCAAAATCAAATGCAGAAAGGCAGAAAAAGTAAATGCATTTTTTTCAGATCATGATGCAAAAAAAATCACAGATAGAGTGCTGATAACTAAACCAGATAGGTAGGGTGAAAACAGAAAAAGAAAACTATAGACCAATTTCCCTAATGAATATTGATGCAAAAATCTTAAATAAAATATCAGCAACAAGGTTACATGAAGTCATCCCCAGGATAATACACTATGACCAAGTAGGATTTATACCATGAATGAAGGACTGGTTCAGTATTAGGAAAACTATCAGCATATTCAACTATAACCAAACTAACAAAAATCATATGATTATCTCAATAGATGCAGAAAAAGCATTTGATAAAATCCAATTCCTAATCAGTTGGAAAAATGTCAAGTGCTCATGGGTAGGTCAAGTGAATATAATAAAAATGAAAATACTACCCAAACTAATTTACTTATTTAGTGCCATACCAATCAAACTCCCAAGAAATTATTTAACAGATCTAGAAAAAATAGTAGCAACGTTCATTTGGAAGAACAAAAGGTCAAGAATTTCAAAGGAATTAATGAAAAAAAAGGCAGATGAAGGTGGCATTGCTGTACCAGATCTAAAATTATATTATTAAAGAAGCAGTCATCAAAAGTATTTGGTAGTGCCTAAGAAATAGAGTAGCTGATCAGTGGCATAGGATAGGATCACAGGACAAAATAGGCAATAATTATAGCAATCTAGTGTTTGACAAACCCAAAAACCTCAGCTTTTGGGATAAGTACTCACTATTGACAAAAACTGCTGGGAAAATTGGAAACTAGGATGGAAGAAATTAGGGTTTGACCCACACCTAACACCACATACCAATATAAGAGCTAAATGGGTTCATGATTTAGACATAAAGGGTGATATTATAAGCAAATTGGAGGAACATAGGATGGTTTACCTCTCAGATCTGTGGAGAAGGAAAGAATTTGTGTCCAAAGAAGAACTGGAATTCTTAATTGAACACCAGATAGATAATTTTGATTATATTAAGTTAAAAAGCTTTTGTACAAACAAAACTAATACAGACAAGATTAGGAGGGAAGCAATAAATTGGGAAATCATTTTTACATTTAAGGGTTTTGATAAAGGACTCATTTCTAAAGTATATATAATATTGTCTCATATTTATAAGAATTCTCCAATAGATAAATGGTCAAAGGATATGAACAGACAATTTTCAGATGATGAAATTAAAACTATTTCTAGTTATATGAAAAGGTGCTCCAAATCACTATTAATCAGAGAAATGCAAATTAAGACAACTCTGAGGTACCACTACACACCTGTCAGATTGGCTAAAATGACAGGAAATGATAACGACGAATGTTGGCAGGGATGTCAGAAAACTGGGACACCAATACATTTTTGGTGGAACTGTGAGCAGATCCAACCATTCTGGAGAGCAATTTTGAACTATATTCAAAAAGTTATCAAATTGTGCATACCCTTTGACCCAGCAGTGTTTTTATTGGGCCTATATCCCAAAGAAATCTTAAAGGAAGGAAAGGGACCAACATGTGCAAAAATTTTTGTGACAGCCCTTTTGTGTAGTGGCTAGAAACTGGAAGCTGAATGGATGCCCATCAATTGGAGAATGGCTGAATAAATCATGGTATAGGAATGTCATGGAATATTATTGTTCTGTAAGAAACAACCAGCAGAATGATTTCAGAGAAGCCTGGAGAGACCTGCATGAACTGATGCTAAGTGAAATGAGCAGAACCAGGAGATCATTATACACGGCAACAAGAAGACTATACGATGATTAATTCTGATGGACACAGCTCTCTTCAACAATGAGATGTTTCAAACCAGTTCCAGTTATTTAATGATGAAGAAAACCATATATACCCAGGGAGAGGCCTGTAGGATCTGAGTATGGACCACAACATACCATTTACATGCTTTCTGTTGATGTTTGCTTGTATTTTGTTTTCCTTCTCAGGTTTTTTTTCTTGTAGATCCAATTTCTCTTGTACAACAAAATAACTGTACAAGTATGTATGCATATATTCAATTTGTCACATATTTTAACATAATTAATATGTATTAGACTATGTGCTATCTAAGTGAAGGAGTGGGGGGAAAGAGAGAAAAATTTGGAACAGAAGGCTTTGCAAGGGTCAATGTTGAAAAATTACCCATGCATATGCTTTTCAAATAAAAAGCTTTTAAAAAAAACCCACAAAAACAAAAAGTTATTGAAACCATCCTCAATACTTTATTGACTCAGGGCTTTCAGCTTTAATGATAATGCCACTACTTTCTGGTCACCTGAATATAAAACAGGTATGAGGAGGTCCAAGAACCTGTGAAGCTTGATTATGGACCATAGGGGGCAACTCAGATCAATCTGAGGTGTCCCCACTCTCAATCCTTGATGAATATCCTTTTCCTATCATGGTGAAATAAAACTTTTTTGTTATTAGTTTATTTGTTTTTAATACACATTGTTTTACGAATTATGTTGGGAGAGAAAAATCTGAGCAAAAGAGAAAAATCACTGGAGAAATAAAAAAAAACAAACAGAAAAAAGAAGTAAACATATCATGTGTTAATATATTCTCAGTCTCACTTCTTTTTCTGGATGCAGATGGCATTTTCTGTTCAAAGTCTATTGGGATTGTATTGGATCACTTAACTGCTGAGAAGAATGAAGCTTTTCATAGCTGATCATCACACATTCTTGCTATTATTGCATACAATGTATTCCTGGTTCTGGTTGAATTTTTTCTGTTAATTGTTGAAGGACTATTAATGTCTTATTTGATTGCAATAATGAATATAACTCCCCAGAGAACTGGCTTAATTTAAGGCCAGTTCAAATTAAAAGGAATAAAAAAGAAGAGTAGGGCCTAAAATAGATCCCTAAAAACAATTATGAGGTTGTAGGTAAATGAAAGATGATGCAGAAAAGGATAATTTTTAATGGTAAAAACAGGAAGAGAACCAGAAGATGATAATATCACAAATAGCCAGAAAGATGAGAATATTCAGGAGAAAGAAGTGATCAACAGTGTCAAATACTATAGAAAAATCAAGAAGAGTGAGGACTGAGGAGAGATTGATGTCCTCAGTGAGCACAGAATTTCTGACCAACTCCACATTTGAAGTCTTTTTAACTTGGTAAAATTCAGCCAAATAAAGCAGCAAGTTGAGAAGCCTTTCAGTAATATGTGTCATCTCAACACCAAGTATAGAATGGAAATTCTAACAAGTTTTGTTTAGATATAGATTTAGATATGCAAATCTATCTATCTATCTATATTATATATCTCTATTTTATTATATTATTGATTTTATTATATCCATTTTGTATATATGTAAAGCTTACAAAGCATTTTTTATGGTAACCTTACAAAGCAAATAAATATTATTGTACCAATTTTATTCAGAGGGTAATTTGTCAGTGGTCAAAAAGGAAGCAGAGGCAGCTCAAATTTGTCTTTTCACTCCAAATCCACTATAACAAATGGAACCTAGCTCTGTGATGTGTCAGATTTACATATCACCAACTTATTTAGGGCCCTTACATACAGCCATCTGAAATAACAAGAATCATGGCAATATAAACCATAATTTCTTAAAATCTAATAAATTTCCCATCCTATAGATTATGCTAATTTCATCTGCTCCTATATAGATTCAATATTACTCTCAGTAGGATAATCATATTTTAACAAATTTACAACCTGTACTTTCAACATTTTTTTCTTAGAAATAACCTTGGTGCTCTTAATTGTTCTTTGCAAATCTTGCTCTTTTTTTTAGTACTTCAATGATGTCCTTAAACTCCAGCCACATTACTTATACCACTTTTCAGAAAAGAACCAAAATTGAAAAGAAGGGCTGGAGACTCACCAATAAGTGGAAACTGAGAAATGATGAGAACCTTACTCAGAGCAAAATTTTGGAAGGTTATTTATATACTTGGGAGAATTTTTGTTATCTATGGTTTACATCCCATTTATGAATTTTTTTAATTTTATTTTTAATTTCAAGTAAATACCAACATATTTTTCAAATAGTGAAGAAGCTCCCTCAAAAAAAAATACAATGTCCTTTAAAAAAAAAAATAAAACAATAAAATAAAATAAAATAAAGCAAAACACTGTCATGAGTCCAGCAGAACATTAGGGAAGATTCAGAAATGTAAAAATAAATTTCCATTTCACAAAAGCATATATAATACTAGAAGAGATTATATTCATGACTGCACATTCACAGTGCTTTTTTTCCAAATTTTGGGGTGATAATAGTTTGTAGGACTCTACTGCAAAATAACAGTGTTAAATTGGCATAACCATGTCTACCCTAACATATGCATACATGGCAAACTGTGGCTTCTATCTTCCCTTTCCTCCAGGATACAAAAGCATATTTTTTAAGCCACCAACTGACCAAAGTCCATCAAATTGTCATTGCAGAAACCCAGGGAATTTAGTGAAAGAACTCTAAAATTTTTATTATCTATTAGCAGACATTGTCTGCAATGTCCTGATAAATTTATAATGAAAAAATAAGGGTACTTAGTAAAAGAAATGATACAAAAGTTGGCAGAGCACTGGACTGAGAAATATTGTCACCTTTCTTCTTTTGTCTTTCGGAGGAAAGCCCAACTTCACCTTGGTGTCTCAAAGAAATATTGATGACACAGAAGGTGATAAGTAATGTCTATTTGTATACAAAGGATCAAAATAAAAATTAAAAAACCCAAAATTTATCATACAGGATATTAAAAAACAGAAGGTAAGGATGAATAGCTTTTGATATGGAAGGCAGGACAGCAACACAGAGATTTTAAAAAGGTACAAGAAGCTGAGGAGACTGGAGTCCCCACTGGGGAAAACAGTAGGTATTCTGGGAGTAAAGGAAGGAAAAGACCAGGGAGTTATTCTGCCTTCTTTCTCTTTGACAACACCAATCGTAGGATTTCCAATTATGCCATCACAAAGTAATTAAAATAGGAGCTTACCAAAGCTCATTTTATAAATGAGGTATCAGGCAAAAACATTTAAATGACTTGTCCAAGGTCATATATTGCTACTTTGAGCTTATATTTAAATTCAGGTCTTCCTTATTCCAGGCCAGGCACTCTTCATTGTGTCACCTAGCTGTCCAAGAAGAGTAATATCTTGTTTGAAATAGTTCTAGAATGAGAGAAGAAGTACCCGTGAGAAAAAGCTTTTGACAAAATACGTCATCCATTCCTATTAAAAACACTAAAGAGCATAGGAATAAAGAGAGCTTACATCAAAATAATAAACAATATCTATCTAAAACCAACAGAAAGCATTATTCATAATGGAGAAAAGCTGAAAAGATCAGTGGTATATTAAGGATGCCTATTTTCACCACTATTGTTCAACATTGGACTAGAAATGCTGGTTTTAGTGATAAGAAAAGAAAAAAGAAATTAAAGGAATTAGAATAGGCAATGAGGAAATAAAATTATCACTCTGCAGATGATATGATATACTTAGAGAATCCTAGAAAATCATCTGAAAACCTACTCAAAACAATTCACAGCTTTAGCAAAGTTGCAGATTATAAAATAAACCCACACAAATCATCAGCATTTCTATATCTTACTGACAAAGTCTGACAATAAGATATAGAAGAAGAAATTCCATTTAAAATAATTGTAGACAAAATAAAATATTTGGGTGTCTATCTGCCAAGATAAACCCAAGAACTATATGAATACATTTACAAAACATTTCTCACACAAATAAAGCCAGATCTAAACAATTGGGAAAATATCAGTTGCTTATGGGTAGACTGATGTAATATATTAAAAACGGCAATTCTGCTTTTTCAGTGCTATACCAATCAAACTGCCAAAAATTATTTTATAGAAATATAAAAGTAATACCAAAATTCATCTGGAAGAAGAAAAGATCAAGAATATCAAGGGAATTAATGGGAAAAAATATAAAGAATGGTATCTTAGCAATATCAAACCTAAAACTATGTTAGTCATTAAAACCATTCGGTACTGACTTACAAATAGAGTGGTGGATCAGTGGTATAGATTAGATATGCACAATAAAATAACGAAGGCCTATAGTAATCTAGTATTTGATAAACCCCCAAATTAGCTTCCGGAATGAGAACTCACTATTTGGCCAAAAATGCTGGAAAAAACAAAAAATAACATGTCAGAAACTCAACAAAAACCTATATTTCATACCTCATACCAAAATAAGATAAAAATGGATACATGATTTGGGTATAAAAGATCATACCATAAATAAATTTGGAGAGCAATGAGTAATTTACCTATCAGATCTTTGGAGAAAAGAGGAATTTATGACCAAAGAAGAATTATAGAAAATTATGAAAGGCAACATAGACAATTTTGATTACATTAAATTAAAAAGGTTTTGCACAAACAAAACCAACAGAAACAAAATTGAAAAGGAAATACAAAGCTGGGAAAAAATCTTTATAATCAGTGTTTCTGATAAAGGTCTCATTTCTAAAATATATGAAGAACTCTATCAAATTTATAAGAATATAACTCATTCCTCGACTGATAAGTTGTTTATATGAACAGACAATTTTGAGATGATGAAATTAAAGCCATCTACAGTCATATAAAAAATGCTCTGAAGCACTATTGATTAAAGAAATGCAAATTAAACAACTCTTAGGGGCCACTCATACCTCTGAGATTGGCTAAGAATGATAGGAAAAAATAGTGATAAATGTTGGAAGGGATGTGGGAAAACTGGGACACTAATGTATTGAGGTGGAGTTGTGAAATGATTCAACCATTCTGGAGAAAAATCTGGAACTATGTCCTAAAGGCTATAAAATTGTGCATCCCCTTTGATCCAGCAGTGCTACTACTGGAAATCATAAATAAGGGAAAAGGATTCACATGTGCAAAAATGTTTGTAGGAGCTCTTTATTTGGTAACAAAGAATTATAAAACAAGTAGATGCCCATCAATTCAGTAATGTCTGAATAAATGGTATATATGAAGATAAAGAAAAATTATTGTTCTATAAAAATGATGAACAAGTTGATTTTAGAAAGGCCTGGAAAGATTTACATGAACTGATGCTGAGCAAAACAACAGAACTGGAAAACATTGTAAACAATTACAGCAAGAATGTTTGATGATCAACTATGAAAGACTTGGTTCTTCTCAGTGGTTCAGTAATCCAAAGCAATCCAATAGACTGTGGACACAAAGATCTTTGGAAATTGAATGTAAATAAAGACATGCAATGTTCACTTCTTTTTTTTTTCTGTAGCTTTTTCTCTCCCATGATTTTTCCCTTTTACTCTGATTTTTCTCTCCCAACATGATTCTAAATGAAACTTTATAAATTTAATGACAAAACCAATAGTTACATGAGAATGCCTACCTACTGTGAAAAGTTAGAGGCTCTTTATGAAAGCAAAATTCTTTTCATTGAAAATTGTAAGACAATACACTACAAAACCATTTTAGTGGATATGAAATAGCATGTGGCATAGTAATGCTAATTATCTTGACAAAATAGCATATACCATGTAGTTCAAGAATAACAGCAAGCACAGACATGATTATAAAGGGAGAGAACTACCAGAAAAGTAGTTTTGAATAAAAATACTCTCATTCTATAAAGAAGGGAGTCCATGGCGGTAGGTTTTTGCTAAAGCTAATAAAAAATGCATGTTAAAAATTACAGTAGGCAAGGTAGGTTATGTGCCTTTGGGGGAGATGACTTCCAGAGTCTGCTAAACTGAGTGTCTATAATATAAAGTCAGGAAAGCACTACTTAACATTAAAATGATTTTTTTTTCTTCTAGAGTTCCTAGGGGCTACTTAACTATAATGGAGCTTTAGGGAAGTCAGACTGAATTTGGATCATTCAGCCAACAGAATCCACTTCAACTTTGAACCCTCAATAAATCCATATAACTGCATAACTATAGAACTATTTCCCTGATTGTTGTTTATTTTTATAATAGTCTTTTATTTTTCAAAATACATGCAAAACCTTTTGTTCCAAATTTTTGTCTCTCTCTCCCCAACTTTCCCCTCCCTTAGACTGTAAGTAATTAAGTTAAATATGTGACAATTCTTCTAAACATATTTCCACATTTATCATACTGCATAATAAAAATCAGATCAAAAAAGGGAAAAATGAGAAATAAAAAGATAAGCGAGCAAACAACAACAAAAATGAAAATACCATGTTGTGATCCACATTCAGTCCCTGTAGTCCTCTCTCTGCATGCAGATGGCTCTCTCCATTGCAAGTCTATTGAAATGGGCCTGAATTATCTCACTGAAAAGAGCTAAATCCATCACAGTTGATAAGATGATCATTGTTTAAATGAGTTATTTATGCTAGGAACCAGAGTGAATCAGAATTATATCTAGATTATTAATATTTCCTAATGTTTGAACCTTCCAGGAACAAAGTACCTTACAGATAGTGACCAGTTTCTTCCTAACTCTGATTTGGATTTTGCCACTTTGAAGTTTTATCTGATTTATCAACCTCAAACAAGTCTTCTGCCTCTACCCATTTGGATGTGTTTCCTCTGACTATCTACCAGATTTGAAGCTATGCATTCATGAACAAGTCACCTTTGGACATTGGTTGATAAGCACCTTTTGATCCATGACTTTCTATAGTTTTATTCACTATTTTGGAATACCTTGAATTCTTGGCAAAAATCTCTTACCTCAAGCTATGAGTTTAGCTGCAGCCTGGAGGAACATAGGTTTCTTTACTACTGTACCCATCTTCCTTACTCCATAGAAACATCTTGAAATTTCATTTAACTTTATCTAATCCTAGAAAACCTTGGTTTTATTTTTTCCCCCTTTTTGTAAGGCTCCTTGATAAAATTTTATTTTAGGCAACAACACTTTTTGCAGCTAAAGTTTTCTCCACAAATTTTACCCTTTCATCATGGTGGTGTGAAATTTTCTGAAAGGTTAATCTATATTATCTAAGATATAATAAAGGCACCATGGTACAAAAAAATGTGACAAAAAAGGGAAAATCAAGGAGGATTATCAGCTCTATAGGTATCTCAGAGAAAAAGAACTAGCTTGATGCTACCGATGCACACTCCTTCTTGAGGATTGACAGAAACACAAATAAAGTGTCCATTCTTTCCATACAGTATCTTACTATCAGTAAATACAATAAGATAATTTCCTTCTTGTTTATTCACACATTTCCAGTAAACCTGAATTGTGGCTTTACCACAAAGAGAGCACGGTTAACTGGAGCTAAATACAAACTTAAATTTCAGTAGAGAGATCAGTCTTCCTTTATAAATGTTAGAATTTTTCCAAATGGGAGGTCAGAGCCACTGTGATAATTTATAATCATTTCGTACGAAATAAAATCTCTAAAACCAAAGAGTAGGAAACCATGTGAAGGAATCATTATATTGCCTTCATACTTAAAATGAGCCTTATTATTATGATAGGGTATTACTATTATATTGCCTAAAAAATAAGAGAAGGTTTGACTGGATGGCCTCTGAGAGCCCTTCCAGTTCTAAGAATCAACTCTTCTATCAACTAAAAAAAGTGCTTTATAACTATATAACTTTATAATGAAAATGGTTTAATATTCAAAAATTTGTAATTGTGGTTACATGTTTTTCTACCAATACATATTTTTAAAAAATTATTTCATCCAGTAGCTAAGACCTCTATGGACAAACCACCAATTAGAAAGACAATTCTCTTCATTAGTATAGCTTCTAAGAGCTTAGCGTCACTTCCTCATCATGAAGTAATACAGGTATTAGTTTTTTGTAAAAATTGTAAACATAAAGCACTACAGAAATGTTATGCATTATTAAAACCTAATGGTTTGAGATCAAACTAGAGAGGTTAACAGATATTGTTTCTTGTGTTATTCTATTCACATTTGAGTCTCAATCTTTATAGTCAACCTTGTAGAGACCCAATTTTAAAAATTTTAGACCACTCATATCTAAATTGACATTTTGCTCTTAAGATCATGACAATTAGAAATGTAAAAGTCCTGTTTTATTTTCTAACCTATCTACTTGCCAATTCAAGATTGTCCCCTGTAGCATCATTTCTAGTCCTGTTTCCAGTCCATTTTTTAGTGTCTCAAAATTAGTGAGATTCCATTACTTCCCAGGAGAGGTATCTTCTTTAAATTGATGCTTGCTAAAACGAAGGTCTTTTCTAAACTGCCTCTTTAGTTGTCTTTCCAATTACTGAGCAGCCCTGTGCATGCTGTTCATAAGGTGATAATTGTTTCTAATGGTCTGTAAACAAACTTACTTTAAACTATTAACCTTCAGATTCCTCATTGGGAGACTCTGGAAGACTTCAAGAGATGGATAGTGTTATCCTTATTTTTACTACAACAGAAGCTATGTGAGAGTGAGGATGATTTTTAAAGAAACTTTTGGGTCTTGGTTTTGTCATCTGAAAAAAAGGGAATAGAACCAAAATGATCCCTTCAGGCCCTAAATCCTGTGATACTATAGGGCCTTTCTGAATCTATCATACAGTGGTCTCCCTTTGAAATGGATCTAATTCTGGATCCCAACTAACCCAACACAAAAATAATGACTATTTCTTGCCTAGTATTTTGAATTTGACTTCACTTCTCTTCTAAAGGTAGAATATCACAAGAAATAGTTTCAGAAAAATTACAGAATTTTGGAATTGGAAGAAATTATCTACCTAAAATCTATAGATAAGGAAAATGGGAAAGAAATAAAGTGAGTTGCCTATTAAAAGGGGTAAGGCTGTAATTCAAACATTTGTCTTCTGGTTCCAGGTACAAAGCTTATTTTATTACATAATATCTTCTACTATAATATACTACCTCATTATATAGCTCAAAATAATCAAAAGTGAAGGTTAGGTGAGGGTCTGATATTTAGATAGTAATGTTATGTTTTAGAGAGCCTTAACAAACAATAATTTCTTCTTTAAAACCTCATTTTCTTTTTTCTTCATCTTCCCTTTTCCCCTCTTCATTTTCTTAAAAGTTTAAACTTTTAGCAAGTATATCTTTTAAGATGTGCATTTTTGAAGGCTATGAGGAAGGACCTTAGAGTTCATCTTGGCCCCCTACATTGTTACATGGACTATCTTATTCTTGGCTAAAGTACTGCACTTGCTTCTTTGCCAACTAACAAGAACCCACTGAGATATATTCCTATTACCTTGTAAAAGTAAGTTTGGCTCAAACAGAATCAAATCCACAGAGATGCCATTAATGAGTGCTATTCTTTTTGGTGTCTTTCTATCAATGTTATTATTAATGACAATTAAGTACAATAGAAAAGACTCATCCATTATCCAATTTTTCTTAGAAGCCATTATTTTTTTTTCAATTCCTAAACTACTTGGGTACCTATGTCTCCTCTCACTTCTTGTTTTGGCGAGGATCCGAATCACAAATACCAGATTTCAGCATGAAAAGGTTTTTTTTTTTCTTTGCAGTATTTTTGGCCAGGAAGAAAATCAGAATTGCCAGAAATCTCAAAAGCAAATCTGTTTGTATGAATTCTCCAGCTTGAGGACAAGCATTAAACTTATAATTTTCATGGTGATTATCATTGTCACCTCACAAAGTTTCATATTTCTGTTATGCTTTTATCTTTGTAGTCTGGGTGCTTAGCCCAGTGACTGGCATATAATAAGTGATGAATAAATGCTTATTGATTGATTGACTTCACAAATAGCATCCTTGTGTTAAAAGAGCTATAAATCTTATGCCAGCTACTTGCTCTTTTACCTTTCAAAAACTACCCAGTCTCAATGTGCCTACTGTTCCATCTGTGAACTGGAAAACATTAAAACTTACCCCCTGGCCAACCCCAATTTTTTTCTTTTTGTTTTTGTTTTTGTTTGTTTTTGTTTTTCGCTGAGGCAATTGGGGTTAAGTGACTTGCCCAGGGACACACAGCTAGGAAGTGTTAAGTGTCTGAGACCAGATTTGAACTCAGGTCCTCCTGACTTCAGGGCTGGTGCTCTATCCACTATGCCACCTAGCTGCCCCCCCCATTTTTTTTTTTAGAAAAAGGATACATTCAACAAAAATTTTTAAAATCACTTAATATGAATTAATGGGAAAATAATTTATAATGCTTATTATATGCCAGCTGCTATGTTAAGTATTGAGAATTAAAAAAAAAAAAGTAAAAGTGAGAGAATCCCCATGCTCAACGATATTATATTATGAGAGAGAAAAGCACCAACAAATAGGAGGAGTTCCCCTAGTAGGACTGTCTGGGGAATAAATAGGAAAGTAAGTTGAGTCAAAGGGCAATCAAATGATAAACTTTCCAGAAATAATGAGAGGATGGTAGTATTGAATTGACAGCTGTTTCCAAGATGAATCATCCATTTTAGTGGGCAATGGTTTCCCCCTCACGAGAAGTCTTTGAGCAAAACTGTAAGGCTACTTAACTGTATTCACTAGAGAGAGTGTCTTTTTCAGGTAGAGGTAGAGGTAGAGGTAGATAGCCACTGAGTTTATTAAGAAGTAAATTAAACAAATATGCAAAAGTAATTATAATACAAGATTACAATGACTCAATCTAATTCAACAGAGCTTCATTAAGTAGATTATGTATTCAGGAGGCTGTTCTAGGCACTGGCTATTTGGAGATAAAAATAAAAATCTATGCTTTCAAAGACTTTACAAAATATGAGATACCCATAAATAAGTGTGATGAGATTATGGGGGAGGTACCAGAAGGAAAGATCAAAAGTCAGGCAATTCATTATCCACCAATTGTAAGAGTGCAGCCATCAGTCTGTCTGTCCTAAGGGCAAGCATGAATGTTGCTCAGGAATACAGTGGGATGGGTACCCCAAGTCACCAGCTCACAATAGTGGGTCTCTGTACTTATATATGATTGCTGTTGTTGCTCATATTTATGTAGAATGAGAGGGAGACCCCCAGAGCAGTCAATCAATCAGAAGGTGACCTGATTGTTATCTTTCTTATCAACTTTGTGGACCACAAGGGCATTTTGATTAAGAAAACAATATACATTATATACCTGGCCTAGGTAAAATTTGCTCAACTGATTATGATCAGAAGAATATTGCATAATTGCATAAATGAAATAGGTAAAATCTCTTATTGGATACAGAGAAAATGTATATATGTAAGTCAATTTGTAGTATAATATAAATTCACTTCTTTTACCTTGGGCTTAGCAATAGGGGAATAATCACAGTAAGTAAAACCAACATATATGCTGATAAACAAATATAAAGTATTACAAAATGTCTTTAATGAGGACATAGTATTAAAAAAAAAAGTGGGGTTGAAGAGCAATCAACAAAAGCCTGCCTGGCATAAGAGCTATCACTTTAACTTTGCTTTGAAAGAAGCAAGAGATTCTATAGTGAAATCCATATTACAAATATGGGGGACATGAACCACTTGTACAAACAAAGGGAGATAAAATGTCATATATTAGCAATTACCAGGCCAGTTTGATTAAAATGGAACATTCAGGAACAGGAGTAATATTCACTAAAACTAGAATAAAGAAGATTATGAAAGGACTTAAATATGTTGTAAAGATTACAAGAAGCTACTGAAAATTTTAAGTGTGTCTATATGCATGTTAGAAAGGGAGAATCCTAGGGCCTCTTTTATTCTTCTTTATAAAAGTGAAATGCATTTCACTTCTTGATCTCATCAGCTTCCATTATTCAATGATCATTTCTATGCTGATGATTCTCAAATCTATTTCTCCAGTCCTACTATAAGGACTTCTGGTCTTGCATTTCCAGCTATGTATTGTATATCTCAAAATGAATGACCTATAAATATCTTAAATTCTTACTCATTTTTACCTCAATCCTTGCTTCCAAATTTCCTTATAACTTTTTTACACAGATAAAATTTTTTTAATAATAACTTTTTATTTCCAAAATATATTCAAATATAGTTTTCAACATTCAGCCATATTCAATCAATTGCTGAGGTCTGCTTATTTTTACCTACATAATATCTCTTGTATATAATTCCAGCTCTTCTCTGACATTGCACACTGGTACAAAAGGTCGTCATTATCTCACATCTAGCTTATTATGCCTATGCCAAGTATTTCCCTATTTCTTCCCCATCCTTGAGTAATCTTTCAAAGTGATATTCAACTAGATCATGTCCCTCTCCTTTGCAACTCAAACTCCAGTATCTCTCTTTAACTCCAAAGATCAAATACAATCTTTTTCTGCTTGACATTCAAAAAATCCTTGAAAATTTCCTTTCTTGTTTTCTTATACTTTATAACTCTTACTAATATACTAATGTACAGGCATCCTTGCTATTATTCAGCACTCTGCCTCCTCATCTTTGCCTCCTGGCTCCCATGCTTCTTTCAAATTCTAGGTATAATTTCACCATCTATAGGCAACAATTCATCCTAATTCCAGGGGTTTCTACCTAGTACACAGCTTGTTTGTACATACTTATTTATATATATTTTCTTCATACTTATTTATATATATTTTCTTCCCAATAAGATTATAGATACCTCAAGTTTAAATCTTGTCTTTTATCTTTCTTCACATTTCCAGGGTTTAGCACAGTGTCTACCATTAGTAGGTATTTAATAAATGTTTGTTAAGATTGACTGCCTGGTTCATAATAAAAATCTGTCTATTCTCTAATGTTTCATCCAAGTTATTTTTCATGCATGTAAGGATAATTCTCAAAAATTTTGCAAAAGAATATGGGCATATGATGCAGCTGCTATTTATATTCAATTATTTTGGAGGGAGGTAATAATGTTTAAGATTTCTCCCATTTTTTCTGTATTTTTCCTTCTATTATTTATTATATAGAACAATTGATGGCATCATAAATATATTACCTCCAACAAGAATTTCCTTCATGTAAACTTGGTTCAATTTATCTGTTTTCCCCATGTTTGTTCTCTGTAGTGTCTTTTGTACATCCTCTTATAAATATTTACTGTATTATGATAATTTAGTTCAAATGCTGTAGCCTTCATATCCTTAATGTTAAAATAATGATAAAATTTTGTTACAAAAATCTTGCATATCTCTATCATTTTTATTCTTTTTACTCTTTTTCCTTCTTCACCCTGAAATGATTATGGCACTATTTTGCTTAAGTGGGTCACTCATCAAACTTTCTTAAACTGGTTTCTCTCTCTACTAATTTTTCTATTCTTAGATACTTTTTAAACTCTTTGGATTTCCTTGTTATTGCAATGGATTTGTTTCACTTTATAATTGTGGCAACATCATTTCCACAGTAATTTTCCCATTTTACACACTATTGATATTTTTTAATGGTCAGGATAATAAATAAATAATATATATAAATATATATATGTATATATATATTTTAATAACAAGTCATGATTCAATTGTTTCTGATAAACTGGTAGTTTGATTATATATGGGCAACTGATATATGTATATACACTATATCAATAATATCTTTAACTATAAGTTATAATTATGCTTTATTTCAGTTTATAAAATTCAGACCTCTATATGAAGAAAGTGATTAATGATGTAGAGTTATAAAGTTTTAGCACAGTCAAAAAGTCTTTCAGCACTCTCAAATCTTTATTCTTCATCATCCTTTCTGATTCGTTTTCTCCATCTTTACTTTTCACATTTATATTAAGGTCAAGAAGTATCAGAGCATATGTTCAACTAATGAAGATAATCTTATCAAGGTCTTTTTGGGGAGGTTATTTTTTCATAATGTTTCTACCTTTACATATTCTAAAGGCAATGATGGGTGAATAAGCCACAATTACCTTTAGCAAAAACTGTGATCTTTAAAAATATTTATTAATATTTTAATATGAAATGAATACTTGTCTCATGAAATTATGTTTCTTATCTGCTTTGGACATAATAAAATCAACTTCTTTCTTTGTCTTTTTCTAAGAAATGCCTATGAGCCATCCTTTCAACTAACTATAACTTGATTCCTCTCGTATTTTTTCACGGAGTTGCAAAATTAATCCAATTCTGTTTCCCTAATAATATATCTATTCATTGGTCACTGAATAAGCATCTCACATATGGCTTACTAAGCCATAATTTTTTACAGGATATAATTACAGTAATAAATTTACAGGAGATTTAAAATCACGTGATTCTTTCCCATCAATCTGCCAATATCTCAGAATCAAAAAAACGGCTGTTTTCTATTTTTCTTTTTTTCATGTGTTATCATAGGCCCATCACAAAACTGTCAACCTACTTGTTATGAACTTGCATTATTAGCTTAGCTGGTCATTGGAAAGCATTCTTAGAATATTGCTAATACATAATGCAACCCCTTTATTTTATAGACAAAAATTTCATAACTTAGATTTTACTGGCATACTATTTGAGTTCCCTAGGTAATCCTCATATCTTTTTATCATGTTCTAATCACCAATGTTTTTCTTTCTAAACTTAGGAAAATCTATCTGACTTTGATCTTAACACAATTTTAAAAATAAAGCCTGAGAGAGCTAGTAATGCAAATCAAAGCTTACATATATGCATGCATTTGCATCATAAATCCCAAATTCTGAAATACACAGCTCCTTTTAATGCTAATATCTTTAAATACTACCAAATGATTTCCTAACTTTAAGAAATCTGGAAAATATAAATTTATATGGATAACAACTATAAACTTTTCATTCTTGCTCAAATTATAATCCTTTTGTTTTATCAAAAAGTTAGAATCTCTACACACTTAACTTCTAAGCTAACTCATGAGTGTCTTCCCACAAATTAAAAAGTTAGATTTTTTATTGAAATATGTCAGTTTTACCACACATCTTTATGCTGCAGGCAAAAATAAGACAGTAATAAAAAGTTGATGTTTTCATAATACTTGGAGATATTTTGCAAGTTCTCCCATTATGAAAATGAAAGGAAAAACAAATCCAGTTTAGGCTTGAAATAAATCTAAAACAATGAAACAGATTTGACTCAGTAAACATCATGCTGTTTTATTTCTTTTATATACTTCAAATAGCATTTTAGAAGTATAACAAAAGGTAAAAAATTGATAATATCATGGAACTTCATCAGAAAAATGTCATTTACAGTTAAATATTTAATGTTACCAGAATTTACTCAATTAACTCAAACATAGTATGACCTCAATATGTAATTTTTTTCCTCTCATCATATAATTAAACATAACAACATATATCTGGTATATATTACATATGTAAAATATTTCTGAATATCCTTCACTATGAGAATAATCCTTTTGATAGCAGCATAAACTCTTAAACATATGTTCCCAAGTAAATAAATATTCATGAGGAACCCCAGTCACTGAACAGTTGAATCAGAACTGAAGAAGACATTATCAATAGAATAAATGCTTCTACACTTTTAGAGGAAATAAGGTTCTGTAAACCCAGCACCATTTTTAAAATACATAATTTTGAATTTTTGTTTTCTTCTAGGGGAAATACTGATGAGCTTTCCTATTGAGTCTGGCATTGCTTCTCTCATACCTGACATATGGCTAATCCAGGTAGGAAAATATGATTAAGACATTTACTTCAAAGATGCATAATGGATATTAATGATTAAAATTAGTTGATACAATTCTACTTAAACTAATCTATGTATTCAGTGTCACAACAATCAAACTTCCAAAAATTAGTTTATAGACCTAGAAAAAATAATAAAAACTCATTTGGAATAACAATAGGTAAGGAAAATCAAGGGAATTGATTAAAAAATTAAAAGGAATATGGTCTAGCTACACCAGACTAAAATTATAAGTATCAGTTATCAAAACCATTTGGTACTGCCTAAAAAGAGACTAATGGATCAGTAGAATAGATTAGGTTCATAAGACACAGTGGTCAATAACAATAGTAATCTAATGTTTGATAACCCCAAAGACGCCAGCTTCTGGGATAAGAATTCATTTTTGAACAACAATTGCTGGGAAAACTAGAAAATAGTATGGCAGAAATCATACATCTGATACCCTATACCAAGGTAAAGTTGAACTGAGATCATGATTTAGATATACTAAGTGATATTTCAAACAAATTAGGAGAGAAAGTGATACTCAACCTGTAAATTATTTGATAAAAGGAGAAAATTAAGGTAAAAAAGAATTAGAGAACATTATGAAATGTAAAATGAATAATATTAATTACATTAAAGTTTTGCACAAATAAAACCAATGAAGCCAAGATTAGAAGGGAAGCAGAAAAGTGGGAAACAATTTTTTTCAGGTAGTCTTTCTGATGAAAGTTCTATTTGTAAAATATATGATAAGTCACATTCCAATTGATCAATTTATATGAACAGACAATTTTCAGATGAAGAAATTAAAGCCAGTTTTAGTCATATAAAAATACTCTAAATCACACATTGATTAGAGAAATGCAAATTAATAAAACTCTGTGGTATCAGTTTCTATCTATCAGATTAAGATAACAGGAAAAGATAATGATAAATGCTGGAGGGGTTGTGGGAAAACTGGTATTCTTATGCATTATTGGTGGATTTGTGAGCTGATCCAGCCATTCTGGAAAGTATTTGGAACTAAGCCAAAAGGGCTATAAAACTGCATACCCTTTGATCCAGCAGTGTCAATACAGGGTCTGTATTCCAAAGAGATCATAAAAAAGGGAAAAGGACTCATATGAGCAAAAATGCTTATAGCAGCTCTTTTTATAGTGGCAAAGAATTGGAAATTGAGAGGTTGTCTATCAAATAAATAATGGCTGAATAAGTTACATATATATAAATATAATATAATATTATTGTTCCATAAAAATGATGAAGTTGATTTTAGAAAGGTTTGATAAGAACTAATGTGAGTGAAATAAGTTGAACCAGGAAAACATTTTTTAATAGTAACAAGGATTGTGCAGTGATCAACTATGAAAGACTTGGTTCTTCTCAGTGCATCAGTGATCCACAGCAATCCATATAGACTTGGGATAGGAAAAAAGAAAACCTGTCCACATCTAGAGAAAGGAATATAGAAACTGAATGTGGATTAAAGCATAGTATTTTCATCTTTTTTTGTTTATTTCTTTGCTTTTTCTTTCTCGTGGATTTATCTCCTTTGGTCTGATTTTTTTTCTTTCATAACATGAAAAATACAGAAATATGTTTAAAAGGATTGTATATGTATACCATATCAGATTGCTCACATTCTTGGGGAGAATGGGCATAAGTCATGGAGGGAGAAAAAAATTGGAACACAAAATCTTACAAAAATGAATGTTGAAAACTATCTTTACATGTATTTAGAAAAATAAAATACTATTGAAAAGAAAGATTAAAAAATAAAAGTTCTATTTTATTTCTTTAAAAAATAGTAAATAAACATTAATGAAACACCATGTGAAAGGCATTGTGATAAGTTATGGATATATACATGTGAAAAGAAAAAAAAACAGCCTCCAATTCCTTCCCTCAGTAGATCTTACAATCTAATAGAGGAAAACACACAAAAGGAAGTTGAAACACAGGGTAAAGATACCTGACATTCAGGAACATTGGAAAAGTACAAAGTAGTACACAGTAAGAATTGTAGAGATGACTGAACTGAGCTCCCTCTTTAAAAGGAATTTGTGGGAGAGTTCTTCATTGAAGGAGCAGAAGTTACAGATGAGATCTTAGTACCAAAGCTGATATGATCTGGCAGCATGATGAAGCTCCTGATGACAAGATTGTTGGAGAGTATGAGGGGTAAGAGGGGAGGAGAGATGGAGAAGTCCAAAGGAATAAAGCTATATAGGAAATAAGAAGAAAAAATATTGGGGGAATAAAGTAGACTAGAAGGAATCACTTAATTAAAATGTTCATGACATAATATCTTTTAATTATGGACTAGGGTCCTTTACTATTCATGAGAGTAATACATTTACATTTGATTCTTAGGGTTGTTTCTAGTGTTGAATACAGTGGAATATTCCTATAACACTGGTCTCTGAGAATAGAAATAGCATCAGCACCCATAATTCAGGATGATTATATAACAGCAGGTTTGGGTTGTGCCTACTTGATGCATTTTTAATGGAAAATATATAAGCCATAATGTACTTTAATCTGTGTAATCATACCATAACACATCCGACTGTTTTTTAAAGTTTTAAAAAATGAGGACTAAAAATCAAAAATTAACTTAGGCTGGAAGTTGCTAATAACAACATCTTAGAGAATTACCTGGTATTAAAGAGAAGGGCATAGGAAAGGGATATAGAGTCTTGTTTCTGATTGAACCAGCGTCAGAGCTCATCCAAAAAATAAAAAAAATAAAAAATAAAAAATTCTCATCCCAGTTGTAGCTTGAAACTTGGTAAGGTAATGTAAAAATTTCAAATTGTGAATCTAAACATGCATTTTTTGACATCATGGAGGCACAGCTATTTTTAACTAACAGAGTAGATCTAATCTAATCCAGATCAATATGAGAGTTCATATTTTGCCCTTCTTGTGCTGTGTCAAACTGTAAAACATTGTCCTCACAAGGAATTCACAACAGGTCAGAAAAAACATCTGTCCTGCTTATTTTAGTATTTGTTGGCAGAGGAATTTGCTTTTATAAAAATATAATTTGGAATGCTAAAAACAAATAAATGTATCTTATTTATTATGCAATGTTATTACAATAACATGCTCTGTAAATAGTGGCATTTTTAAGCATTTTTTTGTTTCCCCAATTCTTTCTCAGTGCCATAATGCAATGCGCATGATTTGAGCACTAGACTTCAAATGAGATATCTATTCAGAACATGTTCAGACAAAATGAGTGGTTTCCTTAGTAATGGAATCTATGTGAAAGCCTCCAGCACAGCCCCTCCCACTAGTTAAGGTTTTCTTTCCATTTAGGAGTTCACACATAGGCTTTCAAAGAGCATTATACAGCTGGCAAGCATGTCCTAAGTCTGAAATGGATAAACCAATGAATATTCATTGCATTTCTAATTAAATGTACTCTTTAGAAAAAGGTTAAGGACCTAAGGAATGCACTAATGGTAAATTTTGTTTTCTGCAACCTATCTACATAAGGAAAAGGAAAACAAAATGATTGTTCTTAAATGAACATGCTGATGTCTCACATGAAGATATAAAACACCTGCCTTAGTTGCATTCCAGATCAGCCCTATTTTTCTACCATCCTATCAGCAAATTGTTGCCTCTGATGCTTTAATTTCCTGCATAACAATCATCCTTGACAGAGTTTTGAAATATAACAATTATGAAAAGGGCAAATTCTACCCACTTTGTAATTCCCAAAGTATTAAAAAAATTATAAAGCCATTTTAGCTAAACTAAATATGTTTCTGTACACATACATATTTCCAGTACAACAACACAATACTTAGGAAGATGTGACTTCACTACAGTGACACAATTCTCATTTATCTGGAATATTGATTGTCAATGACAGCCAAATACAGTCAACTAAGTCAGACTAAAAATAAAATACAAATGCTGTCTTTTTATATTTAATGCTTGTCTTAAAGCTTTAAAATGTGCAGCGATTTTCTTTCTATATTGAGATCATCCAAAAAGTAAAAAGGAAGATAGAGAAGGAATTCATTCCTCTTTTTTGATGAGAAAACAAGAGTTATTTAATTAAGATATGCCAACAAGGTACAAAATCACTATGCTATCAAAGTATAACAAATTATCCATCAAGTAGCTAAAAGCTGAATCTAGATGCACAAGTAAATTGGTGGACAATCAAGGGAATTTTAGATTTGAAGGGAAACAGAATGATGTTATGAAAAGAAGCCTCATTTTTGTTTTTGCCTGAATTCAAATCCAGCTTCATGTACTCAATAGTTGTATAACCATATCAGTATTGACAGGAAAGTGAAAAGTATGGATGGAAGACTTATTACTCTATATTTACCTGTATGCATTTGGAAAGAATTAGGAAACTGGATTGATGCAGTTGGTCAGATTACTATGAGTGGATTAGGATCAAACTACTGAAACTAATTCTGATATATCTGAGCTGTTTCCTCTACTTACACAGTTTATCACTTTAGTTCAGGACTTCAGCACCTTTTTGCTTACATTATAACAAAAGCTTCCAAACTGGATTTTCTGACTCAATTTTTTCACCATTCTATTCCATCCTACAATTGATGCCAAAGAGATTTTCCTTTAATTTATCTATGACAAAATGGCTCTATGTTCAACCTATTCTAATGACTTCCTCTTGCCTCTAGAATGAAAAACTAACTTCTCTGTGTTTACCTTTTAAAATCCTACCTAACCTGACTTTAACCTCTAGTCTCATTGAACATTTATTCCTCTCTCACAATTTGATATACCACTAAATTAATTACTCTCCATTCCTCATACAAATCACTCTGACCATCCCACAAACCTACATTGTTCTCCCACCCTTAATCCTACTTCAAATATTCCCTCTCTTTCTTTAATTTGCAATTCAGGCACTATGTTCTAGATGAAAACTTTCTTGATTGCCAAACTATCCCTCCAAAAGAATATTTTGTCTAACTACTTTGTGCATATTCATTTTATATATGTGATCTATATATTACTTTTTGTTCTGGTTCTATTTTCCATTAGAATGGGAGCTCCTAATGAGCAGGAATAATTTTTCATACTTAGTATAGTGACTGGTCCATAGTAGCTATCTAACAAATATATATTGGTTGATTAATTGGAAAGTCTTTAACATTTAAACATTAAATAATAGGGAACTATTAAATATTTTACCTGAAAGAATCATAGGATTGCAGAATTTTGGGTAGGATATCTAACTTCATATAGGTTTTATGAACTTTTTATTTAGAAAATATTTTTTTGTGTTTTTTTCTTTTTTTTTCTTTTTTTTTTTGATGTATGAGAATTACATAGAGTATAACCAAACAGTTGCAAATTTAAGACTAACTTAAAACTTTTTTAGACATCCTGTATTATTTTATTTATTTATTTATTTCACCTCTTCTGTAGCTACGGAATATACTTCAACTATGGGAATTTAACTTTTTTTATTTCTTTCTAAAGCTTTTTTTAAGACCTGGAAAACTGAGAATCACATTTGACCAATAAAAACAAATCAAATTACAGTAGAAAGATCAGCAAGGTCAAACAGGAGTTTTTATTCTGGAGGCATACCACATTCATTTTAGCAGCTTTCTAAGATCCGTGATTATTCTGTAGAAGTGCATCTTTCTGTGTACATTTATCATCTCAAACAGACATATAATATTAACCATTTCTAAAGGGTAGGAATTTCTTAAACTCATTGATTTAAAGTTCTCACAGATTAAAAGTTCTAAGAGGAATCTAAGAAGACCTTTAGATCAATATCCTTTGAATTAACTTGATTGGCATAATTTCATGCCACTTCCTGGTCATCTTTAAGTCACTTTAAATGGACTCTGGCCTCTTTCCACTAAAACTTAGAATCTAGGTCCCAAGAACCTGGACTCTGATAAACTTTCATCTTATAATCCTTTTTTTGCTGGTCTCTAAAGTAAAAGTTAAAAAAAATAATAAAAGTACATTTACATTTTGATAAAATCAACTTTAAGCTAAAAATCTAGTGCTCTGAAAACAGAAAGGATGAAATATGCATTAGATAAGTAATTATAATTTATATATTGTAAAAATTCAATTTATTTAAGATGTAACATCCATTCTTTTGATCTGTTCTACTGTATTTTATTGATAATTTAAAAAAAAATCAAATCTCTGCCTCAAATAACAATAAAACTATTTTGTACAGAGATATAATATATAAGAACCTCCTTTGTTAACTTTGATTTTATTCCCAAGGGGCATTGATTAATTCATCCTGATCTCTTCACAGTCTTTCTTTATAGGACCAATAGCAGTCATGCTTAAGAGAGCTGGGTGGGTAAAATTCCTTGCCACAGAAGACAATAATGCTAATTGGCCCACACCCAATTGAGCCTATGACCTTGGCCTCATTAGTACCATGCTTAAACCACTGGCATATTAAGTACAAGCTGAATACATTAATTAAATATACAATTAAAGATTTAATCCTATAGACCTCAAGCATTTTCAAAACTTCATTAACAATTATTTTTAAAATGGTTAAATAATCAAGCAGAAAAAGCATATTAAATATTATTTTTCTTTAAAACTTAAACACAAACCTGTAACCTTTTTTTATATTTTTGTATTTCAATAGTCTATATTAAATATCTGTTTCTTAACTTCCAAAGGCCATCCAACAATTTCACTCTCCTTCCCTAAATTATTCTCATCTCCTATTATACCCAATTCAAGTTCTATGCTCCAGCTTGGCAAATCAGCTTTCTAGCCTTCAGAAAATTTATTTGTTCCCATCATCATACCTTTAAACATTCTATTTCCTTCCCATCTGGAACACCTCTTTGACAAGTCATGCCTCTCCTGCCCTTTAAAATTCAGCTCAAAATTTATTCATTCAATCAGTATATATTGAACATTTATTATATGCAAGGCACTGTGGAGAAGACAGAATTGTGTAAGATATCTGTCCCTGTCCTACCATCTAGTAGGAGAAATAAACCATGTAAACAAATAATTATAAACCAAGGTGCTAGGTGTTAATATTGATGACATAAACAAAAAAGGGGGTTGGGTGATCAAGAATACATTATGCAACAAGGCCTTGAAATATGAATAGAAGTTTGATAGGTAGAGATGTAGAGTATTCAAGCAATTAGCTAATAGAAATGTGTGTGGGGGGGAACATAGCTGTGAATAAACACATTCTTATACACATGAGTCTATATACAAAGTATATTTATATAATTTAATAAATTGTGTCAATATTAAAATAGTGACAATCTATATAAATATTAGATTGTAATATAAAGGGAGACAACAAATAGAGCAATTTGATATAACAGTGATTTCACAAAGGACAATATTGAAAAATAAAGCTAGAAATATAGGTAGGGGCCATATCATGACTAACTTGATTGTCATGCTAAATAACTAAAAATTAATTTGGCAAAAAATGAACATTGCTAAAAGTTTTGTTGGCTTTTGTTTTGCTTGTTAAAGCTTAACAGTGTATATCTTCTTTTTGAACATAAACCTTATTTTTCATTTCTAATAACAAGTATAGGTATTCATAATATGAACAAAAATATAAGAATATGGCATATATGAGAAGGTAAACTAAAAACATCAAATAAAATATTATTTCATATGGTACATTCCTGAGACATACTATTTATCCATCACTGAATCTATCCCAAAAGATGTGTACATTTATTTTAGCATAGAAGTATCCCTCTTATTCTTGTTTTCCTGGTCCTTATCTTAACATTTTTTTTTATTATACTTATGTCATGAATATGCTGCTATAATTTTTCTTCCTTAGCCAGTTGTAGGTGGGTATTTTTTCTTTGTTCTGAGTCATTTTATATATTTTTTCACATATTTCTTGAATTCTTGTCCATCATTTCTTACCGTGCAATAGTGTGCCATTACATTCATGTACCATAATGCGTTCAGTCATTTCTCAATTGAAAGACACCCAGTTCATTTCCAAATTTTGTTATAACATAATGTTGCTAGGAATATCTTTTTATAGATGTCTTTTTTCCCCTATCTGTAATCTCCTTGAAATATAATCCCAGTAGCTGAATCACAAGGATAACGAGTGACTTTATAATTACATAATGAAGATTTCTGAGAACAAGAGTAATAGGATCAAGACAATTTTTTTTTAAAATCTAGTGATACAATAAAGGATGAATTGGAATTAGAAATAGGAGGTAGTAGAGGCAGGATAAACTGTTTGATTAACAAATATATCAATAATATTTTGAAGAAAAAAATGAACAGAACTTAACTAAGTGTAACATGAGAAAATAGAGAGAGGAAGGCAAAAATAACTCCAGTTTTGAGCCTAAGTGAATAGAAGCATGTTGCTTGTTTTAAAAGTGAGAAAATGTAGTTTGGGGGACTAAAGGGTCTTCCTCTATAGCAAACCATTCAATCTAATCTATAAACTAGCTAGTTAAATTAGCTATTGGGGACAGCTATTAGGTGAAAAGGAAATTTGTCATTTTCTAGAGTACTCTCCCACCCTGCCAGCTTCCAACCTCTAATGAAACTTGAGTTCCAAAGTCCTATGAGACACTATTTAAAATAGATAATCTATGAAGCAGGCAAGCCAATTTAGCAGAGATACTCTGATGGAGATATATGGAGAATTTATCAGAAGAGTAAAATTATCATGACCACTACTTCTCCACAGACCCCACTAAAGAGCTTAAAAGTCCAGGGAACATGAGCACCCCATAGATCATTGGTTCTGCTTCTAATCTGGAAATCTATAGCCATCGTTAAAGAGAATAATCATTATAAATAAGGGGTTCATCTCTCTTGGCACCGCCAATGCCAATCGGCAATCAATTACTACTGATAGGAAGAAAATCCCCAAAACTCCTGGAGCAACATCCTCCATAACATTGGCCCTATGTCCTTCCTGAGACCCAAAGCTATTGTCTGGAAGAACAACCTCTGTGATAATAGAAAATGGCAATTGCTTCTGCATATGCTTCAGCCCCAACCTTCAAAGCAGCCGTACCTATTGAAGATACAGAAAAAAAAAAAAACTTGTAATAATAAAATTCCCGGAGTTGCAATAGAAACATAGTCCATGTGTAATCTCCTCCTTGAAAACGAGGATTGTTTCTATTTTTCAATGTGTATCCTCAGAGCTTAGTGCACTACTTTGCACATAAGAACTTAACTAAATCATCTTCTATTCATTTATATTGCCAATTGTCAGGAGAAAAAAAAAAACAAGAGGATACAACTGTATTTGAACTTAACTAATCACAACCCTTAACTCACTATGTAATGCCAGACAAATCATTTCACCTCTTGGTCATCAGTTTTTATATCTGTAATATAAAGAAGTTATACAAGATGACTTCTAGGGTTCATTCTAGTTCCAAAATCAGATGACTGCACAAAAGCCATTTTTTGACATCAATCCCCCAAAATCCTAAACTATAGGCATTCCATGTGAGAGAAGTTAGAATAGGCTGGCCACTTTAGAGACTTAGAGGATGATCTTTAAAAGGGAAGTGAAAAAAAGTTTTTATTCTACACAGTTCCCCCTACTTTTCATTTCTCATCTCCAGGATTACTTGGTTTGTTACATTAAAAAACAATATCAACATTTATTTATGAAAACTATTTTCTATTTATGACTATGATATTTTGAAATGATGAAGTATATAATTACATGTCTTAGATGACTTTTTGTGAGTTTTATTTAAGTACAACAAAAATTGTGTTCATATATATTCAGTATTCTTTTTTTTTTTTTTTGCTTAGATGAAATGGTCAATTGCTCACATTTTTTTTTTTTTTTTTTTTTTTTTTTTTTTGCTGAGGCAATTGGGGTTAAGTGACTTGCCCAGGGTCACACAGCTAGGGAATGTTAAGTGTCTGAGACCACATTTGAACTCAGGTCCTCCTGACTTCAGGGCTGGTGCTCTATCCACTGCGCCACCTAGCTGCCCCAATTCCTCACAATTTTTTAAAGGTAGAAGAGATGTCAAAAAGGATTTTGCTTACGACTCCACCTAACCTCTTTAGGTCTCAATTTTCCTATCAATAAATAAAATATCAAGATAATAGTACTTATTTTATGGGTTTTTTATGAAGATCAAATGAAATAAATTATATTAAATATTTTATGAAACTGATAATAAAATGGAATTGTCACCATTATTGTTATTCCAAATACATCTCAAAAGGGACAAGCATATGAAATAGATTTGAAATTTTCTTGACATAGGAAACTCCCAGGTAAAGAATTTCTATCAAGTGCAATTTGCCTCCTTCTCTGCAACTTATGATCCTTAAGATTTGTCTGAGATATGGAATGACTTTCTCGGGAGGAAATGGTCAGTTGGTGTCTGAGGCAGAGTCTAAGTCCAAGATTTTCTGACTTCCAGATAAGTGGTCTGTCTACTATGACACATAATAACTAGAGGTAGGGGAGGAGGAAGCTCCGCATATAGGACACATTAAAGAAACACTGACTGTCAAATCTGATTTTTACCATACCAAGAATTAAAATTTTAGCAAATTATATATAGTCATGATTTTATCATTTACATGCAAGTTACTCATTTTGACAATTGTCCATGCTATCCTGTACTTTGTTCACCCTACTATCTGCTAAATTCCAGGATTCAGTTGATAAAAGGGTTGATCAAGTATGCATGACTGACAGCAAATTTATTTTGTATTATCTGCTATTTTACATTATCTATATCAATGGTCCTTTCCAGGAGAATAAAGAGTCAATGTTTTCTTGTACAATCTTACTGAAAGAAAAGTTTTTGTAGACTACAGGAGGATTGTTGATAGAGTAGGAAATAATTTCAACTGTAGTCTTGAGACTGAAATGTAAAGGAAATAAAGGAGAAAGAATGTAGCTAGCAGCCAAAAGAAGCTTTAATGTATACTGGGTCCACCCACACATACATACACACTCCTCATCTGTCTCCTTTCACTCTAAAACATTCTTCTTCCTATGCTTAAAATAACAAAGTACGAGAGAAATCACTAGAAGATTGTAGCCTGAAAACTTTGTTATTGGGCCTCCTAAACTCCACATTCTTGAAAGATGACAAGCAAGCAAGAATGATGAGTCACTTCTTGTCTTCCATTTGTGGTAATCCAGAAAAAAGGACAAAAGCCTTCAAGGGAAATTCAAGTAATCCTTTAACCTCTTAAGTAGCATAGTCTCAATAGATACTGAAGCATTTCCCCCTCTCTCTTCCCCCCCCCCCCAAAAAAATGGTCTCTTTTCTCTTGCTTAGAAATCACAATTCCACATCGTCAAATATAACCTTGTCAACTTTCATTAGTTTATTCTCTAATGATCAAGTAGTCCTTTCACCAAAGCAAATAATGTTATGCATGAGAGCAACTAATGCAGATGAGGAATTGAATATTCCAACCAATCTTCTGGAGCTACATTAGAGTTGGGAACTTTTCAATGCTCTTTAACAGCTCAAACGTTTTTAACCCATTATCAAGAACGCAATAGTATTCAATAAATATTAACTGGTATGGATAGAAAGAAGAACTGATTAACAGATTAAAAAGGTCAATTTAAGAGACATGCTTTATGCAATCCATTATTAATGGATTGTTCATGAATAATGTAATTTATCACTGAATTTGTAGACTTGACAAAAATTCATTCCCTCTGGGTCACTCTCTTGATTTGAATTCTTCTTTTAACTAAACTCTTCCTTAATTTGTCACTGATGTTACACAGAAAACTACCCAGCAAAATGTAGCTTTAATTACTTCCTTCCTTATCTTTAGGCTATGCCTATGTACCACCACCTCCATTCCAGAACAGAAATACTGTTCAAATAATATCTGTGGCTGAAAAGATTCTGTTAGGAATATAAGAAACATAATTCAGTAAACTCCATCAACCACTCACTCAGAAAGAAAAGATCTAAGGAACATGAATAGAACCATAATCAAATAGCCATAAACAGGTAATCTAAGTAGCAAAGAACCATAACTAGTACTTGTACTTTGTCCCAGGATGCTGACATGGAGGTGTGCAGCTCCCTCACGGCATTTACTGGAGGCACATTTTATCCCAACAGTATTTGTACCAAGACTAGAAGTTATAAAAGACAAAAACAGGAACCTCTATCCCTAGAATCAGTGTTCTTTTAGCTGCACCATAACAATATTACCTCACAGAGTAGTTGTGAAAGTCATATGATTATATACTTTATAAGTAAGGTTCAAAGGTTGGACTCAAAGCAAGGCAGAAAGACAAAGTTCTTATCATAGCATTTCTTATCTTCTTTCCCTCTCCTCACCAATCCAAGGTAGAGGAAGGGCAAAAGCAGGTGTGGGAAGCCTGATTTCCCCATGCTCATTTGGTAATGGCCTTCCTTTCTTGGACTTGGCATAACACTTTGTTTTGTGTTTCTATTTAATGCACATATTTTGGATCTTTTTGTAGTATGCTGCATTTAGGGTTTATTTCACTTTGTATTTTCCCTAGTGCCTATCATAGAATTTTACATAGAGTAGAAATTTCATTTTTTGTTGAACTGAGTTGAACTATAAAGTGTTATAGAAACTTAATTTATCATTATGTGTAATTCTAAATGAACTGATAATTTTCTCAGTGGCAATCAAGTGTTGATTATTTACAATTTGCAAATAGATAAAAATACAATAGTGTTTGCTAGATGGAACTTGGGTTTGGTTATTTAACAATTAATAGAATAAATGGGTCTGCCTTTCAAGCCTTTTTCCAAGCTAAGCATGGAGGAGAAAAAATACCAATTACTGAAGAGAAATATTATCCTTTTCTATACAGACTTTTCCAAATGCTTCCAATATTTCTAATCTAGATGTGGTAGTGTAATAGTGGGGAGTCCCTAGGACCATAGAGAGAACACTTCTGGACTAGAAATATGGAAAATAACTTAAAAATTCTCCCAAGCCAAAACATTTCAAAATGGGGAGTAGTGTGTGGAAAGGAAGAAATTATAATTGAAGAATCTTCAATGGGATCTTCTATGTTAGTGCACATGGAGACATTTTCCTGATTCCTCTTGAGGCATTTGTTCCAGTTCAAATGATGGGACAGAGAACTGGGAAGAGACTTTTTTCCATTATTCATGACTACTGGACTGGTACTTTGTGGTGACAAAATGTCTTCTTATCATATTATGAGCCAAAAGGAATCATGGTTAAAGAGGTACTAAACTAGAATTAAGAATGATTCACTTTTCCATTGATTTCTTTCCCTTTCTTCTTTCTATGGCTGTTCCCCATACCTAGAATGTCCTTCCTCTGTCCTCACCTCTGCTCCTTAGAATTCCAAGTATCCTTTACAACTCATGTGAAGGCTTCCCTGATCCTCTGAGCTACTAGAGCCTTTCCCCCAAATTATTTCATATCCATTTGTGGAGGAGGAAGAGGAAGAACATAATAAAGAAGAAGAAAAAATGAAGAAACAGAAGTCATTGTCATCATCATTGTAGTAGTAGTAGTAGAAGTATAGATTTAAATAGAACCTTCTACATGCTAAGAGCTTTATAAATATTATCTAATTTGATCCTCAAAACAACACTGAAAGGAAGGTGCTCTTATTATTGTCATTTTACAGTTAAGGAAACTAAGGTAAACCGAGTTTAAGTGATTTTACCAGAATCACACAGGCAGTCTCTTGAGGTCAGTTTTGAACCCAGGTCTTTGACTCCAGGCCCAGAACTCTTTTCACTATGGCACAATTTCACTTCTTCATATTTGCATATATTATAATATGTGGCATTTTATCTCCTATAGTTAGATCACAAGCTCCCTGAGTTAAGTGTCTTTTCTCTTTATGTTCCCCAGCCCAGTAGAGAATTGAGAATTGAGTAGAGAATTGATTAAATAAATGTTGTTTGGTTGAATGGCTTACTGAATTCATATATTAAAAGTAGACTAAGGAGCACTCATATTGAAGAACTAAGAAAAAACAAGATGCCTTTGTCATCTTAAACCTAAGTTTAAAAGGCTATATTCTCTGAAAGTCTTTCTTGCACATTGAAAGAACTCAATAATTATTTGTTGAATTAATACATAAGTAAATCAAGTATATGACTTTGAATTAATAGCTGTCTGACTTGAAACCCACTCTAACATCAAAGCAGATGTTAGTGGGGTGAAACATGATTTTCTCATCAAAAGTAAAAGTTTGAAATTGCTTATCTGAAATATGCTTATGCATTTAAGTCATGTATCCTTCTTTATGAGGATACTAGTACTAGTAAGTACTAGTAAGACTTTGATCCACAGATCTCAATTGCTCTAGTGTACTGTTATATTTTATCAACTTAAAACATTATCATATAACAATGCTACCTACCCCTGCAGTCATATTTTCAACTTAAATGCGGATTAATCAAATAGCAGAATTACTATGAAATTCACTGAATAGATTGGTAACTTTTTACTACATGTCAGCCATTCTATCATGCATGGCCCATTCATATTTATTTAGTTTCCTCAGCACATCAACTTATCTTTTCAAGTCAGCACTGCATTCCTTCAGAGCTCTATTTTTCAAACAGTGCAAGCAACAAAAATTCTGTCATCAACAGACTGAACAACCATAACTATACAACAGTATTGACTGTCTGCTGCATTAAATTCATGCTTTTCCCCCAGTACAGTTACTGAAATCCTTCTTGCTGACTATATATCAAATAAGTTGATTCAGCAATTCATAAATCACTCATTGAATAAATATCTGTTTAATAAAGTTTTGAATAACAAATTCAGTTCCACAAATATAACTCAAGATCCTACTATGTGTATAAACACATGTATAAATTCCCAGTTAGAAATATAAAGATGAAAAATTCATATATCCCTTTACTTTAAAATGCTAATGCTCAGAAAGGCATAAGTGACAAGTATTCATACCATAACAGGAGTGGAAATACAATTATATAATTTCAGATTTGAAAAGTATCTTGTCATCTTCATAGCATTCTTGACAATGTTCATAAAGACTCACTTTAAATACCATTACTAATGAGGTCACTATAACCTAATCAAACCAATAATCCATCAAGATACGATTTTATTTAATATATGATATATACTAAATATGGTACTAAGCACTGGAGAAAAAACACAAAAAATAACAAGTCTTGCATGCAAGGAATTTATGTTGTAAAAATTCACTTATTTTACTTCCAGATATTCAAACAATTGGGAAGTTTTTTAGATATTGCCAAAAATCTGTCACTCTACAACTTTCACCAATTATTCCTAATTCAGCCCCTCTAGGTCAGTGATTGCTAATCTCCCTTCCACATAAGAACCTTTCAAATATTTCTATAAAACTATTTCATTCTACCTAAGTTTTATTGTTTTCAGGTTGAATTTCCCCAGTTTGCTTAACAGATTCATGTATGATAGTGTTTTTAGTGTTTTGATTATTCTTGTTGATGTACTCTATATAGTATGGTTTATTTTTTTTTTCAAATTTAGACATATATTTGTAAAGTATCTTGCAATCCTGAAAATGCTATATAAATACTGGTTCTCATTACCAATAATAATCATAACAACATAAATACCGATATTTAATTGGCCTATAAAATTACCAATGAGAAAAGTTCATCTATGGAGAAATGTACTTGTATTGCAAGTTATAGTACAGGAGATCCACCAGGACTATAAAAAGGTAGTGTGACTTTAATTCTTATTTTTTAAATGCACTCAATCAATACTAAATAAATACTAAATATTTTCATATCCTCTCAGATTGTAAGCACTTTTTGTTTCTGAATCACAGGATGTCTTCTCTGGATCAGGAATGAATGAATTTTAAAAATGGGTTTATAAAATACTTGGTATGTTCCAAAGACTGTGTTGAGCACTGGTATTACAAATTAAAAGAAAGACAGCCCTTGTTTTCAAGGATCTTACATTCTAATGAAGGAGACAATACCAGTAAGGGACAGATAGACTGGGAAGTAGAACAAAAGAGTCATCTATTAACAAGCTCTTTCCAGATAATCACATAATTATTCTTTTCAAAGAAAGGGATTGGAAAGAAATGGAGGTGTAGAGGTTAAGTACCTGGTAGGTAGCAAGGCAAAAATCAGTCGCTGATGATAAGGACTCATTGTTCCATGAAGTATAGGAAAAAAAGTGGTTTAACTCCCTCTGTATTTCCCAAAGTTCTCTGATCAATGTATATAATGTGCATGAAAAGCAGAAAATTCAAGGGGGGAAACACATTGATTAGCCATATTTTCAAATGAACCACTTCAGCAATGCCACATTTGTGAAGGTAGATCTAAATAGCTACAAAAACAGGGAATAGAAGGTATAATTTTTTGCTTTTTTTTTTTTGCCCCAATGGTTGAAGCAACCTTATTTTGCAAAGTGACTTAATAAGATGGTCATAAATGCTTATAATAAGTAACATAAATGCTGCAGCCAAAGGATAAGTATAGGTAAAGAATAAATTTCTTTAAAAAAAAAATTTCCAGGCTCAGTGATTATTTTATCCACTAATCTATTGATACTTGTCTTCCAATGTCCTAGGTAACATGTCAGCATAGTTTTACTAACATTATTGCAAAACATATTTTGCTTTTGATTAATGTTTTTTAAAGTGTCCAGTTATAAAACCTGAAGGAAGGAAATATTGAATAATTTTAATCTTCAGCTGTAATTTAATAGCTAAGTTAAAATAACTTCTTGGGAAACAATGTATATAAAACATTACTTGATATGTTTATGATATAAATAAAAATTAAAATTTTTAATTACATTTGGTCAACTTTCAAAAGTCAAAAATCTCTTTGATTTCTAGAACATCTGGAACAGATGTTTGCTAGTTTCATCTATAAATTGAGAATGAAATTATATATCCCTTTATCACAACTTACTAGAATTATGTTAGTACATGATAATTTCTCTAATTATTGGATTCTTCAATTACATATGCAGTATCAACCATAATTAAATCACTAAGCGCCAAAGATACAAACTAAAACTTGTTTACTAAATTATATTATCACTCTTCATCACTGAATCTGATTCTTTTATAGGATATAGATTTAATCCTAGAACTAAAAGCAAAACAACAACAACAACAAAAAAAAAACCCTTAGAGATAACCATTATAATAAGTCCAATACTTTCATTTTACAAATAAGAAAAAAAGAAGTATATAGTTATTAAATAACTAGTACAAGTGCCTGGGCACTGAAGCTACAATTTAAACCAGAAACCTTTGACTTCTAAAATCTACTATTCTTTCCAGTATATCATATTACTTCAGTTACATGGAATTATGTGAAAAAGAAAAAGATGGAGAAAATGCCCACTTAAAGTGAAAGCAATACTAAACTTCTGAATAACAATTAAAGGGACTGGAAAAGGAAAATATTGATCTATAATCCCCTAGTACATGATGGCAAGTGATATAATTACTTTCACAGGCAGGCTATTATTAGTAAAAGGCTGGATTATTTGAAAATATGTGCATGATTTTCACAACCACATATAAACATTTTTATATGATTTGCTTTTTCAATTTTTTTAAAAGCCCAAGTAGTTTAGAAAAAAAACGTGTTTTGTGAATTTTTTCAGCTTTCCAAAGCTAAACTATCATTCCAAAATTAAAAATAAAATAAAATAATGCTCAGCTTATTTTAAACCACAATGCTTTCTCTTAAAACAAATCTGGGGAGAAATGTCTTTTTTTTCCCTTTTTAGTCCACTAGAGGGTAGCCTTTCTAAACCAGGGCTAGGATTCTGCTTTTGACCTGTTGATAAACTGGTTTTTACATTCCATTCTTCTCTACAGAATCTTTTTATTTCCCTGACAAAACAACCATATATATATATATATATATATATTTTTTAAATGTATTCTAATTATTGTTGTATATTTTAAGGAACTCTGTCAGGAAAATGCTAACTTTCATATATTTTTGTCTTCTAGATGAGAAATCATGTTTTCTAAACTTTCCTATAATTTAAAAGCACTTCTTATAATCTGCTGAGTTTTCCATTATGCATAAAATAAATTCATAGATATGATGATATATGTTTGTGTACATATACACTATACACTTAGAGTTATACTATTTGCCAAAGTACTAGAGTCTGCATTCTAAAAATGCACACATACACACACACACACACACACACACAGTTACAACTGACAGATTTCTTATACCACAGAGGCAGAATAGGACAGGAACAATTAGAAAACAAGGTTTTAAAAATATCTTCTTTCTTAATATATGTCAGTGTGTGAATCGAGGGTTAGAAAACATATTGTGGATTATGTTGGTCAATTATAAAGGAAAGGGCAATGTTTAAAACAGTAAAAATAAAACAAAACACGGCACTGAGAAGAAAATACCTGTGGTACATTAAGGAGGGTAAGTAAAGAACCAAATACCACCCAGCACAGCTTCAAGCTGTTTTTGATGAATCAGATCATCCTTTGTTGAACTTCAGAGAGAGGTGCTCAGGTGCTGTATTTATGAGGTGTTTTTTTCTGTTTGGGAATTTTGATAAATTATGATTTTCCTATTTCAGAACTGGAATTCACAGTGTCTCAATGACTGGTAACTTTTTTTTTCAATAGAAATCTTGACCCTAAGTCCCCATGCAAAAAGGGGGGGAAAGGCAAATGATATCCAGAAAACATATATATATATATATATATATATGTAAGCCAGTTTCATTTAATTGTGCCCTAAGCAGCAGTGTCATATAACAGACAGGTTGCTGCAGCCAACCAGACTCGAGCAGCTGCGAGTGCTACATCTTGGCACTCTGAAGCGATTGGCTCCTCTCTAGGGAGTGGAGGGTGTTCAGTTATTAATGACCGCTGAGCAGGCAGCACCATGTCAGTGTGACAACTGATCGGGTGAACGATGCACCACTAACCACCATGGAAACAAGGGGAAGTAAAAGGAGCTAGCAGCATCTCTCTTTCCTGGATCGCAAGCATCCGCCAGTCTGACAGAGGCAAAGTGAGCTGCTGGCAAAAACCCGGGATCTCAAGTGCAGGCTGCTGCTTTCCTTCATGTTGTAGGATATACGGATAGGACCGTATATGCATGTCAGTGCATGCAGTGTCTATTTGTTTATGCTCTGTCTACACATATACATATGCACCTTTTCACACCCAGGGAAGAATGCAACTCTCATCATCACGCTTAGGGAACTAAGGAATTCACCGTCCAGAGACACAAGAAGTCATCTACTTCCCGGAAACTGCATTTGCAGGGTAAGTTGTTTTGTTTTGTTTCACTTTGCTGTTAAAATAAAAATCTATGTATATATAAATATATATATATCTGTGTGCATATATATATGTATATGCGTGTGTTAATGTGTGCTATTTATCATTCATTTGGTGCTTGGTTTTGTGCTTCAAACCCCTTGTTGGATTTTCTTCTTGACTGCTTTTTAATAAGCTTTAACCTCAAATTTTACTTTTAGAGAAAAAAAATTCAACACTTCCATCCCCCACCCCCTTTTATGCCTAGCAGAGCTTGTGGAATTCTCCAACATGCATTATACAAGCTTGATAGCCCATCAAAGAGATGAGAGGGAGAAAGGGAAAGGCGATGATAAGGCAAGAAAGGGAATTTTCTTCCCTTCATGTACTTAATGTGATAAGCAAACTACACAGACACTGTCTGGAAAACAACAATAACAACAAAAATGGAATGGATCCTCCGCTAACCCTACCACCACCACTACCATAGATGGATTAAGGCAAATGCTGTTATATGTCAGGACCCCAAACCACTGAGCATTGAGGCTGAATGAGCATATCACAATCAGTTATTGAATTTCTGCCAGGCTACATCTTAAGGATTGTGGTAAATGACTTCCCTTTAATAACATCCCCTCACCAGTCAGAAGGGACAGTGAGAACGTCTGATTGCTAATGCAGCTGGAACTGTACAGTCTGGGTAAAAGGGATCCCATGAACCAGAAGAGTTCTCATCTTTTTTAGTAATTAACAGGGTCACAGCAGGTTGGCTCTCTGATACATTTCCTATTTGAGAAGACTGTTCCAACCAACTGTTATTATATTCCCCTGGCTCAAACCAAGCTGGAAATCTCAATTGTATTCCAATGTACTTATCTGAAACAAAACCGATAAATCTATTTTTTTTTTCAGGGCCAGGTTGTATGAATAGAACACAATATTCTTTTTTTTTTTTTGAAGGGGGAGGGTGTCAGAATAGTGTGGGAGAGGAAAAGGAGATGGATGTTAGAAAGAAGAAAGGAGTATTCAAAAATCAGTACTAAGGATGCATAAAATACTGGGATAGCTAGCTATAAGCATTACTTTGTGTCTTCTATTTACCCCCTCTTATTTCAGAAGCAATGCCCCTGAGACTAAAACCATGCTCAGTCAAGTCTGTCAACAGCCCTGTAAGAATGATTCATGTAATACAGTGCTTGGCTAATTGATACTTTTAAAGCCTGCAAAGGGCATCTAACTATTTAATGCATGTTTTCAAATAGACAAGAGAAATTTAGGATCTTGTTAAAAACATTTACTACTCCTTTAATAGAACCTCTATAGACATTAACAATAAACTAAGCACTGAAATTTGGCCTCCTGTAGCTCTTCTTCAATTCCTCCATCCCTCACCCACCCAGTTATATTCAATTCATTAAAAGTCAAAGGAAAATGCTTTAAAGAAAAGAAATGGCTTGTTTTTACAATTGGAATTTCAGAATTTGTATTCCTTTGCAACATAAGGAAAACCTAAGGGATAATTTCCTCTCAAAGCCTGCCACTTTCCCATAAATGTGTCAAAAATCGAGTCACTTTACACTAGGTGAGGTAAGAAGTCAATTAATTCAGGTGACCTTTGTAAATGACAACAATAAAGCAGCTCTGACAATATGCCACTGTCTTCGATTTTCCCTCTGGAAAATGAATGAGCTTAAGAAGAGGTTTCCTGCTCACAGTGAAAAATGAAAGGTGCTGAAGCATTAGCTCTTGATATTGGCAAGCTTAGTTGCTCAGCTTCAAATGCTGCGTGCAATGTTTTAAAAACAACATGATTTATTATTTGGAAGAAAATATACTCCACAAGCTATTTTGTTATTCATTAAAACTACTGCGTTAGCCACAGAACAGTTCTGATATTTGGTTCAAAAAAACCCCAAAAAAACAAAAAAATCAAAACCCAACCCCCTTTGAGTAAACCTGCAACCTCCTGCTTTCAAAGTCCTGTAGAATGTGTGGCACTGCAGTATTGATCCTAGATTATTGTGGACAGCTTTAGGGCACAGTTTTGAATAAACTTTTCAAGCAAAATGTTTATTCCCCCGAGTCTTACCAGCTATTGTTTTCCAAACCTGCTTCAGTATTCCAATCTATAGCACTTAAGAATAGCAAAAATCCTGCTTTTTCATTTTTGAATAATACTCCCATACATATTTCATGTGCCCCCAAGTGCCACAATGATATGCCGAATAGATTCTGAAAAATTCAAATAACTTCAGATATCCCCATGCTTGGTCTGCCCTGGTGAGCCAGAGTGTTTTGTCTGACTATATCAATGTCAAATGACAAGGAAGGCAGCAAAATTTGAAGACTTCTCCCTAGTCTCCCCCAATAATGTATGATGACAGAAAAAATAAATGATTGTCTACAGTGATGGCACTCTTCGAAAGACCAACCTTTCAGAAGTAGGGTACGTCATAAGATACAAGCCTGGTTAGAATGCCAACTACATACAATGTGGGTATTTTGGCTATGTGGTTAGTGTCCTAATAAATTCTAGGACTTGCTTTGCATGCTGCTCCGAGAACATATAACAAAAGGGCCAAACTTGGGATGCCCAGCAGGTATCTGCCTGCTGTATGAATGCTGATTAAGATGATTATTGAAGGCATTTATTTCATCCAAAAAATCCAAATAATAAAAATTCAATATATTGTTATTGGGAAAATTAGATCCTAAAAATTATCGCCAAAAGAGTATAATATTGGTTAAAAACTTAAGTAATATCATTAATGAAAACTGAAAGATTAATTGGAGAATGTGTCCCTCTCTTCTTGAGTTGGCAAGGAAACCCCTATTAACCAATTTAAAACAATGTGTCTCAATATGAAAATACACTACACAATCAGTAATATTTTAAAATGTGCTACATAAACCGGGTTCTAATACTTCAACCACTCTTGTGTCATACTCCATGATATTAAACACCAGGAGATATATTACATGCATCTCATGAATGCTTTCTGTAAAAATTCTTCATAAACTTTTATGATAGTGGCTCTGCAAAGAATACTTGGGAAAAGTTGACGATATGGTAATGAAAAAGAGATCTTTTAGAGAGCTTCTTTAACATGTATAATCTTAACAGGCACACACACACACACACACACCACACACACACACACACACACACACACACACACACCTGCTTTAGTCCTTAATAAAAAACAAACCAACAAACAAAAAAGTGATATGGACCCAGGAAGTAACTAGCTAAATAAGAGTCATTCCTTTGGCCAAAATTTTCACAATAGATAACCTTTACAATAAGAAAGCAGACAGTATAAAAGGATGTGGAAAAAGTTGAAAAGAAAGATTAAACTAATTAATTTTAATTTAAGGGGAGATAGTGAGGGATTGAAATATAATATGAAATCAGAGTTAGCAAATGATTCTAACAGGTCTTTAAAGCATTGTTATGAAAGAGGATGAAATATTACTAAACATAAGCCTTTGTGAAGAAAGACAACATGTTCCCTACCATACACTGAATTTGAATAATTAACAAGTTTGTTAACACTAACTTGCTATTATTATAATTCATCTTTTAATGTTAGGGTAAGAGTTTTTAAAAGGCATTTTGAAATCTACCCAAGACAGCTTCAATGTGAATAAATTAAAACCAAAAGTGGATTAATGAGATTTCTAAATCTTTAAAGTGAATGCCACCTTGAGAATTCTCAAGTTTACCCCTCTCAATTTACATGGAGCACTGGCACCCCAAAAGGGTCAGTGATTTATCTGTAGTTGCAAATCTAGTTAGCTGTAGCACTTTGTCTTCTGACCCTGGGGTGTAAAGCTTTTTCTAGTATCGCATATTCCTCCTGCAAAAAATTTGAATGCCAAGCTAAAACAAAATAGTTTATTTTAAAAGTGTTTATAGTTTCCACAAAATTGGAGGAAACTTCTACTACCAGAATAAAGCACTATAATAAATAAGAACTATAAAAAAGCATAAATTCAATAACAAATTATCTCATTTCTTGAGTTACATAAAGTCCTCCATGGACTCTCAACATATTTCCCAAATGTGGCATCAATTATTTAGCTATATTCCCTTACTTTGAAATAAAGTATGTCAACAATTTTCCAAACCTTAAAATGCTATATACATGCTAGCTATTTTTTATTAATACTTTCAGATAATTAGAGTTTTGCCATTTGTAAGTCAATGAATCATAGCTATTCAAATAAGAAGCTGTTGGTCTACCATTTTTAGATCTGAGCTCTATTTCCAAGAGTAGTAATAAGATTTAATCTCATTACATTCTTCCATACTTTTTTGGTGTAATTTCACAGAAGTCTACATGTTAAAGGCCCCACAATCCTTCTATAAATAAGTCAATATCAATACTCAATTGCATATAATTTAACCTTCATGAATAAGATAATAAAAACCTATTGTAACATAGGGATTTTGTGTAAATTGAATGCCAGAAAGGAGCAATAAAGGTATAACTTGTTATCACTTTTCTTATGACTTTCTATCTCTTTGTGGATTTTTAAAAAATATATATTTCTAATATCCCCACCTGACCTGACATAATTTGTAAGGAAGAAAGACCTTCTAAAAAGACATTTTTCAATTATAGCCATGATTAAGTTTATTTCATTTTTATCCAAAAAATAAAAAATAAACCACATCAAAGTGAAAATGAACACAAATGGTAAAAAACTGAAAATTTATTAAATTACCTGCTATTCAGTTCCTTAGCCATAATTTAAATTGAATGAGAAAATATACAGAAAACACTTTATAAACCTCAAAGTAAATATAAATATGTAAATGTTCTCTCTTAATATTATTATTGTTGTTATAAATGCATTTGTCAGAATTAAGTTATTTTCATGTTATACATAAAAAACATGGCACAGTAGGTATAAATCTGTCCTCAGAATCAGGATTACCTAGATTTGACACAGCCTGTTTGCATGATACTGATAGAGTCATTTAACCTATCATTGTCCCAGGCAAATCTCTAAATTATGCCCCTCTTCATTGGGAGAGGGATTTATTCATAAAGAGTGTATTACACCAAAAAAAATCATTTCTGAACTAAAAAGAAATGATGTTTTAAAAGAGAATTTAATAGGCACAATTGACCAATGAACCACAAGTCAGAGGAAATTAGTTAAAATGTTCTTAAAGTATTGATGATAATTAGAAAGCAAAGTAATGTGAACCCTAGTGTGTATCAGAAAGATTTGAGTTCAAATTTGAATTCAAATGTAGTCAGAAAGATTTGAATTCAAATTTTGCCTCAGATGTGTAGTAGCTGTGTGGTCCTGAGCAGTTCATTTAATCCTAATTTCCTCAGTTCCTCATTTGTAAAATGGGGACACTGGAGAAGGAAATGGCAAAAAAACAACTCACAATCATTGCCAAGAAAACCCCAGGGACACCATACATGGGGGCATATAGAGTAGAACCTAACTGAACAAAAACAACAATTAATGATGATAGCTTCAAATAAGAGTTGCTGTTCCATGTACTAGATACATGACCTAAAAGAAGTCCCTCAATCTCTTTGAGTCTCAGTGTCCTCATCTGTTAAAACAGTCAGTTGGCTTAGGTGGTTTCTAAGATCTCTTCTAGATAGAGTTCTATGATCCCATATGAAAAAATGTCCTCTGAAAACAATTTTATTTTACAATTTACCCTATGACCATTCTTAATGGGAGAGAATAATTATTTGCACTATATTCAACTACTTCATCTTTTGCTTTTGCTGTTGTTGTTTGATGTTATTTTCTGGCACTTATTAGTATGGTAAATACATGATCAGATATAGATCAGAATAATTTTTATAAAAGAGTGTAAAAAACTTCTCCATTGTTTGGACCCCAAGCACAACAAATTGATGAGAAATTGTCATACACACACACACACACAAAGTTTCCAGAGGTACCAAACAAGTGCTGGCATCATAGCATCTTCTACATAGTTATAAAAAAATACATATGGTAAGGCAGGAAGAGAGACTAAAACACTATGAGGAAAATGACTTCAAAATTAATTTTATTCCAAGATTCACTGAAAGGGGGAGGAAGGGATATTGTTGTCATGTCAATAACAGCTATATTGTGGAAAAATAAAAGGAAATCACTAAAAATATATTCTAAAATGAAAGCACTTGTTTTAATTTTTAAGTAGTCTTTGGATGACTAACTCAGGTCCAGAAAGAGGAAACTAAGGGAGTAAAGTAAGGAGTAAACCCATCAAATCAACAAGCACTTTAAGTGCCTACAAAGTATTACAGTTAGTGCAGTAAAAGGATTATCATTTTTATAACATTAAATCAGAATACCCAACAGATTCTGAAAATGCTAGCTGGCTACATTTTAGACTTATACCATTAAGCAAAAAAACACATCTGAACATTCACAAAATTATCCTCTGGATAATTGAATACCTGAGGTCTGTAGAGGAAGAAAAGACATAGATGACATATAAAGTGGAAGATGCCTTCATCAGAGATCAAGTTCACTAACCATATTCACATTAGCTTATTAACAAGTGACAAACTCATCAATGATATTTTAGGAAGTTCCTACAGTTTTCTGAAGATTCATAAATTCCAAAAGGGTGTAATACTTTTGACTTGTTTTTCCTTTAGGTAAATAGACTAGGATAAGTACTAGAACTGGTGATTTAATTGGTATAGGGAATTTCAGGGATAGGAAACTCCCTCTGCCAACATAGTTTGGTATAGATTTGCTAAGGCAATTGGAGTTAAGTGACTTGCCCAGGGTCACACAGCTAGGAAGTGTTAAGTGTCTGAGACCCCATTTGAACTCAGATCCTCCTGAATTCAGGGCTGGTGCTCTATCTACTGTACCACCTAGCTGCTCTTGTTTGGTATAGTCTTAAAGAAATGCCTAGAATACAAATGTCAAAAACACAATCTGAGGACTTTTGAATGAAGACTAAAAGTAATATAATTGAGAAATATCTAACAAAATAAGTTAAAGCACAGTAAAACATAGATATTACATTTTTAAAGTAAGTCAACATGCAGTACATTATGGATCACAGAGATCCTTATCCTTATTACTAGTCTTGTTTCTATTTGAGTTTGACACCACAAACCCAGATCACTTGTTAAAGCCCACAAAGTCATTGTTTCAGATGTAAGATTAAAGCAAGATCTTCTGGTTCAGAGGCTAGCTTGCTATCCCCTATGTCATGATACTTCTAAACAGCCTAGATTATGATTACAAATTGATGGTGTAGTTTTGTTTTTTGTTTGGCCTCTTTTGTTCTTGATAATTTTTTTGCCAAATTGGTGACAACTCCTTTTCTTTCTCTATAACCTCTACTGGGATAAAATTTCATTTTATGAAATTTTTATACATGTAAACAAATTATACTTTTCAGGTCAAGAAGCTTGAAATTAAATTTCTATATCATCTGAAACTTACTTTTCAAAGAACATTACAATATCACAAATTAAATGGAGGAAATAAATAGGTAGTCGATTTATTCAGCTTTAAGATTCACATTGGTATTAATATTCTCTGAGCTTCTGGCTTCATCATTGACTTCAAAGGGAGATCTTTTTAATTTGTGACAAAGATAAGTCCTAGGAAAATTGAACTTAACATAATTTGTTAATAATGTTAGAAGTATAAACCACAATCCCATCTAATTCAAACTCAGTTTCCTCAATAGCTGCAATAGTAATATAGAAACAGCAAATCTTAGACAGAAGTATTCTTTATTTTACAACACTGAACCCATCAGCTTTTATCTTTATAGGAATTTAAATAGTTACAGGGTTGTGAATTCAATGCACACCCAGAGAAATGATATTTTGATTTCTGAAAGGGCAAAGAGGTTAATGGTCTTATACTGTACATGCCTCAGGCACCAAGAACAAGGAAAAGAGCTAAAATGGTATTCAGTCTAGCTTGCAGTTCTGCAACACAATAAAAAGTGTAGTCAAAGAAAAGGCAAAATGTTACCATCATGTTAGACATAGGAAGAGAGAATCAAGTCTAATACTGAACACAATTTGGTGTTCTGAGTTCTATTCCTAGGAAGCCTTTAATGAAAGGCCTCTGCACACAAAGTACTATACTGTTATTTATATAAAACTAAATTACACTTATCTGACAAGAAAATTTGTTTTGTGAATGACTGAACTGATTCACCTACCAAACATACAGTTTGTATTGCTCACTATTTCTGTAGTTTGTCACCCACACATTTTTTTAATATCAAACATGTCTCATATTTTAATTGTACACAAAAATGTCATGAAGTGATACAACCTTCCCCCCCACCCTTTTTTAAAACAGTGTTGTATCTGACAACATAATGTTTTGTTAGTCAACTGTTTTACTTTAATGAGTAAGCATATTATGTGACAATTTCCTAATTCAAAGAACTTCCTTTTTTATGGTATGAATGGTGTCACATTTTGCTTCTGTTGGAAAAAATCATTTGGCATTCATAGCCAAGTTAATATAAGCAAAGAACCTTATGTGACACATCATCCATATTCGCTAACTGCTTTACAGAGGAAGTTACACTGATCCATCTCTTTTTGCTCTCCCCATATCCCCAAATGAATGAAACAAATGAATGAAGCCACTGATCATTTAAATGTCATGAGGGACAATTCTTCTATTCATATAAAGGTAATAATACACACATATTATTCAGTTTACAATGTAAAAGAAATTTTTATTTAGAATTTTTTTTTTTCTTTTTTGAGGTAAAGGCAATGAAATCTAGTGCATTTCCCTCTACTCCTATCCTTCTAACTTAGTTCTACAGAAAGGAAAATGTGAAAGAAAACCCAGTATTATTCTTCACTTGATTAACTGACAAAACAATTTTTACAGTCCCTCACAAGTGGCCCTGTGAACTGGCAGCTAATATGCTCTTCTTTTCACCATTTTCCATCAAGAAAAGACGAATTCAACATTCTGCTTTACTTGGGGTCATGCAGTGCAGTCATTGATATAAAGGCATAATACATATAGTTTAACTCATAGGTCTCCATTTTCATTCTCCATAACAATCTCTGTCACTTTGGGTATTCCCTTCTCTAGTCATACATTTTCTTTTAAACAGGAGGAAATTGCTGACAGTTCTTCATCCTACAGTTACTAGGATCTTAAATCCTAAATGAAGAACACTAAGTCTCCTCAATGTTAATGAGCTTCTAGCTTTGAAAAGAGAATTCATGAGGAATATAACTCATCTTTTAAGCTTGGGATCAGGTGTAAAATTTCAGTAAATGTAAAGATTCCACCTATTATTACTGTAATTGAAAAGGTTTTTCATTCTTTGCTTTGTAGTACTCACTCACATTACATTATAATTAACATCCTGATAGTATCATTTACATATCTAGGGCAAAACCAGGAAATAGAGTGTGAGGATTTAGCAACTAGTCACATAATCACAGAATTTTAAAAGAGAAAGGTATCTCCAAAGATCAAAAACTGTAGAAATAGAAGGGGACTTAGGGAATCATCTAGTCTAATACCTTTATTTTACAAATTGCAAAGGTCTTGGTTTTTGGTTTTGTTTTTTTAATTTTCAGCGATTTTTTTTTTTTTTTTTTTAAATGGAGTATCCTAGACTTCTCAGTTCTCCAAGCCAGGGCTTAAATAAACAACAGTTTTCCACACTAGCTATTTGTTGAATTTGAGGGGGTTTAGGTTAGCAATGTCCTTAAAAGGCCATCAATAGAGCTGTACTACATGAGAAAAATCTGAATGAGGAACTAGGATTAAAAAATAAATCACTGGGACACTTTTCTAATGGAAAATAGAAAGTAGTTTGGGGTTCATATATGCACATAAGTTTCCTTTTCATGTTTAAATTCTCTTTCTTTATTGCAAGTAATTAATCCATTAAAATAAAATATAGATTTAATTCAGTGATAAAAAACTTATATAAAATATTTAAAAAGCTATGAAAATATTTGTGTATTTTCACATTTCATTTAATATTTTTTGCTTTCAAGGGTTAGATAACTAGTTCACTAATAACAAATTTTGTGATGATTCTGTGTTTGTTGTTTTTCTTTTTTCTCCCTAAAATATAAGACATATAATAGACTATGCTATACTATGACTATGTGACGGACTAATTCTGATTATAGTGGTTAATACCCACAAAATGAAATTTTGAGTCCCTCAGCCATTATAAGCAAATTTACATAGACTACCTTATATATTGTCATTCTATATAATTTAAATAATACAATATAATTAATAAATTCATAGAAAAGTAATGCAACCGCCAACACAAGAATGCATGGTAATTATTAGTGCATATCTTCCCCACTTAATTATTCCAATAAATCTTTGAACCTATATAGATCACATGATACAGATAGAAAAGATCTATCTTAAATTCAAAAATGCTTCTCAGAAGTTAAGAAGTATACCTCTTTCTAGCACACAGGGAAAAGACTGACATTTATAAGTTTCTGGGTTTGTTTTTTTTTTTTACCGTAAATATCCTGCAATAGTATATATAAAAACAAAGGCTGGATTTAATTAAATCAACTATCTAGCTAAACATTCTATTATATTTAAAAATGTTGATTACCAGAATTGGATCACTTTAATCAGCAATGTAAGAATTTACTTAAATATTTCTTTCTTCAAGGTATGAAAGGAAGAAGCTAGGCTTCTAAATTTTTCTTATGTGTCAATAGGTTTCAATATTCTCTGAATTCCTCAAATGTAGAAGCTTTGGCCAGGATCTTGGATCACTAAAATTTACTGATATTCTTGGGTAGCAGTAGTTCATATAAGCTATATACCTCATTAACCAAGTTAATGAATTAAAGTACAATTATTTAATGAGTATAATAGATCACCATTTTCACAGTCCCAAAAAATAATAAACATTCTAGAAGAAAAAAATAAAAGCTAGAATTTGTACCTTGCGTTAGTTTCCTCTGCCCTATTAGAATTAAAGTTATGATAAATGTATCCTTTAGCCCCAAAACAAGATTTTAAGTTTAGAATTATAAAGAGATTTGTAACAGTTTAACAACTTTTGTGTAAACATTGAAATGATTAGAATTGTAGTTCTTAACATTTTGTATGTCATGGACAGTCTGCTGGAAGCCTATATATCCCATCTTGGAATCATGGTTTTATTTGTTTTTTGTTTTGTTTTTTTTTAATTAAATAAAATGAATAGAATTTCAAAGGAAATTCTATATATTGATTTCATTATGAAATACCAAAAAATAGCAACAACATAAGTTTGGAGATCCAAGATGAAGAACCCTTGATCATGGAGCTCCACCATTTTTTGTAATACTGAGAAAATGTTAATAATGTTCAAGATAGGGACTTTAACCATAATAAATCATTTGAAATGGAATGAACACATCCAATGAAAAAACATAATCTCACAATTAAAGTTACAAAAATTCCAAGGACAATGGAAAAATTTATAATGAGAATAAGTAAAGCACTTGACCAACAACAATTTGAATGTAATGTGGTATAACATTCATTACTTAGGAAATACATAACCAGAAAAAGAAGCAGGCAACACAGTGAAGTCATTGAGAGACTGTGATTTATATCTATGGAGAGAATATATGCACTGGGGAAATTATTTATTCTTTCAAAATGCCAATAAAAAAATACCCAATTTATGGCTTTTATTAAGTCCTAGGATCGTAGATTTCAGTTGCAAGGGGACTGAAGCGTACTTCTAGTCTAAATTAACAGCTGTATGGCTCTGAGCAAGTCATTTAACTTCCAAATACCAAGAGGTTAAGTGATAGTAATTCATAGACCTCAAGTTTCAGAGGCAAGATTTGAAAGTAGGCCATTGAACCCAAAGTCATCATTCTATACATTATATCATACTGCCTAAATCCATAGAATTAAGAGTGATTCAGAGTAAATATAGAAATAATTTTCTAATTGACTCTGGACCAAAGCTTCTTAAACTGTGAGTTGTGACCCTCATTCATATACAATCCTGTAACTTATTGTGGGGGTCACAAAAAATTTGGCAACATTAAAAGGTTTCAGAACTCAAGGACCAAAAATTAATTCAAAATCAAACACATAATCAATCCAAAGTGTTTCTTGTACGCTTGCCTATGTTGTATTGGATGACTTCATTGAGGTCTTGGTTTTGAGCAGACAACAAGCACACTTTGAACTGCACTTGCACTTGTGGTGCCAAAAACACCTGGACTCAGATTTGAGATGAGATCATGGGATCACAAAAAAAAATTTCTTAGGAGAAAAGAGGTCTTGAATGGGAAAAGTTTAAGAAGCCCTGCTCTTTAAGCCATTAAGAAGCCATCTCTTTCCTTGACTTCTCAAAAGGCATTCAAATACAAACAACACACACACACACACACACACACACACACACACACACACACACACACACACACTTTCTAGTGGTAGAAATAAAAGTCTTTATTTAAGGTAGACTCAAGTATCTTCATTCTGAAGAATATCAAAAAGTCATTAAATGCCAATGTTTCCCTTGTTTACTCAAGTGGGGGTTATTCCATTTAACAAGCACTTGTGCTACTCTATGAGTATATTAGAAAAAAGGTTGTCTCAATTTAATTAACCCTCATTTTCATCACTTAGAGATAAAAAATGTAAATAAAAGCTTTTTTTTGGCTAAAAATTTTCTTTACTTAATAGATATATTAAGACTAATCAGTTCAGAAAATAAGCAAAATAGTAGTAGTTTGGGATGGAGGGCACTATTTCCTAGGGGTGTGCAGAACAAGGAAAGGCTTACAAGAAGAAACGGTTACTAAGTTGAGTCTTGGGGAAAACCAAAGATTCCAAGAAGTGGAGATGAGGAAGGGGTGACTGACTTATGGGTAAGAGGGAAGGTCACTGCAAAGCCCTTGAAACTTACACATAGGCCACGATGAAACATCATGTGTGAGGAATAGCAGGGAGGCTTTGTAGAGTGAGTAAAGGGGTGAATGTGTAAGAAAATAGGAAAGGGTCAAGATGCAAAGCACTTTACCTGACAAGGTATTTACAATTGATCTTAGAGGTACCAGGGGGCCCCTGGAGTTTACTGAATTGAGAAGAAGGGATGGAAAAATGAAATGTAGTTAAATCCACATTATTACTGCTTCTGGAAAGATTGTGAACTCAATACCCTCACACCATACATGGTCTAGGAAATCAAAAACACATTTCCATACCTATCATTCCTTAATATGTGCAATCTTTCCCTATTAGAATGCAAATGTCTTGAGGTCAAAGACCTTTTATCTTTTGTATTTCTATTTTCAGTTTTTAGTGCAGTGTCTTGTACCTATTATGTACTTAATAAATACATTTTCATTCATTCATGTGCATGGAAGGAGAAATACAGTATATACTTGGAAGCAGTTGTCATTAGTCTAAAGTATCCTCACTCATTAAATATAGCTATCAAATTATCCCATCACTGTCTTGACAGATGCAATTGACTACAAATTATAAAAGGTATTTAATTTATTACTAACCTCAAACATTTTACTAATGATGTTTCAGCATTTATAACTGCATGTGATTATCAATGCCATATTTAACATTACATTTACAGATGAAAGATCCAAATTTTTTTTTTTTTTTGGTTGTAGTTTTTTTTCCCCTTCCTCCAATTCTTTCTTTCTTTGTTCAAGTCAGTGAATTATTTATCTTGTATGTAAATTTCATGATGTATTTCAGTTTGGAAATCCAAATTACTAACTTTTCTTGTTTGTGTGAATCTATCTGGCAATCAAGTTTACATTTTAAGGAGGAAATATGTACTGCTATTAATTAACCCTTTTTCATCTCACTGATGAGGATTATGTGGGAAAGGAGCCTGACTGAGTCAATCCAGATAAGAAGCATTAATGAGGATCAGTTCTAAATGCTTTTAAGAATAAGATGAAGTTCTTAGCAATGGAGTACATTTCAAAACTGTCATAAAAATATACAATCATTGTTGTTGTTTTTCCTTCCAGCATTCTACTGATCTTTGGGTTGATTAGTGAGTCCATGTGCGCTATCTGCTCCTAAGAGAAACTTTTCTTATATATAGGCATAATGCTTATGTTTTACACATCTGTGACTTCAAGGAATTGCAAAAGCACTAACATTAGCATGCTACCTATGTGACACTGGGCAAGTCACTTAATCTTCCTCTGCCTCAGTTTCTTTATTTGTAAAATGAAGTGGTTGGAAGATATGGCTTGAGGAGTCTCAGTTCTAGATCTGTGATCCTTTGAATTTTCTTATATAGGAATCCTTGAGAAGACCATTCATAAACCATAGCTGATGAAGAATGCAGAATTTTAACTGAGATCTAAGTATAGATAAAGCTTATTATAATATATTCAATTTTCTACTGGGACAAGTCATTAATCATCCCTGGACCTCAGTTTCCTCATCTATAAAATAAGGAGGTTAGACAAAATTATCTCTAAGTTTCCTTTAACCTTTAAGTCCTATGACCCCCAAATATGCCCATTTCCAAGTAACTTAATGATTCAGGCTATTAGGAATGCAAATATATATATTTTTTCATGGCTAGAAAAGACATTTAAAATTATTCCTATAATCCCTTTACTACAGGTCAGACCAGTCTATGCAGATTTAGATGATATAGCCCACCTGCCAGACTACTTTTTTTTTTGTCTAAGTACCATCCTAACAATTAAGAACAGATGACAGTTTCCAAATTCAAGTGATTGGGAATAAAGGCAGGCTATTTTCTATGAAGGGCTCTCATTTACATAACTCCCTGACTGCTGTGATTTGGCAAGGGCTTAACTTCCTGGGCCCCTGCCAAATGTTATCATCCAGTCACATATCAAGGTTTAGCTTTATAAATTGGCAGTTTATTTAAAGTAATATGTTTGTGTTACTGTTAAGCACCATGCATGTTAATTACTTGGGGTTTTGGATTTTTTTTTAATATTTTGTGCTTGAAGGTGACTTTTGCCAAAGCTTACAAACTAAAAAAATGCATGAAAAAATGAAGTATTACAACTGAAAAAAAAGCAGATTTAGAAATAGCAGATTTCAATTATTTTTTCAAAGCATAAACACAAATGCTATATCACTACTAACCTCTCCAAACTGCTAGGCAAGCAATTTTTATGATTCTAGATTAATACAAATATGAGATAATTCGGTCTTGGGCTAAAAATAATCTTTAAGGCATTTAACCAAGAAGGCTAAGCTAACTCATTTCACATATGTGTCAAACAGTGAAATTCATTTTAATATTTAGTTATAAATCTAATTGTAAATGCAATCTGCTAAAAATTAGTGTTATTAGCATTTTCCCTATTTTAATGCACAATGAGAAAGGAAATAGCTGAAGAAAATTGTATATAGTGACTGAGTTGATGACTTTTTTAATGTGACATCACATATTCTACTTTTCATGAAAATTTCACCAATAATATTCATTTATTTTTTATTAGATTATTTTTGTGGAGTTTTTTGGTTTGTTTGTTTGTTTTTGTGGGAAGGGATATCCTGAGAATCCCTGATATAACTAAAGTTTAAATAATTTGCCAAGTCATCATATTTATCAAAATTTTTATAGATTTTATTAAAAACATAAATTGCATTCTCCCCTTTATTTTATTTTGTTCCTTAATCTTATGAGAATGTATTGTTTAGAAAATTCCTTCAAAACTCTTTATGACCTTATTATGATTAGTAAACAGTCTCTAAGTCAAAAAGATCTGAGGTTTTATATCCTATATCTTATATGTATAGACTATGTAAATAGACAAAATATTTAATCTCTCAGATTCTTTGCCCTCCCAAGATTCACCAATCCCCAATTTCGCTAAAACTAAGTTTCAAAGCAGGTGCTGATCTTCATTGGTAAGGGGAATTTTTTCATTGGGAATTTATCAATTACATACACATCCTAAAACTTTATTCTTCTTTTGAAACATAAATATATTCCATTGGCATTGTCTATAATAGTGCGCTGTCACCTTAGACAATTACAATGATTAATAATACTAATAGATAGCCTCAAATTTTCAATTTCCCAAAGAAAAAAATTTATACACTGCATTCTCTCCTATTCCTTTATCCTAAGCCCTGGCCTTTTAACACCAGTATGCTAACATTCAAAGCAGTTCTGCCCCCATCTATCTGAGTTCTTGAAAAATTGTTCCTTTCTTCCCCCTGGAGTAGATAAAAACATGAAATATGGTAATGTTCATGTCATTAAAGTAGGGCTACACTATGTTACATTTAATGATACTACTCATATAAACACAAATTCACATTATCAAGCAAATACATTGATACGAATATATATATATCTTTACAATTATCATGCTGCACAAGAAAAATCATATCAAAAAGAAAAAAAACAAATCAAGCAAACAGCAACAAAAAGAGTGAAAATATTATATTGTCCCACAGTCTGCTCTCTGGTTGCAGACAGCTGTCTTCATCATAAGACCATTATAACTGGCCTGAATCATCTCATTGTGAAAAAAGTTATGTCCACCAAAATTGATCTTCGTATAATTTTACTGTTGCCATGTACAATGATCTCCTGGTTCTGCTCACTTCATTTAGCATCAGTTTATGTAAGTCTCTCCAGGCTTCTCTGAAATCATGCTGCTGATCATTTCTTATAGCAGTAATATTCCATAACATTTGTATACCATAAGTTAATCAGCAATTCTCCAACTGATGGGCATCTACTCAATTTTCAGTTCCTTACCACTACAAAGACAGCTGCCACAAACATTTTTGCACATGTGGGTCCCTTTCCCTTCTTTGTGATCTCTTTGGGATGCAAGCCCAGTAGAAACAATGCTGGATCAAAGGGCATGTATAGTTTGAAAGCCCTTTGGGCATAGTTCCAAATTGCTCTCCAGAATGTTTGAATCAATTCACAACTCCACCAACAACATATTAGTATCGCAGTTTCCCCACATTAGTTATTATCTTTTCCTATCATTTTAGCCAATTTGAGAATATGTAGGGGTACCTCAGAGTTGTCTTAATTTGCATTTCTCTGATCAATAGTGATTTAGAGCACTTTTTCATGTGACTAGAAATGGTTTCAATTTCTTGATCTGAAAATTGTCTATCCATGTCCTTTGATCATTTATCAATTGGAGAATGTCTTGAATTCTTATAAATTTTAGTCAGTTCTCTATATATTTTAGAAATGAGGCCTTCATCAGAACCCTTGAATGTAACATTTTTCTAAGTTTATTGCTTCCCTTCTAATGTTGTCTGCATTGGTTTTGCTTGTACAAAAACTTTTTAACTTCATATAATCAAAATTATCTATTTTGTATTCAATAATGCACTCCAGTTCTTCTTTGGCCACAAATTCCTTCCTTTTCCACATATCTGAGAAGTAAACTATTCTGTTTTTTTCTAATTTTCTTATAATGTAACTCTTTATATCTAAATCATAAACCCATTTCGACCTTTTCTTAATATAGGATGTTGGGTATGGGTCAATGCTTAGTTTTGGCCATACTAATTTTCAAACTTCCCAGAAATTTTTGTCAGATAGTGACTTCTTATCCCAAAAGATGGGATCTTTAGATTTGTCAAACATTAGATTACTATAATAATTGACTATTTGGGAGGGAGGGACATTATATTCAGCTAGTGGCTTATATGGTTGCTTGATGTTATTTTGTCAGTCATAAATTTAGTCATTAATTGTAACTCCTTGAAACATAATGCCAACATTTTCTTTTGGATTTCTTTTTTTCTTGCATGGAAGTGTGTGTGTGTGTGTGTGTGTGTGTGTGTGTGTGTAAATTTGATAAGCTGTCAACATGAAAAAAAGGAAAAATAATGTACAGATTTTAGTATTCCCACTCTACTTGATGGCTTGTTTTGCCTTTTAGGTGCAGATACAGAAGTAATAAGGCTTTCATAACATAGGAAAAAGGAATCTAATAAATAAGATGAAACTTTAAAGGACTTTATTCATTCAAATGGAAATTATATTCCCATCTTGCCATGTACTCAGAATGTTGTGGTGGTATTGACTTTTCACTTTTCACTACTTTTCACTTCACTTTTTCAATAAGAGATTTCTTTGAACTGGCCTGAGGACCTATTCACTATTTACAATTTTTATTTTATAGAAAAATGCAAGAAAAATTTCCAAACAAATAATTAACAAACATACCTGAAAACTACAGAATTCCTAAATAATAGAGAATCTTCTTAATACTCGTTCACACATTTTCAAGGAGAATTAAAAAAAAAACTAATAAACTTAAAATGAAAGAAGGAAGATTTATTACAGATAATAGAAATTACTTCATTATCATGAGTGCTATGTGCCTACAGAATTTATTCTAATATAAATTTTAGCCTATTCATTTTTTTTCTTGTAACAAAGTGGAGAAAGTGGATTTTTAAAATGACTTGTTTGTTTTGATACAGAGAGAACTGAAATGATGTCAGAAACCTAAGTTCAAATCCAACCTTTCCCAATTATTACTAGTATTATCTTTGGAAATCATTAGCTTTCCTCTGCCATTGTTTTCATTGAACTAGATATCCTCAAAGATTCCTTCCAACTCTGCCTCAGCCATTCCATGATTCTCCTGGAACTTTTTCCATTAGTTTTTTAAATATGAAAAGATACTTCATAATGGGATGGGAAAGAGATGAGCTTTCAATCAATAAATATTTAAGTGCTTACTGTGAGAGGTATCTATGCTAATATATATATATATATATGAATACATATATATTAGATATAATAAGAGGCAAAAAACAGTCCATACTCTCAAGAAATTTATATTCTAATGAAGGAAAAAAATGCAAACAAATATGTACAAAGCAAGTTATGTATAGGATAAATAGGAAATAATTTTAAAAGGGGAAAGCCCTGGACTTAAGAAGGGCTAGGGAAGACATCTTGTAAAAGGTAAGATTTTCTTTGGAATATAGGGGACCCCAGAAAGCTCAGATGTCAGACCACAAGAGGAAGAGCATTCATTGTAAGGAAGGGAGAGAGCCAAAAAAATTCCTGAAAGAGATATGAAGAGCCTACTCTCACTGGATCACAGAGGAATAAGGTTGGGGAATAAGGTATAAGAATACTAGAAAGGAAGGGAGGCTGTAATCTCTAAAGGTTTTAGAATTACAAAGAGAGCATTATGCATTTGTTTTTTTCTGGAAAAAACCCAGAATGTTACTGGAGTTTATTGAGTGGGGTGAAAGGGGATTTCATGATTGATTCTTTATTTTAGGAAAATCACTTTAATAGCTGAATGGAGGATGGTTTTAAGTGCAGGGGAGAATTGAGGAAGGCAGGCCCAAGACTTGCAGTGATAAGGGCCTGCATAGATGATGGCCGTATCACAGAAGAGAAAAAGTCATATTCAAGAGATAATGCAAAGGTGAAATAGACCTTGGCAACAGGTAGGATAAGGGGGGAGGATAGTGAGGAATAGGGAATGACATCTAACTTGTGAGCCTGAGGAATAGGGAGAATGGTGTGAAGGGGATTGGGAGAGAGTTTAGGGAAATTCTGATTTTTTGATTTATTGAATTTCAGGCCAGCCAAGAAATTGTGAAAAGAAAAATAGAATTGAGAATTCTCACCATAGATATGTTGATTAAATCCATGGGAGCTGAAGAGATCACTAGGTAAAATAATATACAAGGAAAAGAGGGCCCAGGACAGAATCCTGAGAGATACCTACATTTGAAAAGCATATGATCTGTAGGAGAGGCCAATGAAGGAGACAGAAAAAGAATGGTCAAATAGGTAGGATAAAAATCAGTAGTGATCCAGAAATCTAGAAAGAAGAGTATCAAGGAGGAATGAATGAGAGTATCAATGGTTGCAGAGAGATCAAGAGGGATGAGAACTGAGAAAAGGCCACTGGGTTTAGCAACTAAAAGATCATGAACAATTTTGCAGAGAGATTTGGTAGAATGATAAAAGTCAGAAGCCAGATTATAAAGCATTAAAAGAAGAATGAGTGGAAATAAAATGGAGGTATCTATTGTAGAAGGTGTTTTGGGTAAATTTAGCTACAAAGAGTGTAAGAAATACAACATGATAGCAAGGTTGGAAGGATCAAGTGAGAGTTTTTCAGAATAGGGGAGAGATGTGCATGTGTATAGATAGTAGGAAATGAGCCAGCAGAGAGGGAGAAATTAAAAATAAGTAAAAGAGCAGGGATGACAGAGGTGGCAATCTATGAGAGAAAGTGGGATGGGATGGGATCACTTAAACAAGTAGAGGGATTAATCTTGGTAAGATCTAAGTCTAATTCATCATGCAAGACAGAGGTGAGGAGAAAAAAAGAGCAAAAGGCACCTGAATAATAGGAGACGAGGTAAAAGGAGAGGTGGGAATTTATGGTGAATGGTCTCATTTTTTTTAGTAAAATATGAGGCAAGCTTGAGCACATAGAGAGAAGGGAAACTGGAGATTTAAGGAGGATTAAAAAAGTTTGGGAAAATTGCTATGGAGAGTTGTAAAGTGGATTGCTGAAAGAGATCTGTTTGACCTAGCATCAGGGCAGACCCAGTTGAGATTACTTAACAAATTTGTTCTGGACCCAGTCAGAAGAATTGTGTAATTTCCCCCATCTTTGTTAAGCAGAAACTGAAATCAGTCAATGTGAGGAATGATTCAAAACTGAGGCTTGACTGGATATAACAGGCAATATGGTAAGGGGAAGGGATACAAAGAAAAGAATAGTAAACAGTTAAATTGGTTCACTAAGGAATCAAAATAGTGAGAGGAGAAAAGAGTGACTAGTTCAGAAGAGCTTACCTAGCGAAGAATTGACAGGTCAGAGGAAAGGTGACTGGTCATGTAAAGGGATTTCAAGTTTCTTGAACATGATGATAATTCATTTGGGGATGATGGCAAGATCAAGAGTAGTGGTAGAATAGGAATGGAGGAGTAGTTTATGAGAAGTTAATAGGTTGAGAAACTGAATGGCTTAGGACATTTGAGGGAGAATCAATATGTATGTTGAAGCCCCCTAGTTGGGGCAGGAGTTGGGGAGAAGAGGGAAATTTTCAGCCATTTGAGGAAAGAAGAAATGTGCCTGGGGAGTCTGTAGACAACAGCTGCCAAGAATATGATTGGGTTGTAAATCTGCATAGTGTGAATCTCAAAGGAAGAATTGTTAGTGTTGGAGGAAGGGAAAAAAAAACCCTGGAAGTATCATCAATAGGGAGCAAAGATCATGCCAACTCCCCTGCCTTAACCAATAAGCCAAGGATAATAAATGAAGATGCAGCCAGTACTGGAAAGGTTGGTCAGGGAGGTAGTGTCATCAGGGGGAAGCCAGGTTTCAAAAGGAGCTAAAAGATGGAAGAATGAGAGAGAAATAGATTGTTCTTTTCCTTGAGGAGTTTTACAAACAGATTTTCAACATATTGCAAGTTGTAACTGTTGTTCAAATTGTACCAAAGGGTGTGCACAAGATTTCCTGATTTAGATCCAACACAATGGATTCATAAAAGACCAGGATATCTTATAACATCTTTACATTACAATTATGTCCTACTGAATTAATATGCTGCCAATTCTTTTATGTGAATCATCATTTAAGCTTGAATTTGATTCTGTCATAATTTTTTAAAATGATATTATTCCAAAAACACACAAACTTATGCTGCTAACCTTTTTCAATCAATCCTTCCCTGGACTGGCAATTAGCCCAGATAATTTCAGAATTATATGACATTGAAGTGTGGAATCATTATCCAGGACCATGTACTGAAAACAAGAGATGAGAATAATCCATAATAGAAGTATACAAATTGATCAAATTAGGCTGCATATGGTACCATTTTCCATGACAACAGTAACTTATTGACTGACAATTTACATCTGGTTTACTCTCTTATTCAGCAAATCACAAAAAAATAGGTTTCCCTAGCAACTGACACATTAGCTTACTAGGAACACACACAAACACACACATATACACTCACATTCACACAAACACCACCTTCTGAAAGACAAATACAGAATATATTTTTCTTGTTTCTCCTGCCCCAGGAGAACAGATCTTATGATGGTGGTTTATTTTCTCATAGCTTTAAAATTGACTTTCTTTTTCTTTTTGTTGCCCTTTGCATTTATATTATGTATCCCATCAATCTGAGTAGAATTGAGAAAAGGAAAAAGGAAAGATCCATGATCACAAATGGAATGGAAATAGATTGTGTTAAGTCACAGGTATCTGAACTTTTATTATACATTCACATTGTTTCATCAGCATCTTATCTAAATATATTTGTCCTTTGTTCAGATTAAAACCCAATGCTTTTGATGTTCACTGAATCCACTGAGGGTTTGGTGTTTCTGTTGTTGTTTTAGATATACCTCACTTATCTCAGCTATCTCCATTTCTCTGTCTCTTTGTCCCTCTCTGTTCCCCCCCACACACACACACACACTGAAAATGCTAAATAGAAAAAACAAAAAACAAAAAACAAAAACAAACTATGGATCAATATAAAGGTAGTGTCTAAGCATATGATTTGCTAAAAATGCAACTGAAATTATAATAATTGTGTTTGAAAATAAATTGAATTTATAAATAGCCCTATATCCCACAGTAGCTGATAACAGTTTTTTGGAAAGAGCACAGGGCTGGAAATCAAACAAATACATATTTCACTGTCAATATCTATCTTTGTGACTTGGGGAAAGTTATTGAACACTCTAAAAAGGTAGCATGGCACAGGGGGAAGAGACGTTATAGGACCCATTTTAGATTTAGAAAAGGTTGAATTCAAATCCTCCCTCTAAAATACTATGTGACCAGGGACAAATCTGTTCATCGTTCAGTAACCTCAAGTAAGGATGGATTTCAGATCTGTACTAGTAGAGGAAGTCCCTATATCAAGAGTTCCTTTAGCAGTGAAGTCACATGTCTAAGATAGATAGATAAATAGATAGATACACACTTACATATATACATACATAAATAGACAGACAGATGAATAAAATAATTCATTGACTTTTAGCTGGAACTGTGCCATATAAAAGGAGAACAAAAATACTCAGCTATTACTTGTCAATGCTGGGGAAAAGTGAGATGATACATGTGAAATAATTTGTGATTAAAATATATGAAGAAACGTATTGTTAGAAAAGTTTTCATAATTGAATATAAAATAGTCTATATGTAAGTCAAGTATGTAGAGGTCATTTAAAAGGTGGATTATTTTTCCAAAGGAACCAAATTTCTGTTCTTTCCAAAACATAATAATAAAAATGTTCTAGGAGGGAAAATGTCACTTTTTTGTGGCAAGTATTCTACTTATTACCATCACTGATATAATAAAATCATAGTTGGATGTTTTTACTAATTAAAGACTTTTAAAAACCTTATCTTTCATTCAATATCTTTTCACAGGTACAGTTTACATAAAATTTTAATTTTTATAACTTTATTATTATAACATATAATTATAATGTCATACAAATAATAATTATATTATTATAAAATTATAATTTTATATTTTTCACATAGTGGAACTCAGGAAGACCTGAGTTCAAGTTTTACTTATGACAGACACCAGCTGAGTGAACTTCCACACATCACTATACTCTCAGTGCTCCAGGCAACTAAGTATTAAATTGTCAGTCAATCAGTAAAAATGCATTAAGACATCAAGATAAGCAATGGGTTTACCAAGAAAGGCCCTCTAGCTAGAAGCAAGTAAAATAACAAAACTCCAATCTCTGGTTTTAAGGATTATACATTCTAATTGGGGAGATAATGTCAATAGGTACAGAGACTATGCACACATTGCAGTGATCTAGCATAAGCCACTGAGGAGACCTGGAAGAGTGTCCTGAGGAAGGTGGAGTTTGACCTGAGATTTGATAGAAATCAGTGAAACAGAAATGGTGAGGTAGTAAACTAATCTAAATGAATAAAAGGAGGATTAGAGAAGAGGCTTGAATCAAGAAGACCAATTAGAATACTAGTGCAGTAACCTGGTTAAGTAGAAATTAGGGAAGGAACTAAGGTGGTGGCTTTATGTGTGGATGACTCTGAGGCTGCAGGTCTGTGTGTGAGAGAATGTTATTGCTACAAAGTGTAATAATAAGATTATGAAGGTATTCATATGCTTCAATTGAAGGAAGTTCATGATCTTTACCAATGAAATCACAGATCTGGTTTAAAAGGTAAGAAAAGAAAGGGGAAAAATACAAAATTAAAACAACAACAACAACAACAAAAAACATTTTGGAAGAAATCTGAATTTGAAATAAAACTTCTTAATTCTGGTACCAGATTTCCAATATTAGCTACGTTACCTTTAGCAAACCTCTCTGAGCCTATCTTCCTTTCAGGGACCTCAGTGAGCCTTGTATTATATGATTACAGCTTTAGTGATAGAAAGGATCCTAGATGTCAAGTTCAAGTTTGTCATTTTACAGTGAAAAAAGTGATCTCCGTTATCTCTGGCTCCTTCCCATGATAAGTGGCAGATTTAGGATTTTACACTCAGGCCCAGGACTCCAACCGATGTAATTTCTTTTGCTTTCATTTTGCTGCCTTAGCAATAGTTAAGATTTCAACCTGGTCTAATCAGTCAATAAACATAGACCACAGTTCCCTAGATTAAAGCTTCAAATAGATACATGAGATATAGAAGTATATAAATATATATTTATATTATAATATATAGATATAAATATAGATCATAAATGATAACTATCAATGTGCAAAAATGTGATACATTCACAGTATAAACACATATTCCCTCAAGTTTTGGCTTTAAAAAGTGTCTCCTCACCTCTTATGACCATAAATAAATTAATCTGCTGTTCAACTTAATCATACTAAATAAATAGAATGCATGCACATTGGATTTTTTTTGGCATTTCCTTAGGCAACAATATAGAACAATCAATTCTAAAATAATTGGGAAAAATTTGTGTTTTGTTAAAACAGAAAGCAAAACATTCATTCAATAGTACCACATAGGATCATTTACTTAATAGCATTTCTAATATGCTATGCATTTATTCAATTTACTCCTTTCTATATTAAAACACAAAACAATTATACTGGATGTAAAGCCAAGTAAAGCAATCAAACATTCTATTAAACAAGTATAGGGAAAGTTAAACTATTCTGTGATTTGCCCTTTCTGCTGAATAGATGGTACCTATATGTGATTATTCTCTGTGGATACAATACAGAAAGGAAAAGGTTTTTTTGTTTGTTTGTTTGTTTTTTGTTGTTGTTCTTTGTTTGCTTTTTACTTTTGCTTTTAAACAGAGAACAGAAAAACGTTATTATTAATTAATTTTTCATCATTTTAAGTGCATGTTTCATGGAAACAAATCACCTGCAAATATATCTAAATAAAAATAATCATAAAGTGAGACCTAATACAAGCAGGGTTTTCCTTTGAAAATTCCTTTTGCAAATAATTAATATTAAGAAACCATTCTGCAAATATAAAGAAGTTTTTGTTACTTTCTTATTAACCCAAAGATCCCTTAAAATTAGTTCCAACTCTCATTTTAAATATGTTTTCTGTTTTCCTTATGCATTCTCCATTGCAAAGTGGTACCCTATACATATCATTTCATTTCCTGTCTCTCTGTGCTTTTGCTGAGACTGGAATGCCCACTCCTCTCTATCTTTCACCTTTTATGGTCTTGAGTTTCCCTCAAGACTTAGCTTCTACCTATTAAATGAGGCCTTTCCTGATACTCCAAATTGTTAGTGGCTTCCTTGAAACTCAAAATTACTTTGAATTTATTTTATACTGATTTTGTGCATGTAGAATCCACTTTAGTTAAAAGTTAGTTTTTTAACTAGTGAGGATCATTTAATTTTTTTCTTTGTATATCCAGCCTCTAGCACAGTGCCCTGTAAATTTCAAGTTTTTAATAAATTCTTGCTAAACAAATTAACTTAAAGAAATATGTATAACTTCAATATTTTACTTCTATGTAGACCATTTATGCATGTATTACATAATCATATAGATGTGTTTATAATGAATATTGATTGGTCCTCAGAACCCTCATATTAGGACAACTCTTCATTAAAATCTCAGAGTATGTATTTTCAAGAAATGACACCAGCATGTATGGAACAAGAATAAATTTAAATAAAAGAAATATGCATTTTCAATTTCACTTCATCATAGAGAGGAGGGGAAAGTGCTTTACTTGGTTATTTTTGAATTATTCAATTATTATTCAAATATAAATTATTGAATTATTACTGAAGTAATAATGTCAAATATGAGAATCAATAAATATGTTTCTTGCTTTGATTAAGACTACAGATTGTTATTTCAGATCTAGCAAGCAATAATTTTGTTGGATAATAATGAATTCACAAAGATTTATTGGCAACACTCTGTTGTCCATTTCAGAGTTTTGACTCATATTCTGTATTTCCATGCCTGCAGATGATATAATTAATTTGGGGCCATAAAACCTCCTACACCCAGTTCAAAGCTTTGAACAAGGTATTTTACTTACATTCAGTATCCCCATTCTTTGGGTTCACAAGCCAAAGTTCAGTACTAACAATTTTGTGCTGAGTAGAAAATGTAAAAGTAAACCTTTTTTGTTTGTTTACATTAATTTCTCCAGCCCTCATTACTTAACTTCCAACCAAGTCTTAGGGTCTAAGGAGTAGTCAAGGTAAGATCATTTTTAGGGTTCTTCACTCTCAAATTTGCTAGGAAATTCTTTCCTCTACTCAAGTACTTAGGCTCTTTTCCTAAATTCAATCTCACAGATTGTAGTAGCAATGATTGCTTTCCATTTCAATACCATTGGGCTTCTCTCCAACAGCATAAATCAGCTAGAAACAAGCAAGGTCAGACCTCTATTTATAGCAAATGTTGAGACCTCAATACTTTCTGGACACTGATAAGAACTGAACACTGCATTAAGTTTCCACTGTCAATTAGTAAAATATATATATATATATATAATTTTTCTCCAGAACTTTTCTCAAGGAAACTTATGGTTTAATTATTTTGTTGGTCAGATTTTTTCTGAAAATCTGGAGAGAAAAATGACATTACATTCTTTCAACAGGAATATGTGTTATGACCAACATTTCCAAAATGCCATCATTTTTATGCTGTTTTCTCTATATAACTATTTTCCAAAAGAAATGATATGAATTTTTTTTAAAGTAAACTTAACACTCAAGTCCTTATCTAACTTAATCCATTCTTCAGATTGTATCTTTAAACAGCAACTGACAAAGCTTATCTTAAAGTGGAAAGGTACACACTAGTAGGGAAGAGAGGTCATATCTTCATTAGTTCCACCACAGTAGATTTATTTAAGTCTGTCTCATAAAGAAAAGATTTCATGGAGTTACTTTTATGATTTTCTTGAGAACAATCCATATTTATTATTGGATTTTTAACCATGCTGTTATTTTAAAGTGGATGTTTGTCACACTTCTGTAGTCCCCAAATAGCAAATCTTTCTTCCTTTGGTTTGCCAAGTTTATATATTGATTTTATAGTCTGTCCATAAGAAGTGATATCAGGTGCTTGGCTTTCATCAGTAAGTCCAATAGTACTAATCATGTGGATGGCATGTTACTTTATGCGGTACATCTAGTAATGTCACAATACACAATAAAAAACAAATGTTTATGGAAATAAATAGCATTTACTCATGACCCCAAAAGGAGTTTCACTCTATATATGTTCTTATTTCTAGTAATATTTAATATTTTAAATAAAGTAACTGCTTTGTTTTATATTACCTCACATCACAGGATGCATAATTCCTAATTTAAAGAAAAATTCCATTTTTTTTCATTTTATACTCTTAAGCTGCCCTGATTTCCTTCAATTATCAGCTATAATGTCACCATCTGTAAGAAGCTTTTTTCAGTGTTCCTTAATCTTAATGCATCCCCTTTATACCATCCCCAGTTTATCCTGTATCTTTTTTGCACAATTGTTTACATGTTGTCACCTCCACTAGATTATGTTTTCTTTGTCTGTTGTCTTTCTTTGTATCCTTAATAGTAAGTATAGTGCCTGGCACTTAGAAAATGGCTTTTTTTTTTTTTTGTTTAATGTTAGCTGACTGGAGTTATATGTGAACACATGTTTATGTATACACATATTACATACAAATGTACATAGAAATCACAGCCTCTTTATTACTATAGGCAACTCAATCAACTAAGGCAAGTCTCTAAATTACTGATAAATTATTACTCTGCATTAGTAGAAGAAGTTTGCACAAAATGGATATGAAATTATATTCTGCCCTCCCACCTTCAATAGATAAAAGAAACACACATGTATATGAGACTATATCAGAAGAAAAACAGCATGGAAAAGTGAAATCCATTTTATGTATGAAGGATGTTTTTAAGATGAAGGAAGTAAAGGCATACACAAAAGGAGCAAAAAGAAAGGGAGGTTTGTGTTAATTTGGGCAGAACAACAAATGCCAGGAACAGGAGATTACATTTTATCTGTTATGATGCAATATGGAGCCACTGAAGGTTTATAATTGGGAAATGATTTGAATGAAGGAGTGAAAAGAAATAAGCTAGTGGAAAGAAGGCAAGAAGCCTTCTTGCCATGGCAAAAGTAAGAACAAGTAAGGATTGAGAGGAAAAAAGGAAAAATAGTCCAGATTTTGCAAAGGTAAAATGAACAGGATTTGGCAACTCCTAAAGTATGTGGAATGGGAAGGAGGGAGAGATAATGTAATGTAATGTAGTGTAATAATAATATGATAATGTTAAATAATAAAACTTAAAACAATTTCTTAAATCAATGTTGAATATTGTAAGGGTCAATGATATAATGGAAATACAATACAACTGATTCATGATTCACAGATCTGAGTTCTATTGCCACCATTCCCATTAACTTACAGACTAAATTTTGGCAAATCATAATATTTCTTTAAATCTCTTTTTCTACCTTTCTTAATGAGGGGGCCTGAATTAAGTGGTTTCTATGCTACTTTCTAGTTGTAAAATTCTAAAAATGTAGACATTTTGAAAATCAACAAATAAACAGGCACTTTTGCTAAAGCATAGTGATTGATAAGATTGGATAAGTAGTTATCTAGACTAGGTTATAGAGCCTTGAGAAATCTGGATTTTATGCTATAAGCAAAAGGGGGAAATATCCCCCTGATCAGGGGAATATGTTGAACTATAGTTTTCTAGCAGCTTTGTCTGATTGAAGGATGCTGGATAAATGGGAAAGAGATACTAGGAAAAAGAACAGTTACAAATGTCTTAATAATATCCTTGATATTTGACACATTTCTGAACCACAGAATGTTATCGCCTTAGAGGTCATCTCGTTCAAAACTGCCCTTTTACAAATAAGGAAAGCACAACCTCAAGAGGTAGCAACATGCCTAAATCAAACAACAATTTGGCAGAGGCAGAATTTAATGCCATATCATCAGCCTCTCACGTCCCAGCTCACTCTGGGATACTAGCTGTATAGAAAAGAGGGAGGCCCTCCTAAAGTTTATGAAGTGGTGATAGGAGAATATAATTTTCTCTTTCCCAAGAATTCCAAATGAAATGTTCTACTATACATAACTACAATTCTGCCCTTATAGAAAAGGAAGAAATCAGAAGGAATAAGTCATTTACCCAAGTGCTTCTATGAACTCATCGATATGTTTCTTCTAACAATGAAGATCAAAACCCATCCATCCATCTTTTACAATCTTGTGCAATTCTAGTGTATTCCAAATAAGCTTGTCATCTAGGCTCCATCTAGTTTCCTAAAGGTCCTACTTACTTTCTGGATGGTACAGTGGATAGATTGCTTGCTATGAAATCAAGAAGACTTGAGTTCAAACCTGGAATCAAATACTTATAGTTGTGTGATCCTGGGCAAGTCATATATACTCTATCTTTCTTAGTTTCATCAACTACAACATAGAGATAATAATAGTTGAGTTTTGAGGCTCAAATGAAATGAAAATTGTAAAGTGCTTAATACAGTGTCTTGAACATAGCAAACACTTAACAAATATTTGTTTCCTTTCTTCTTTTCTTTCTTCCTTCCATTATCCTAAGGAAAAGATATCTATCTGTGATACCTTTCTCTCACCAAGTGGCAAGTCTATCTTTTCCTATTATACACTTATTTAATGAGATCTTTTAATAGCGCTCCTGGAAATACTCCTGCTCATACTCACATTGATTGTCCCACCGCCTCTTATATGATATCTATTTTAAAATTGTCACAATTTTATTTGGAAACTTGGAAATATACACCATTACCAAAAGAATGCTCATATTAAAAATATGGGCTTTGATTTCTAAGAAATGGTTTGAATGTCATGAAAGGAACTTTCTAATTTCCTAAGGCAATTTATTTTGTTGTCCTTTTGTTCAATTGTATTTGACCCAATATACATCTATCAAAAATATGCATACTGATAGACAAATTCTATAGGTTATTCACAAAAATGTATGGACAAAAGATATTCTTCATATACTTGGTTTTTACCTGAATAGCAAAGACAAGCTCTTTTGAGCACTTATGAGTCTTTTCTAGGAAACTACAATGTTCTGCATCTTGATGATATTCAATCCAAGAAAAGCACAAACAAGCATCTAGAACAGCATATAGACAAAGAGCCCGTCAGTACCAACTCTGCATTAAATTTCTCCATCAACAGTGGCAGACATACATCTCTATTTTATGCTTTGGTTGATATTTATGAAAATATCTCTGAATATGGATATCAGATAGAGATAAAAAAGGAATCTTGTATGATTTTGATGTACTGATAAGATGCCTTGTTGATGTTAGCTTTTAGTGTAGCATTTTATTCTATCATGAATTTTTTCATAATCAACTAAATATATGCACAATGGAATGTTGTACTTACTACATCTTTTAGGTACTTACTAAATGATAACTATATGGGCCATAGTAGAATTTCTGTTGCAAAATACTTGCTGCTTAATATCCTCATTTAGGTTGCATTCAATTGTTTTGTAGATTGAGTTGTTTCAATTGTCTGCTATATCTTTTTTCTCATTGCCATTCTGTATTCTATTTTTTTTTTGCAAATTCATATATATTTATGGTCAGAGAAAATATATATTTTTATCTGAACATTCAGTGTTGTTATTATACAACAAGAGTTGCTAGAAGAATAATATAACAATCATTCCTTTTTTAAATGATAGCATTTTATTTTCAAAATATATACTTTCAAAAACTTTATATTCCAAATTTTTCTCCCTCCCTCCTCACCATCCTTCCTCTATAATGCAAGTAATCCAATATATGTTAAACATATACAATTCTTATATATATATATATATTTCCACATTTATCATGTTGCACAATGAATCCTTCCCTGTTTGTGTGTGGGTGTGTATACTTTAAATTATTGCATTTGATACCTACCATGTCTAGTGTCAACTAAATTATTGCTTTAAAGTGTTCATAATGTAAAGCCCAGATTTTGGTTTTCTTAATTTCTTCTTCCATACCCATTCTTTCTAAAGGATTTCTCACCATCTTCTTATAGTTTCACCTTCACATGGAAATTGTTGAATATCAATGCACATGGTAATTTGAATTAAAATCCTTTATGATTTCATTCATAACAATAGTTGTAGATCCATTCTTTCAATATTATTTCTACTCATTGTATATTACACAAGGCTCTTATATTTAGGATTAATACAAATTATTTTTTACAGGCAGTCAAAAATTGATTCTTAATGTACTCTACTCCTTTTTTCACTACCCTCTCACTGTCACTGAAATTGAATGAAGTCAATAAATGAAGGTCTTTTTTGTTTGGTTGTTTCATGGATATCTCTAGCTAAGAATTCATCACCAAGTGGTGAATCTACTGGTAATAAGATACTCTGAACTTAGCTCATCTTTAGAAAGCAGACTTGGTCCATTTTTGGAGTTCTATTCAAGTCTTTTTCAAACATGGACTTACCAAATTCATGCTATACTGGTATAGTTTTTGAGAATACAAGCTCATCTCCATGATGCAATGATATATCAGATGGTTTCTTTGTGGAAATGAAAGGAGATAAAATGACACTGCTTTGGATTGCCATCTCAGACTTTAGCATCACAACTACAACAAATTATGGTAACTACCCAAACTCTTCCACATGAATAGAAACATAGGATAACAAGATAATTTTTCTTGAATGGTCATACTGTTATTTAAAGGATAGGCACCTAGCTATGCAAAAAGGTAGTTGCTTTCTTTTTTCTATTATTAGTAATAGTAAATGCTAGAGACCATAGTTGTCTTCAGGGAGAAAACACTGGGAATGAAAACAAAGAGAATCAAAAGGAATGGGGAATGATAACTGAAGTTCTCAACAATAGACAACTGGAGAAAGTCACAGTTAAGAGGTAGTTTGTCATGAGTATCTGGCATCTGGCATGAGGCACAGATGAAATGCAGAATAGTGAGAATTAGAGAGGTCCAGTTGTATGAGAAAGACCAGCTTGTTGAAGAACATACAAGCTCAAGTTCCATAGATTTTCCTAGTCTAGGAACAAGTAGACTTTGCAATCTTAAGTCTAAACTATATTTGGTAAAATGACTGGTAGAGATTTACTTGCAGAAACAGAAACTTGAGGGATAAAAGCATGAATAAGGAAGCTAGGTATTTACTGTAATATTTAGTGCTTCTGAGATAAAATGGTAGATCCAGTATCAAGTAAGAAGAGAATGTGTTTGTATGTACGTGTGTGTGTATGTGTGTGTGTGTGTATGTGTGTGTTTCTCTCTATGATAGAATGAGGTCTAGATCCCAAGAACACATTTATAGTCTGATAATATACATCATCATTGTCAATTTCAAAATGCATAGATATCTATTTAAAACAAAGTCAATATTTTGCTATTTGGGAGAACTCAAGATTCTCAAACAGAATGTATATCATAGCACTGTTAATTACATTAATTCCATATCCAAACATTTTAATAAAATTAAAAAGGGAGCAAAAGTTATGACAATTTATTTCTTCAAGTAGAGTGTTTCAAGACTTGACTTCTGCATATATGCCGACATGCAATGTATTTCACATCTAACACAATAAAACACAACTCACACAGAAAATACTTCTATAATATAATGGAAAAAGTAGCAGAGATTTTAATTCCTCTGAATTTCTCATTGAATCCCAACAGGTAATATGAGCAACTGCAAACATTAAAATAAGCTATAGGCTATTTTTCAATGTCTGACACAGTGAAGTTTTGGACACATGCTGATTCAAAGATCTTTTCTGGAGAAGCCACTTGGCTAAATGGGCAGCCTTTAGAAAGTAAGTTCTCAGCTAGGGTGATAAAGAATTCTTTCAAACTAAGTTGTGAAACTGTACTCTCTTTTAACCTAGATTCCTAGTTTTCACCTCATATTGTGAAGCTTTACTCGGTGGCAACTAGGTAGTATGTAACCTGTTGGGAAGAATTCCTTATTATAAATACAACCTAGAGATAATTTAAGGAATATGCTACTGACTTATCTGCTCAGGCTAAGAGAAGTTCTTTCTTTTGCATAATGCAATAGTAGCTTCACTGGATAGAATTGAAATGTGTTTTTAATGATAAAATGAGAAATGTTCACTTAAGAATTGGGCTTGAGTTATGGAAAGGCATTTACTTATTGCATACGATGCAAAAGAGCTGGTGAGTTTTTCATATTCTCATTGAGAAAGCCCAGCTACTTTATATTTGGTGTGAGATATTTAAGAAAAATTGATTTAAGTTGTATTCTGACTTTGCAGTTAAAGCAGTACTTTTTATTCACTCAATGCAGAATTCTTTTTACTTTTATAATTTTCAAATCAATAAAAAAATCTTTCCTTGAAGGATGAAAGTTATTTCTTACATTGATATAATTGTTTCCAGCATAATAGTGCAATACATTATAGGCAAATAAATATAGGCTCTAGAAAGTTAAATATCCAAATTATAAACATTTTTTTTCTGGCTCCTCAAATATAGAATGAACAATAATTAATACTATTTAGAATAATTCATATTCTAATTCTAATTTTCCAACCATATTTCCAGGCTTCATCTTTGTCCTGATTTTGCTTTTTAGATGAAAAAAATTAAAATTCTACAAAATTGAGGGGAAAGATTAGCTTATATTATCCTAAGGAATGAAATGTACTTGACCATTGAGTGGTAACTTTCTATTTCATTTTGCTTCAATGATGAAGTCAGATTAAATTAATTTATGTCGTATGTGAAAAAACTGGTAATTAAAATAGTTTTAAAATTATGTAGCTAAAACATGCTTAATATTAGGGCCATTTATTCAAGTAGCATTTGAGCTGCTATCTTACAGATAAATAAGCATCATGCTTGTGTTTTTATTCACATCCCTACCTTCAATTTGTCCTTTCCTTCCTGGTTCTTATAATCTAATAAAACTTGCTTTCTTTTTATCAAACAAACAAACTTGCTTTTTAAAAAATCAGATTTATTATTTCATCAATGTGAGAAATTCTTCTGGAAACTTAATGTACCACTATTAATCAATTTCATATGCTTAGCAACTTATAGACTTAGTTGCTCAGAACACTAAAAGGTTAAGTTACTTGGGTCAGACAGAGACAGTCTACATCATAAATGAAGCTTGAACTTGATTCTTAGGTCAGATTTCTACATACTACAGTCTATTGCCTCTCTAGAAATACAAAAGTGATTTAGCTAGATATAGTAGTCCAATGCCTGAATGGTATAGTGGAACCTACATTATGTAGAATTAATAATTAAATCAGTCCAAACATGGGATCTTGGCATGTAAAGCTAGAAGAACCTTAGAGATCATCCATTCCATCTGAACCTGTGATGTGTGTGTGTGTGTGTGTGTGTGTGTGTGTAGGTGTGTGTGTATGAGAGAGAGAGAAAGAGAGAGAGCAAGATAGAGAAAGAAAGGCACCCTTTTAACAATATCAGAATAATGTTTTTAAATATACAAAACAAACATGTAGAATTATAAGAAACCAATTATATTGAAAACTGAAATAGAGCTTCAAAATATTTTCCAAACAAATTTACATATCGTAGTTCAAGAACTCAGATGCATCTAATTCTTTTACATTATGCATGAGGAAACTGAAGTCAAGGAAATTGGAGCATTTTGCTCAAGATCACAAAAAAGTAACAAATGAAATTTGAAAACAGAACTTCTAATTCCATCCATTAACTTATCAAGTGAATTTTAGTCCTCAGTATCTCCAAAAACCTATTTAAATAGTAGTATGTATTAAGCTCCTTTATATGCCAAGTACTCTTTTGAATGGTTAACAAATATTATTTTATTTAATCCTTAAAAAAAAGTCTGAGGGAGTGTTCTTATCATACCCATTATAAAGAAGAGACTTGCCTAAGTTCATATTAAGGACAATTTTGAATTCAGAGGTTCCTGACTTTAGGCCCACTATTGTAGCCATTGTGTCAACTCCCTGAGTCTTCTACATCAAATCTTTCTTTAGGAAAATCAGGATTAGTGAGTAACCAGTAGATTTAATGAAATTCTACAAATATGTTTTTTTGCAAATTTCACAAAACACCACAACTGCCTCTAAGAATTTTTTGTCTAAGATTTATAAATTAGTATATTTAGAAATATTATAAATACAATTTCAAAATGCATTTTATGTTGATAAATAGGATTTTTATAGTAATTCCATTATAAAGCCTTCCACATAGCCTCTATGACATATGCTTAATAAAATTTTGATTGAGGGAGATGATAAGAGTCAGAGTCTCTAATATGAAAATGAGAAATTTAAGCATGGAAAACCAAGTATGGAAGCTGTTAGTTAGTAATATTTTTGGTAGAGAATACAGAAAATTTCATCAGCATGGGTAAAAGGCAAACATCATTTTTAGGTGAAAATTGAAGTACAACAGTTGCATATTTTAATACGCTCTTAGATTTAGAACTAAAAGAGATCTTAATAGTCAACTAGCCCAACCATCTCATTCTAAAGGTGAAGGAACTATGATCTAAAAAGAATATCTGATTTGCCCAAAGTCACACAGATAAGCAGAACAAGAAGTTGTAACCCAGGACCTCTGACTCCAGATAGTTTGTAAAACTATAAAGGAGACCATTGTCTGAAAGGATATCTCATATCATCTCATATCTAGATCATTTCTGCTTACTCTTAGGAATATTTTCTCTTTATTTTCACATAAGGGTCAGAACAATAAAAAGAGGTATTTTAGAACAGATAAATAAAAATGCACTTAGAAACAAAATTAAGTTCAGTTGGTCAAATAACACATTTGCACGTGAAATTTAAGAGCATCATGAGAAAAAGGCGGTCTTATTTGGACAGAATAATTTTTTACTATATTCTAAAAGTCTTTTTACTAAGATTTAAGATATTTGCATATATATGTGTAAATGTCACACTCATAACATTTAAAATATTTGAATATATTTGATAGTAGAAATCTCTCATATCAAAAAATGTAATTTTCCATAGCATTGTTAAATTTTACATTCAAATATATTTTTGACTAAATGAATTTATTTGATTAGGATTCCAAGTGCGTTTATACTTAACCTAATTAAACAGTTCTTTTTTTTTTATTTTTCTTATCCTTAATAAAAAAGTAAATGGAAAAGTAAACTACTTAGTAATAATATTATATTTAATAATAACTGTATACCATCTTTGTAACATGTACTAAACAAAAAGGAAAAGTTCAAAGACCATCTACTTCATTTTCTCAGATGGAATTTCTAATTCTCTGTAATAATATCACAACTAAAATATTTTTTCAGTCATATCAATAGTACATCAGTGGAATCTTGTCAAGGGGCTTCCATATATTCCTCAAAAACCAATAACTTTGTATTCTATTGATTAGAACAATTCAACTAAGAGTTCAAATGTGATGAAGATCTTTTCAATCCTATCTGTACTGGATTACATTTTTTCACACAAAAACATCTCTCCTGATAATGGCAAAGAAAATATTTACTTGGAAGCACCAATAAGAGAGAAGGCAGATTTTTTCCCATAATGCCTGTCTGTCATGTTGTTGCATAAAACTATTCTATATTCCATGGAGACTCCTATTTGTGAAAGCTAAGAAGCATAAGACAAATTTTGACATGCAGCTCACTTGGAAATCTTTTCTTGTTGTTATTGTTGTTAAATTTTTATTACTTTCTTTGAATTACAAAATAAAGATACATTTAGTTTTCAAAGACTTCAGACATCTGCCTAAATGAAAAAGGAAATGTGGAGTGAAAAACAACAGCTAAAATTATTTAACTGTTCTACTCAAAGTGTTATAACAGAAATGTCTTATAATTTGGGTTAGGTATGTGTGAGACATGAATTTACAAATTATTGTGCAAGATGTGATGTGAACTATGTAAAATGGCAAATTGACAAGAATTTTATCAAGAAAGCAATTTTTAAAAAGTAGTAATGTTGGTAACAGAGTATAGATTTAGGGTGACATTATCTATTCTATCATTGTATTATGCTTAATCATATGTAGAGAATTAATCACTACTTTTTCTATCATCAAAAATCAGAATTAATCAACAACATTGGTTTTAAGAATACCATATTGCAGCATTCTATTCCTCTTAACGTAGGGTTCATTTTCTCAATTACAAACTCTTATCTGGCAAAATAATTCAAAAAAGAAAAAGAAAAAGGAGAAAAAGATGAATCCAATGACTGAGTAGCAAGCAGTTACAGACAAAACTTTTAAAAGTTTTATTAAATATATGTATATAAAATGCTCTTGACTATGCTCCAAATTAGAGAAAAATATGCACAGTGATTCTACTAATTAAATCACCTATTCATGCATCTAAATGCAGGACTTCATAACATATCAAAACTTATCCTAACACCTGAATCTAATTTTTTCCATAACTTTCATGAATAAGATACAGGTTATTCCTTATCCAAGAATAAAAAATGATAGCTTAGTGACAAATGCCTATATATGTCAAAATTGCACCCTGCCATGTGCAAAGCATGTCAACTATTCTGATAAGAACTGTACATGGCAATAGATAGAAAATCTTTGAAGCCACATTAGCAATATGTTTTTGGGTACCTCACAGTTATGCTTGAAAGCAAATCTTGGGGACACAAATCTATCTACTTAGTTCTGCTTTTTTTTTCAAGGTAATTGCAAAAAAATAGAATAAATAAATTTTAAAACAGAGAGAGAACTTGGATATCCAATCTAATTCTAGAGCTAAAAGCAATTGAGGAACAAAGAGATGACAATGGTAGCCATAGTTTACAAGCTAATAACAAAACTTTGACCTAGAAGCCATACCCTTTTCATTACACTCCAATGCTATATGCTGAATATTAAAGAGAAGACATCACTCCCAATTTAATCTATATATCTCACCACCTAACGCAAATAAATCTGAGTTTACAGATTTGCAAAAACAAAATGGTTCCATTGATATAGAGGGTAAGTTAGTATTATAAAAAGAAAAAAAATGAATGAATACTTATTTTTTACCTTGTAACAGATGGCTAATGGTTGGGATTGTAAAAATAGTAAATAACAAGTAAAAAATGAAAGAAAGTAAAAACAAGAAAATTATGCAATTAAATCCATTGGCTTCTAGAATCAAATGGAATAAGCTACGATAATGCTATCTTAACAGTATTTCCTATGACATTGAATATTAGTATATTCAATCAGAGACAAAATATAAATATGGAAGGGCAAGTTTGAGTTTGGAGATAATCATATGTTTTGGTAATCATATACAAAAATCATCTTTATATATAATGCTATTAATAAAGTACTCAGTTGAACAAAAATTATAATTAAAAAGAAATAACAAATCAAAATGCCTTTCATAATTAAAAATGAAGTATACCCAGAAATTGGTAATCCATAAGCACAAAGAAATCACTCCAAATTATGTGAAACATTGCCAAGATTTAGACTTGTTTCCCCTCTTTTTATAAAGATAATTATAAATGAATAATTTCTACTGTGAAAGTTATGAAACTTTTTGTAAATACTACAAAGTTGCAAATGTCATGTTAGAAATTCAAATTCACATCTGTTTTCTCTCATGGATTCTGGCCAAAAAACCTTTTCAATCCTGATATAATAGCAACCAAGAAAGAGGCTAAAGTTGTTCCTAAACTATGCTGCAGTGTTGTGAGGAAAAAATTTTGAAAACTATGTGGAATAATAATAAGTAAACTATTTTTTTCTAGAATTAATATTTTAAGCCTACCTAAACTTTTTATACAATCCATATCATCTCTGAATTTTCTTTTTCTTTTTCTTATTCTGCTAAAATATTCCATGATAATATCAATAATAAATAATATTTCTGTAGGACTTTAACATCTTAGGAATGCCTTTTCTCACAGTAGCATTTTGGTGTTAGAATATTGATAGGAACTGAATCTGTGACTTCATTAATGTAGGATATTTCCTCTGCCAATAGAGTTTATCAACTTCTCTGAAACTGTGAGTCATATAAAGATGCTGATAGTACCAAGAGATTAAGTGATTTGCCCACCATCACAACACATGTGTGCATCAAAACCAGAACTTGAAGCCAATTCAACCTGACTTCAAATCTGGCCTTCCATCTATTATATCATACTGCTTCTTTTAAATAGTACTATGGAAAGGATCACAAAATTATAGGATAAAAGGCTGAAAGGCATAAGGTGCATAAATTGCAATCTAGTCCTAACTCCTTTTGCAGACATGGAAACTGAGGATCCAAGAGGTTGAGAGAGAGATGGAGCAAAATTGAAAAGGAGAGGGTGAAGGTAAAGGGATGAGATGGGGTAGAAAGAGAGAGGAGGGAAGAGAGAGCAGAGAGAAAGATATTTTGCATAACATACAAAACTACTTTAAGTTAAAGAAAGAAAAAGAAGCTATCCGTTTTAGTAAGCTAAAAAAATCAGAGGTTAAAGATTATCTTTAAAGCAAAGGTTTTAAAATGTGTGTGTGCGTGTGCTGGAATTCTTTGGCAATTTGTAAAAACCTAAGGATACTTTCTTAGAATACTGTTTTAAGTTCATGAAATACAATATAGATCTCAAAAGAAAATATTATAATAAAGGTTTTTTTTTTAATCATTCAAGTTCACGATCTTGAAATGTAGCATTGAACCTTTATTAATAACCCTTGCTTTAAAGGTTAATATCATTTTATTGAAGATTTCTATGTATGTGGGTATATACATATATGTATAAATTATAAATCTCAATGTAAATAATCTGTGAACAAACTTAAGCAAAGAGAAAAAACAAAAGAAAATTGAAATAAAACAATAAACATTTTATTAAGATGATTGCTCTTTTAGGTGATTCTTCTTTTATTAGTTTATTTAAATAATGTATTGTAGAATTACCAAAGTTAAAAAAACTTCCTGATTCTCTCAACTGTAAGTTCCTTCCTTAAAAAACTATTTTGTAATTAAATACTTTGTGTAAGATTTTATCAACATATATACATATATTTGCATGTACAAGTGTTTGGTAAATGTGTGTGTGTGTGCGCATGTGTTTGTGTGTGTTTGTGTGTGTGTGTGTGTGTGTGTGTGTGTGTATGTTCCTGATCTTCCCATCAGTATATTAGGTCTTCCCAGTAGGGAGAGTTGCTTTCTATGTATTTGGTATCACTAGATGCTAAAACAATACATTGCTAAAACATTTAATAAAGTCTTTTTGATTGACTTTAGAGATTATCAAGTGAGATGATGCCTTTAATTTGGTGATGGGGACATAGATTTCATAACCCATCTCAATGCTACATGGTGATTTTTACCAGTGGCTGAGCTGATTCATTTCTTCTGATTCAGTCTAAAATTTTTCTAATCCAAAGTATGGACTGACTGCTCAATGCCAAACTAATATTACTTTTGCAGCATTAAGGTATAATGATGAAAGTAGATAGAATACTAGATTCAGAATATGGAAGACCTGAATTCTCATCCTACCTCAGGTGCTGACTAGTTGTGTGATCCCTTATAACTCACTTAAATTCTCAGCTTTCATTTTCTCACCTGTAAGTTGAGAATCATAATAAAGCCTATTTCACAGGGCCATTGTAAAGATCAAAAAAGAAGACATATGTATAGGGATTTGCATACATTACTATGTTATATAAAATTAGCTACTCTTATTGTCAATAATAAAACCATCTGATTAAAAGAGAAAAGGAATTAAGAAAATAGATCTTCCCATTTACTTCTCAAGAAAAAAAAACTAATTATTTTTTAAATGAAAGGCAACAACTGCTTATTTTCTTTGAATTCTTTAAATCCCACACACACTAAAATTCTATTTGTAATGGTTGGGGTGTCTAAAACTAGAAATAATAAAAATAATAATGAGTCTATGGATGGCTTTGCCTTCCAACATCATTCCCTGAACTGAGAGGACATATTGGTTTCAGTCCATGTTCAAAGCTACTGTAATTCCATCCTATGGTGGATCCAGGGATGGAATGTGATATGAAAACTGGAGAGTGATCTAAATTGGTCCTAAAATTCATTGCAAATTCATTCAATTCTAGGTGATCTTATGGATTGGGTTTGACAGTAAAATAGAGCCAAGGTGTGACATTTGTCAAGAACTTCTGGAGTCATTCTGATCGCTCTACCTGTCTCTCTCTCTCTCTCTCTCTCTCTCTCTCTCTCTCTCTCTCTCTCTCTCTCATGAATCACCAATTGGCTAACAGACCTATCAGCTCATGAATGTGAATTCTAACAATAAATATTGAATGTATTTATTCATGTCCAAATTCTTGCCTATACCCTAAATTCACAAGAGGGAGGACTATCTAAAACTATATGGTCTTCAACAAACTTTACACACTAAAGTATACTGTGAATAACAGGAAATAAGATTCATCAAATATTTGTATTTGTTGCCAAAAGAATCCTGATAAGAATTAAGATTTTAATGTAAACATATACTTTTAATTTTTGAGTTGGCTAAAATATAAAAAACTAGCAGAACTAAATACTCATTTCTACTGATAGCTCTTTAATTAAACTGAACAAAGCTCTAGTCAGTCCCAACAGTTTATGCTCCAAGGTTTTTTCATTTTTAATAAAGTGATTACATTATCTGGAAATCTAACAAATTTATCTTTTATCTTGTTGTGTATGATCATAAATTGTTATCTTTATCAGAAGAGTAATTTCATATAATTAATCAAAAATAATTTAAATGCCTTCATTATTCAAATTACATAATTAAAATGCAGTGTTTCAAGTCTATTTACTATATTATACTTCACATAAAGTAAGGTAATATTAATAATTGAGAGAGAAATGTAATCAGCTATCTTATTTTATGGCTATTTTATCAATTTTAGTTGAGATTCTTTTCTCTTAAATTTCCAGTTCTTAACTTGTCCCAATTTAAGAATCATATCTGTTAGACTATTTTGAAATATTAACACAAAAACTTTCCTTAAGAATAATAAATTCAAATTCAAGAAATGAATTAGTACTTAGAAGTAAGAGAAAGATGGATTTCTCTTAGCTTTAATATCCGGGAAAAAATAAATGGTCGTCAAGTAGACTCATTTGCTACAACTATTATGGCATGGCATCCATTCAAATGGTCAACAATACCCAAGGGATATGAAGCCTTCAATTATACTTGAAAAGAAAGACTGAATCTTATAACAAGGGAATATAAAGATAGATAATGGGAAAAGTAAATTCAAAATTTTTACACAAATGAGTTCAGATAGTAATTTGCTACAGAAGAAAATTGAGCTTCTTAATGTAGTCATGGCAACTCCTTGTCTTCAAAAGTTATTGAACTTAGGCCAACTAATATAATATCTCTTTTCTAGTGATTTTTAAGGAGAAAATATCCTTCCTATACAAAGAATATCATAAAGAATAGTGAAAAGCACAATGGGTGGAATAAAGGACATAGATCCTGATCCCAGTCCTATCCATAATCATCCCTGTAGTATCTGTAGACCTCATTTCCTTTATCCACAAAACAAAGATGCTGAGTAGATCTAAATTCTGTGATAGAATATGCTGATGTGCCCTATAGTTCATTTGATTCAGTATTGAAAATTATGATAAAAACACCAGAGCATCAAGAAAATTCTCCTTTCTTCATCTACTTCATTTTCTTGGCCTTTTATTTTACTTCTTTCAAAAACTGGGAAAGATGACATAAAATATTTGAATCATTGTTTGTTGAGAGAATGAAAAATAAATCCCCTTAATAAATAGAAGACAATTTTTCTTATATGTAACTTTCATATCAAACTGTTTCTAGAAATCATTTTCTTTTTTATAAAATTAGAATATCCACAGGTATCAGGCATTCAGTATAGTATAAGAATTCCTAATATTGCTTTCTTGTAATGGCTTCTAATAGATTTATTCTGTCTTCCTCTCATATAAAACATTTCAAGCCTTTGGCTCTCCCTCAGGCAAAATCTATGTCTGGGAGCCAAAAAGAGAAATAAAAGATATAGTGAGAAATTCACAAAATAAAAATAGACATATGAATTAGAGAAACTTGTCTACCCTTTTAAATTATATCTAATGTCACTGAATAGTCTTATGCAGTTAATAGACATACTATACAGAATAATGAATCTTGCAAATTCTAAGGAAAATTTATCTTTCAAAATTGCCTGTCCCTACTCACCAGAAATGACAGATTTAGTAGACTTAGTTATATTTGTAAAATATATTTAAAATCTGTAAGAAAATCAATCTGATTCTCAATGAAGACATTTATTCATTCCTTTGCTGCTAAATTTGATGTTCTATGTCCATCACTGTGACTATTTAATATATAATAAATGCATTGCACTGAGATGCAGCATTTAATAAAAATTCACTGATTTTGCCTTAAACCTATAGTATTATTTAATTATACTTTATTTTTGCTTTTAGTTCAGTGAAAACTGTGCTAGATTCAGATTCAGAAATCTAATATTTGAACACTGGCTCTGCCACTGACTAGCTATGTTTTCTTGGGCAAGTGAGTTAAATTTTGTGGGCTTCAGTTTCTCAGCTGTAAAATAAAAAGATTGACATATTATCCTTCCAACCCTAACTACATGATCCTATGAATCAAATGCCTTCAAAACTAGGAAGAGGGCCAACTGGATTTTCTTTTTTTAAAAATTACTTAATTGATTAATTTTTGCTGAGGCAATTGGGGCTAAGTGACTTGCCCAGGGTCACACAGCTAGGAAATACTAAGTCTGAGACCAAATTTGAACTCAGGTCCTCCTGACTTCAGGGCTTGTGCTCTATCCACTGTGTGTGTCACCTAGCTTCCCCTGGATTTTCTTAATTAATAACTGTAGGTCCTAGCAATTGAAAAAAATAAACTTACTGGAAAATATGTTGTTGCTTATATTTGAGTAGGATTTTAATCAAGGAAAAGGAATTAATTTAATGAAAGTACATGCATTTTAAGAGTATACCAATATTTATGTCACTATTCTTACCTCTCCCTATTTTTATTTTAAAAAGAAAATACAAAATCTTTCTGTAATTTACCTCTGTTTCATAATTTCTTCCCTGGAGGGATGCCATTAGCAATAACAACAGAAGCAGCAGCCTCACTTGTGAAGTTCTGAAGGCTCTGAAATATCATACTGGGTAAAATATTTGTGAATAAAGACTATAGGAAAGAGAATGAGAGTTAGGCGAACAAATATAGTATGCCTTTTATCTAAAGATTTACATGATTGAAAATGTTAAGGATCTAAATTTTTATCCTATGTGCTCAATAAATATGACAAAAAAAGGAAGAAAAAAAGAGAAAAGAAAGGAAGAAAAAAAATTCCTAATGATTAAAAATGGGGATTTAACTGAATGTTTATTAGAGATCATATAGAAAATGCATATCAAAAAGTTGCATTTTCTTGTTTTGTTCTGAAATGTTTAATGCTTTACAATGATGCACACAAAAGCAGAGATTAAAAAACAGATATGAACTGTCCTTTTTCTCTTTTTTTCATTCAACACTGTGGTCATGCCCAGAAAAAATTCTGAAATGATTGTGATGGCAGAAATTAAGAAACTGCTCTATGAACAAATCTGAGAGGCAGCTTTGTAGGAGCAGCTGTGTTTTGAAAGTGCTTCCACCTCTAAATTGGACCTTGTAAAGTGAACTCTTTTCCCTTTTGCCAGTAGGGCCCACTACAGTGTAACTGCTACATTTCCACTTTTATCACTGTTTGACCACTGAAGTGGAAAAAGAAAGATTGCCAAAATCTGATGTATTTCCCCCTTTTTGTTTTTCTGAATCTGTTCTTAGATGCCCATTACTTCAATGACAAGAAACAATGTTGAAGATATTCATATTCTATAGGCAACATCAACCCCTAAATATGGTGAGCTGATCCACTATAGGAGTGCAATTAAAAGAAATCAAATCAATAAAACTAGGCACTTGTTTTATTCCAGGGCATGTAAGTAAAAGCAATTCTGTTTCTGTTTCTGTCTCTGTCTCCCTCCCTCCCTCTCTCTCTCCCCCTCCTCTTTCTCTCCCTCTGCCCCCTCCTCCTCCTTCTTCTCCTTCTTCTTCTTCTCTTTCTTCTCTTCTACTTCTTCTTCTTTCTTCTACTTCTTCTTCTTTCTTCTACTTCTTCTACTTCTTCTTCTTCTTCTTCTTCTTCTTCTTCTTCTTCTTCTTCTTCT